>CM019067.1:333229116-333457051 GCA_009667805.1 Leptobrachium leishanense
CTCAAACCACACATGCAGGAACTCTGTTTTCTGGGAGTTCTTTAAGAAATGTGCAGTAGAGCGCACCGTTGCTATCTGTAATCTATGCCAGATGAGGCTGAAGCGTGGGATAGACACCAGACACTTGGGTACCACGTGCTTGAGGCGACATACGAACACCTGCCACACATCCCGTTGGCGTAAAACTTTGCGTAGGTCCTCCTCCTCCTCATCTGTCTCTACCCACACTGTATGTCCTGCCATGTCATTGCCTACAACCTCCACCGACAGGGATGATGCTACAGTAATGGATGTACCAGGTCCTTCCTCACAATGTGACATTATCCCAGCAGCTGAAGATTTACGCAGTCAGATTACGTTGCCGCAGCTGCTGATCACTGGCCAGAACTTAGCCAATATGCTATGCAGCTACTAGGTTGCCCTTCATCTAGCGTGCTTTCTGAAAGGACGTTTAGTGCCGCTGGAGGTTTTGTCACAGACAAAAGCGTGCATCTGTCCACCGACTCTGTAGACCGGCTGACATTTAAAAAAATGAATCAGTCCTGGATCAGCAGCTATCAATCCCCTGATGCTGACGTAACAGAATAGATCGGGGATGTCTTCTGCTTTCACAAAACCTCCAGCACTGAACTCTTCCACATTACCACAAAAGGGTTACGGTGTGACGGCACTTGTTGCCATGAAAGGCGCAATATTTGGCTGCAATGACGCCTGTGCCAGCTTTATATCATTTTAATTTTTTGAACCGCAGGGTCCAACCCTGCACTCTTCCACAATACTACAGAGGGGTTACTGTATGATCGTGCTTGCTGGCCTGGCAGTCTTGCACCAAAGGCAGAATATCTGGGTGCATTGACGCCCATTACTAGATGCATATCTTTTTAATATAGGACCACATGGTCCACCCCTGCATTCTTCCACAATACCACAGAGGGGTTACTGTATGATGATACTTGCTGGCCTGGCAGTCTTGCACCAAAGGCAGAATATCTGGGTGCACTGACACCTTTACCAGATGCATATCTTTTTAATATAGGACCGCAAGGTCCACCCCTGCATTCTTCCACAATACCACAGAGGGGTTACTGTATGATGATACTTGCTGGCCTGGCAGTCTTGCACCAAAGGCAGAATATCTGGGTGTACTGACGCCCATTACCTGATGCATATCTTTTTAATAGAGGACCACATGGTCCACCCCTGCATTCTTCCACAATACCACAGAGGGGTTACTGTACGATGATACTTGCTGGCCTGGCAGTCTGGCACCAAAGACAGAATATCTGGATGCACTGACGCCTTGACCAGAATCATATCTTTTTAATATAGGACCACATGGTCCACCCCTGCATTCTTCCACAATACCACAGAGGGGTTACTGTACGATGATACTTGCTGGCCTGGCAGTCTTGCACCAAAGGCAGAATATCTGGGTGCACTGACGCCCATTACCGGATACATATCTTTTTAATATGGGACCACATGGTCCCCCCCCTGCATTCTTCCTCAATACTACAGAGGGGTTACTGTATGATACTACATGCTGGCCTGGCAGTCTTGCTTCCCTGGCACCAACAGCACAATATTTGGGTGCACTGCCAATGACGCCTGTATCAGATTTATATCCTCAGACTGGTTATGGTGTGATGGCACTGTTGCCGACGCTAAAGGCCCAATTTTAAAGCACCTATTGTTACTTTCATCGAAAGCCTGCATAAGTTTCACAATAATTTAGCCAAAAAATCACTAAACTTTTTCTGTGTGTCCGAAAATGTTTCCTCTTTTCATACAGACTGCCGCCCCAAGCAATTGTTTATGGATAGATTAAAGGAAAAGCATTTACCGTCTTTTGAAACGATTTTTTTTGTTGTCAAGTTTTTCTATACATCCTAGAAATCCACCACTTCATGGACAGGTTATGGGGACCTCCTAGGCACGATATTTGAAGGAATTTTTCGTTTTTATTTTTAACCCTTATTTCATGGAAAACTCACTGTCCCTTTAAAAATGTTTTTTTTTTTACTTTTTGTCCTTGTTTCCTGTCCCCCAGGGCACTACCCGGACCCCCACACACCTTTTATGGCAAATATCTAGCATATATGCCCTCTTGGAGGGCACTCTAAAAACCGAATTTTCAGCCCCATTGACTTGCATGAAGTTCGAGTTCGTATTCGAACGTTTGGAAAGTTCGGTTTCGAATACGAACCCGAACTCGGATGTGTTCGGCTCATCCCTACCGCTATCACGTCTTCCGTGAAAAAATGCATTCGTCTGACCCTAGCCTTAGACTTGCATCATGTTTCGCAGTCTCTGTATTGCTACGCTTTATTTTATGACTGTCCCCTTCATGACATTGTCAAAAGGGTAGAAAATGTATGCCATTAAAAATTTGTCCCCCCCACCTGGAAAAATTTGTGTGGACGCCCATGGTTGGGTTCAACATCATTTGACTCAGGGTATAACCGGGCAGGTCAACACATTAAAGAAGCAGGAATTAGCAGGCACAGGGTGGAGGGGACAGATAGCTTATGCGATGAGGAACATAAATTGCATTTTCCAATTACTTGTAAGGGATTTTATATCCAAAATTACATTATTCAGGTGCTGTGCGCTGTAACTCTCATGATTCCCAGCCGTGTGAGGGGTGACATCTTTAAGATTAATACACGAGACCCATAAATCTGAAATAAACTCTGTTTTTGGTGTTCGATAAACGACACTTTAGCAGAAATCTATGTCTGAGCTTTTCTGTGTGTTTTGTTTCGCAGACACAGAATTAACAAATTGTAACAAATTCCTTATAAAAAAAAACTTCAAACACTCGTTTTCAGATCCTCTAGAATTGTCTTCATTTCTGGGATTTTTTTTTACATTTTTTGTTCCAGACAGATTTGGATGTTCAATTAGAATGTAAGCTCTTGAGCAGGGTCCTCGCCGATACTGTTGTCAGGATCCGTGCCTGTCAGGATCCGTTCCTGTGTCATTACCTGCATGTGGCAGCTTCTTGAAGAGTGCTGCCCTCAGCCCTGAACCAGTTAACAAACAGTTAAACACACATTCCACAGGTTAGGTGACACACCCATGAATAAAGACTCCAAGCTTTCCTCCTGACATTGCTCTGCCAGGCAGAGTGGCATCAGACCTCACCTGAACCTGATTACCTGGATCCCTATCAGCTTCCCTATACCGGTCAATACCAGCTCATTCACCCTGTTCCACCCTTCCTGATATCGGCCCCCCTGCATACTGGGCTCAGGCCCCCCTATACCTACGCTGCCACCTCTGCACATCCTGACAACTTGTTCTCTGTAGGGGTTATTCAGAGAGAGCCGATCTGGCCTCGAAATGTCACCAAATAGTGAATTTCCCCGTACGATGCAATTTCGGGGCCATTCGGCTATTCAGAGAGCAGGCAGCTCACCAAATTTTGGCGAACTGCCAGCAAGTACGGTGCCTGTTCGGCGGCAGTGAAATCCCCCATAGAGAAGCAATGGTTAATCTATTCACATTGAAAAGCAGAGAAATGTCAGTGAAATGCCCTGATGTTCAGTGGTTTCATTCGACAGGTTTAGGCTGGTGTCAGACGAGCGCATTTTGTACGGACTGTGCGCCCGTGCAGTACGGACGCACTTTCTGACGGAAGATGCAGTAGTGGCCACACAATCCGTTTTATAAACTGACGTTTTTTTTGACGGATGTAGAAGGGAAAATAAATTAAATATGAAAACCATTTTGTCCGTCAAAAATGGTGGACGCACAAATGCAGTCCATCTGACCTCGTTCATCACTCACACACAAAGCTATGCGGATGTTGCGGACGCAGCGCACTCTGCAAGTCCATTCTAGTGGTTTTACGTTCTTGCCTAACTTGCGTCCATTTGGCGCGTGCGTTGTGCGCCCGCAGTTCGGTGCGGACACATTTCGTGTGGGGAGGCTCCATTGGCGATTATTCTATGCTGTGACGGACGTTATTATGTGCGCAAAAACAGATGTTCACACTGCGCTCGTCTGACACCAGCCTAAATCAGGCGAATCCCATAGGTTTCAATATTAAAAATATTCCCGTTTTATCCAATATCGAAGAAACTGTTTGTTATTTTAGTCTGCAGCAAAATGTCTCTTTATTGATTTTTTTTTTTTTAGTATCTTTTCGGCAGGATTTTGTCTGCTAAGAAAACATTTTCTGTTGTTCTTTAATAGCAGACTTTCCCTTTTCTGTAACACACATCCCTTTTATATCATTCATTGGATCTTATATGTAAATTCCAGACATTTTCGTTCAATAGTTTTTTTGCAAACAGTCAGGGTAATTCAAAGAGAATCGAAAAGTCACTGCACGTTGGGTGACTGTTTGTTCTCTTCAATTCGGTTTGTTTTGCCGATCCCATTTCGGCGACCCTGCGGTGTATTCAGCAAGCACCACAGGGTCCCCGAATTGCAGGGAAAAGTCGCGCAAACTCACCGAAAACTCACTGCAAAACGAGGGCGAACGCACACCGAAACCTGCAAAAACATCTGGATTAACCCACCGAAAACACTGGAAAAACCCGAGCACGAGCCGATCACACGCAGCGCAGCCGCTGGAAAAAGCCGATGAGATAGCAATTCTTGGGATTTAAATTAAAACTATACTAATCTAGTGATCTGCCATTTCGATGTTCATCCAATGCGTGTTTTAAAAATACAATTGCTGTCCTTGAGTGCTTGAGACCCTATTTCAGTCTGCTTACTTAAAGAATGTGATTTGTCAGCAAAGCCAAAGAAGGAAGTGTTGACAAATTGAAGAATTATAGAGACAGCTGTACGTCCAAAATGAGAATGAAGATAAAAGATGACATCATGTGTAAAGTTAGGTCCTAACTCAGACATATAGTAACGGTCACGTGACAATCTGGGTATGTTGGGAAGGGACCTGTATTTTTAGAACAATGTATAAAAGCAGTTGAGTTTGATGTACTCGTCACTCATGATTTGAACAGATACAATCTGTTTCGTGAGTCCGGCAGGTGCCAGACGAATAAACGCCATTTTTTTTTAAACAAAGGCCTCCGTCTGCTTCCTTCGTCGAAACCATCACCCACAAGTTCCCGGCCAGATCTGGCTGTAACATTTCTGGGGTCTCGTCCATGGGGATTGGGCCTTGGTTCACAAAGGAAGTTTGACCGGCAGTATTTATTGCATTTTCGGTGGAATCCAGCAGGTGCCAGCTCCAGGTATGTTGATTCTCTAATAAAGGCGCCAAGCGAGATATTCTGCTCTGTGGCATCAACCTGCTGGAGCATACGCTCCTGACCGAGAATCCACGAAAAGAACAGGCCGAGGAAACTGGTGACGCGGCGGCGGCGGAAAGGGGTGAACAATAGTGTGTTTCAGTTGCATAATGCCAGCAGCTAGCTTCAATTAGTGTATAGAATTGTAGAATTGTCCGCGCTGTGGAGGGAGAGAGTCCAGATTTCTGTATCTGTGTGTGATACAGGGGCTGGGGATAGACTGCCCTCCAGCGAGGAATAGAGAGGTCTGTAGAGCCTCAAGAGCCTGTGATGCTCTAAACCCAGTCTGGATTAACTAAGGAAAGTGTTAAATCCCTGACAAGGGGACTGATCAACCCCTAAGTGCTAAAAAAAAAAAACAAACCCCTGCAGAAGGGTAAATAAATACTGATGATGAAGTATATACTGATGTTGCAGTAGGTACTTGTATTTAATGATTGAGAGCTAGCTGTCTGCAACAAAAGAACTGTTTTCTTTAATATAGTGTCTGTATTTTATATCTAGTGTTGAGTGTGCAGGAGAGTGGACTTGTTCCCCCTGAGGAGAAGTTACCTGCAAGAATAGAACTGTTTATGTACTGTTTTGTGGTAGATGTATCTGATACAGTACGTGTTGTGATTACTGAGTGATTGAGTGATTGTGAGTGATTGAGCGCCCACTCGCCTTGCGAGAAAGCAAACTTGAGAGTGGACTCCCAAAGTACGTTTCCGGCTCAGGCGACTGCAGTCCGGCTACTGACGGAGGAAGCGAAATACGATACGAGAACTGTTGCATGAAGTATCAGACAAATGATTTTTAAAGTGTTTTTCCTGCAAGTTACATCTGCACTGTAAAAAAAAAAAACAGGGGAGGGTGAGACTCTGTATGCAGTTCACCAGTATGGATAGAAACTGCACAAGAGCAAGTTGCGAACACTGTGTGAAACTGAATGGCCTATATTAAATCCTTCATGGCCCCTGGAGGGATCAATGGACCCCGTAATCATACAGGGTGTCCATTTAGCAGTCACAGGGAGTCCTGGGCATCCAGATCAATATCCCTATATAGATATATGGAAGTATTGTGTGAAAGATAAAAGCGCATTAGTAATGCTGGCAGTAGGACACTCGCGGCGCAGCACAGCCCCTAAACTATTAAATGTGTTGCAAGATCAGCCAGAGGATTTCCTGTACCCCCTTCCTTATCCATCATATTTTGCGGCAGTAGCAGATGCCCCAGCTGCATATGAACCTGCAGCGCACGCCCCCTCTGTGTCGTCCCAACACCCTCAGCCAGGACCCATGGGTGCTGATATCCCCCTTGCAATGGGTCCAGCGACTGGAGGAGAGGGGCATGATATCAAAGAACCAAATAATGTTAGCATGTTGCACAGCAGAATACATTTATGTCATCACGATTAGTAGATAGAGGGAGTCCCACAAGACAGCCCTGGCTCCCCAGTTTGAGAAACCCACTACAAGAAGAAACCATGGGTAATAATCTAAACCCGAGAAAGTGAAGAATGGGCAAACACCCTTAGAATATATGATGCACAATTTTGAAGCGCTGTATGAGACATCATTATGGTATGGAATTGAGTAAAGAAAAATAAAACTGTTGTATACAATAATCTGGCCGATGTTAGTCCCTGAATGGCCAGAACAGGATCTTATAGACCCAGAGATAATACAGAAATGTACTCCCAGGGCACCGGGAGATATGGCCACCCAGATCAGTATCTATATATAGATATTTGGAGGTACTGTGTGAGAGATAAAAGCCATTTTGTTTATGTTAGCAGGGCAAAGAAAGAAAGGTATGCCCTTAAATAAATATAAACATGAGTGTGGGAATAATTAGACATAGATAAATTACAAGCCCTGTGTGTGGACTGTGTGATGATCTGCAGGAGTCTCTGAGCCCCCACTTCCCCCCAGGCCAGAAGGAAAGGAGATGATCAATGGATCAGATGGTAATCTCGAAGGTCATATGGTAGAATGTTTTTGTTTGACTGTGTTTATGATTGATCAGGGAACTAAATGTCCCATAGCTGTCAAACGAGAAGAAACTAATCGAGTATATATATGTTGTTTATTTTTGATCTATCTTTGTAATAAGGGTTGGATGTTAATTTAGAGTGTGTGATGGCTGAGAGTAATGAGATTCTCTGCATTTGTTTCTCCCCCTTTCTTACAATAGAGGGGAGGGAGTCAGCTCCTTGATGAACAAAGGAATTAATGATTTATGTGTCTGTGCAGCGAATTTAGAATGAATGTAGTCTGTTGATTGCGAGATGTAGGTTTATATTTTGTGTTGATATATTAGGTTAGGTCTGTCTTGTTTAAAAGGAAACAAAGTAGCAAAACAAGAGGACATAGTCTTAGATTAGAGGGGCAAAAGTTTAAAAGTAACATCAGAAAGCATATATTTTACTGAGAGGGTGGTGGATACATGGAACAGCCTTCCAGTAGAAGTGGTAGAGGCCAAAACAGTGATTGAATTTAAGCAGGCATGGGATAGCACATAAGGCTATCCTAAACAAAAGATAAATCCAGGTAAAGTATCCATGTACTGGGCAGACTAGATGGGCCGAAAGGTTTTATCTGCCGACATTTTTCTATGTTTCTATGTTTCTAAATCGAAATAGTTTTATATAATCTAGGCTATATGTGAGAAAGATATTGTCTAGCATTGTGTCTGGATGTTTCAGAATGATGCGCAATGTGTTAGTATTATTGCAGAAACTGAGTGCATATATGTGCTGTGTCTGTGTTTAGGGCACAATGTATTCCCACCTTCTCTTTCTCACCCTCCTGCTGTTACTCTATTCAGGTGACATATCCCCTAACCCTGGCCCCACAACACATCCAATACTTCCCTCTCATCCTATCTCCATCGCACATAAATCACCTCCCTGCAAGCCCAGCAACCTCATTCCCATAATCCCTCAGCGCCTGTCCTCTTTCTCCTGCGCCCTCTGGAACGCTCGCTCTGTGTGCAACAAACTCACAGCAATCCATGACCTCTTCCTTTCAAACTCCTTCAACCTCCTAGCTTTAACTGAAACCTGGCTAACTCCCTCTGACACGGCCTCCGTTGCTGCCTCTTCACATGGCGGTCTACACTTGAGCCATACCCCACCACCGGGTGAGAGAAATGGTGGCGGTGCGGACTCCTGCTCTCTCCCACCTGTACCTACCAGCATCTCCCTCCACCCCCATCCCTCTCCTTCTCCTCCTTCGAGACACACTGCATCCGCCTGTTCTCTCCTCTGGCTCTCAGGGTGGCAGTCATCTACCGCCCACCGGGACCAACCTCCCAGTTCTTTGACCACTTTGCTACCTGGCTTTCTCACTTCCTGTTTTCTAATCTTCCATGCCTAATTCTCGGGGACTTCAACATTCCCATTGACGATCCTTCGCCCCTGCTGCCTCCAAACTTCTTTCACTCACATCCTCCCTTGGACTCACACAATCCTCCCTCCTCCCTACCCACCGCGATGGTCACGCTATTGACCTTGTCTTTTCCAACCTCTGCTCCATTTCTGAGTTCAACTGTCGCCCTTTCCCCATCTCTGACCACCACCTTCTCTCTTTCAACCTATCTGGACTTCCTAAACACCCTGCTCCCCCACCCGCACACACAGTTGCAGAAATCTACATGCTGTGGACCCCTATCAATTCTCCAACCTACTTCACCACCTCCCTCATACCTCATCCTTCACCTGCCCTGATGCTGCCACTAATCACTACAACACTACGCTTATCTCTGCTCTAGACACTCTTGCTCCTCTTCGACTCTGTAAGGCCCCATGCCGCCAGCTTCAGCCCTGGCACACCCTCCAGACTTGCTACCTGCAAAGATGCTCCCGCACCGCAGAGCGTGCCTGGAGGAAATCCCGCTCTGAAGCTGATTTTGTTCACTTCAAGTTTATTCTCCGGTCATATACCTCTGCCCTCCACTTGGCCAAACAATCCTTCTTCTCATCTCTTATATCTACGCTGTCCTCCAACCCTAAACAGCTCTGGTCGACCTTCAACACCCTCCTCTACCCACCTGCACCTCCCCCCACAGCTGCCTTCAGTGCTCAAGACCTGGCAGACTATTTCCTCAGTAAAACTCTAACTATCAGAAGCAACATCCCAACACAAGATAGTTATCTGCCACCTCCACTCCCACAGGTCCCCTCTGCCACCCTCTGCCACCCTCTGCCCCTTCCTCCCAGCCACTGAGGAGGAAGTCAATTCCTTATTGTCCTCCTCACATCTCACCACGTGCCCTCTCGACCCCATTCCCTCACATCTAATTCCTCCCCTCTCCTCCTCCCTCACCCCTGCTCTCACACACATCTTCAACCTATCTCTCTCCACTGGCTCCTTTCCATCCACCTTCAAACACGCGCTAGTTACCCCTTTACTAAAGAAACCATCCCTAGATTCCAACTCTCCATCCAACTACCGCCCTGTATCCCTGCTTCCCTTCACATCAAAGCTCTTATAAAAACTAGTCTTCAACCGCCTCTCCCTCTTCCTGTCCTCCAATTCCCTACTTGACCCCCTGCAATCTGGCTTCCGTCCCCTACACTCAACTGAAACTGCCCTCACCAAAGTCACCAACGACCTCCTAACGGCTAAAAACATGGCCACTATTCTATTCTCATCCTGCTTGACCTCTCGGCTGCTTTTGACACTGTTGACCACCCCCTCCTTCTACAGACCCTCAACTCTCTGGGTCTCGGTGACACTGCACTTGCTTGGGTTGACTCCTATTTATCCAACAGGTCCTTCTGTGTGTCCTTTGCTGGTAACTCCTCCTCCTCATTGCCTCTATCTGTTGGTGTACCTCAAGGCTCTGTCCTTGGTCCTCTGCTCTTTTCCATCTACACCTCCTCCCTGGGCAAAATCATCAACAGCTTTGGCTTTAATTACCACCTCTACGCTGATGACACTCAGATCTACCTCTCTACCCCTGATCTCTCTCCCCCTGTCCTCTCAAAAGTCAGTGACTGTTTATCTGGCATCTCCTCCTGGATGGCCTCCCACCACCTAAAGATGCCTCCCACCTCCTGACTTCTCTATCACGGTGGAGGGTATCACCATCTCCCCATCAAACCAAGTTCGCTGCCTTGGAGTTACACTTGACTCTGCTCTTTCCTTCATCCCCCACATCAAGTCTCTTTCCTCCTCCTGCCGATACCAACTGCGTAATATTTCCAGAATTCGGCCATTTCTTACCGCTGTCACCACAAAACAACTCATACACGCCCTGGTAATCTCCCGACTCGACTATTGCAATAATCTCTTATCTGGCCTCCCTCTGTCCCGCCTCTCCCCCTACAATCCATCCTGAACACCTCCGCCAGGCTAATTCACCTCACCCGCCGCTCTGTCTCTGCCGCTCCCCTCTGCGAGTCCCTTCACTGGCTCCCCATCCACTGCAGAATTAAGTTCAAAATCCTTATCCTTACCTACAAAACCCTCACTAACTCAGCTCCCCACTACCTGTCCTCACTAATCACCAAATACACCCCTGCCCGCTCCCTAAGGTCAAACAGTGACCTGCGCCTAGCTTCTCCCCGCATCACCTCTTCACATGATAGACTGCAGGATTTCTCACGCGCAGCCCCCACTCTCTGGAACGCTCTCCCTCGTACTGTCAGACTTTCACCTAACTTCTCTTCCTTCAAACGCTCCCTGAAAACATTCCTATTTAGGGAAGCCTAGCACCCAACTCACTGACGCAACCATCAATCACTCTCACCTTACAGTCCTCTCCTCCTGTTTCCAACCCCAACCCTCCCAGATTGTGAGTTCCTACGGGAATAGGGCCCTCATCTTCTCCTGTACTGTTTGTCAAATGTTGTTCAATGTATTGTAACCCTGTCTATACTGTGCTTATTGTACAGCCCTGCGGAATATGCTGGCGCTTATAAATAAAGAATAATAATAATAATTAATATGTGCTGCCCAGTCTGTATAAATGCTATATATGTGTATAGTGGGTTTATATGCGCTTTCGTTTTGTATGCATTACGATGAAAATGATCTATGTATGTGTTCCCTGTTGCGTGTGTATTGGGATATGGTGTGTACAGTGTCTATGTGGTTTCGGTGTGCCCCTACAGAGATCATTGATTAAAAGGGCTAAATTAGGAAGAGACTCTGCCAATTCTAAAAAAAAAAAAAAAGGCTGAAGCCCAAACCCAAACCCCCCTCCCCTTATACAATGAAGGAGAAAAAGGTGGGAGGGATGGGCTATTAATAAACATCTGAAAAAAGGCCAACAGATATAGAGAAAAATACTGCAGGCGGTAGATCAGTTTGGAGAAATTGTAAACTAAATAGAAAAGACAAGTAAAATGTGGAATACACAAAGAAGTTGATGATGAGAAAAGAGAAACGTATTATAAAATGTGTGTTTACCACATCCCAAAAAAAGCTTGACAACACATCCAAGCCCACCTTGAATATCTGTTTAAAACACGATTTTCCTAAAGTTCGCTACTGCCAGTGCAGAAAGAGAATACCCAAGAGTACCGACCTGTCCAGGATTTAAGAGCAGTTAATTCTGCCACAGTGACTTTATATGGATTTGACCCAATTGATCTCCTAGCTCTGATACCCGGCAACACAGAATTCTACATTTGATTTAAAAGATGCGTTTTTCTGTATCTGCTTGGCTCCAGCGAATCAGCCGTGGTTTGCCTTTCAGTGAGAAAACGCCCAGAATGGCTCCAAACATCAAATGATATGCCTCCCTCAAGGTTTGCTATCCTCGGGACAGCACTGAACAAAGACTTATTTGCCTATCACTCTCAGCCAGACAAAGATACCCTATGACAATATGTTGATGATCTCATGCTTGCTCCACCAACTCAAGAAGATTGTTTCAATGCCACAAAAGAACTGTTAAGTATCTTATGCAAGGCAAGCTACAAAATCTCAAGACGCAAGGCACAGATTTGCAGACACAGTGTCAAGTATCCAGGCTTCCATCTTACAGGAACTGAGCGTGCAATCCAGAACGCAAATAATCAGTCTGCCGTGTCCCTCAAGCCACAGACTCATTGCCAAATAAGAGAATTACTGAGCCTCTGTACCAAGTCACCAAAGGTGCAGAGCCTGACCCTATTATATGGAGTGAAGAACAAAACTAAGGTTGTCACCCAATTAAAGACTTTGTTGCTTGAAGCCACTGCCTTCCTGGTTGCTGAAGCTGACAAGCTCACACTAGGCTAAGAACTCTTTGTGAAAGTCCCTCATGCAGTCCAGACTCTTCTAGACTATAAAGGCAATTACTGGTTCAGCAATGCAAGAATGACCAAGTATCAAGCTATGCTGTGTGAAAACCCAAGAGTTCATTTGGAACTAATCTCCACACTGAATCCTGCTACATTGCTTCCAGATGCTCCAAAAGATCAGGAACATGAATGCCTTCAAGTAATGGATGAAGTATATAGCAGCAGACCTGACCTCAAAGACATACCCCTAGACAAATACGACATGCAACTGTTCACTGATGGAAGCAGTTTTGTAGAAAATGGAAAGAGATTTGCTGGGTACGCAGTAGTCACTCTTGATGAAACAATTGAAGCTAAACCACTGCCCAATGGCACTTCTGCTCAACTAGCTGAAATTATTGCCCTTACCAGAGGTCTAGAACTATCTGAAAACAAAAGGGTGAACATATTCACCGATTCCAAGTATGCCTTCATGACAATACATGCTCACGGAGCACTCTACAAAGAACGTGGCCTCCTAACATCTGCGGGCAAGCAAGTCAAATATGCCCTTGAAATATTGAATCTACTGGATGCAGTATGGAAACCAGCCGCATTTGGTGTTATTCATTGCCGTGGCCACCAAAAAGGCAAGGAAGAAGTTCCCAGAGGAAACTGGAAAGCAGATCTGGCGGCAAAGGAAGCAGCCAGACAAACACAAGCCCTTGAGCGTGGCTGTGATTGGAAAGAAACCAAGGCTAAGAGTACTCGACAGCAGCAGGTGCAGCAGCAGGAGAAAACTCACTTGAAACTAAACTGGAGAGGATACCCAGTTCAAGATGAAGATCCCCTGGAAAGTGTTCGGGAAGGAAACCCCGATCGCCGGAGAGGATACCCGGTAAATGCTGAAAATCACTTGAAAAGCTTCCGGAATGGAAATCCGGAACACCGAAATGAAACTTCGGTTCCCCAGAGATGACTGGTTCAAGATGACTCACCTGTCAAGATTCCGGTATGTAAACCCGAATCCCCGCAAATGAAAGTCGAAACTCTGCTCTGTCTGAACGCTGTTTTCCAAGATCAACCAAATGTTGACTTCTATATGAATAAAAGAAGATTTGCACCTCATGAAGAATTTATTGAAGATGTTCTTTGCCACTGGTACGGTGAATATGAACTTTTAGAGAAGCACCACAGCTATATCCAATGGTTGTTTCCTCTACGTGAACAAGGCCGAAATGAACATGCAAAGCCTTTGACTATTTCTGAAATTGAAATTATGAAGAACACCGCTGAAATCCAACATAGGCTACGAAGAGCCTATAAACTGATGCTGAATTTCTTCGGCGTAAAATTAGTGGGGAAGAGGAGATAGAAGTGATACGAGACTCAAATTTTTCAACACGCTTCTCCAATTTGAATACTAACACCCATAATAACCTGAGAATTACCCGAATTGTGAAAAGCATGGGAGAGCTGGGAGCTGCACAATACCAAGCTCCGCTGGTGAAGTTCTTCCTGAAAGAAATACTGGTTGAAGATCAGCTGCAAAATATGAAAGAAAGTGCCCTGAAGTATTTCTTACCGGTGGTAAAGAATGATCATGAAAGAGATGCACTGTCTGAATATGTTTTGAAGCACAGAATATCCAAGAATACCAAGAGGCTTCTCCCAGTGGTGACGTCCCTGTTACCAACACCCATTACTCACTGGACTCCGGCCTACTCTGAAAAAGAGAAGAAATGGCTCTCCGAAGAGCCAGGAGAATACAGAGAAGACGGATGGTACCAGTTGGAGAATGAAAGAATTGTTTTACCAGCCACTCTGGCACCTGAAATTGTCCGGGCCCTGCATTCCAGAGCTCATGGAGGAAAGACAGCCATGGAGCAACAACTAGAACCGTATTTCTATGTTCCTGGACTCACCGCCATTTGCAAAGCAATTGCCCACCAATGTGTCACTCGTGCTAAGAACAACCAAAGGCAAGGGATAGTAAGACCACCAGGAGTATTATCGGTTGAATTATCTCCAATGTCCTCCATACAAATTGACTTTACTGTTCTCCCTCCATGCAAAGGATATAAATATCTACTGGTGCTAGTATGCACATTAACGGGATGGGTTGAGGCCTACCCAACTCGAACAGAAAAGACTGCTGAAGTAGTGAGATGCTTGATGAGAGAAATTATTCCAAGGTATGGACTGCCTCTTGAAATCGGATCAGACAATGGTCCAGCCTTCGTACAAAGTTGTTTACAGCAACTCGCCCGCCTGCTGAGAATTTTGTGGAAGCTACATACCGCATACAGCTCTCAAAGCTCTGGAAAAAGTGGAAAGAATGAATAGAACTCTAAAGACCTTGATGGCTAAAATATACCAAGAAACGTCATTGAAATGGTTGGATGTGTTACCAATCGTACTGCTGCATGTCCAAAGCAATCCTACCTCACTCCTAAAATTGAGCCCATACAAGATAATGTGCGGATATCCTATCCCTTTGATAACTGGGTTGAGGGGGGATCCCGTGTATTAGGAGAAACTGACCTACGCTAGTAAGTGATCAGGTTAGATCAGACGATGCAGAGTATATACAAATAGGAGAGTGAGCATATACCCTATTTTCTGTTCCCACCCCTACATAAGTACTGTCCAGGAGACTCAGTATGGATTAACCAATGGAAGATAGGAGCTAAAGGGAGGGTTTTTTTTATGTTATCTTGTTATACACTCCTACTGCAGTGAAAGTGGCCGAGGTGGTGCCGTGGATACATCACTCCCGAATGAAACCAGCAGCAGAGGTTACGGAAAAGTCATGGAAAGTGATAGCCAGTGACTCCGATCCGCTGAAACTACGTTTCCACCGTATCCAAGCAGCTGCACAGACCGGAGAGGAGGGAGATCCAAGTCTAGTTGACCACCGGCTCTCCAAACTCCAGTCTTTGTACTTGTTGATATTGAAAGACCGTTAAGTTCACCGCCTAACCAACCAATGGAAGCTCCAGAGATACCCCAGGAGGCCCATGAGCCTCTGCTTCCAGATACCCTTTTTACCAGACTACAGAGACCATTTGAGCAGTACCAAAGGATCCTGATATGTATTGGGATTATTGTTTTCTTTTTGACTTTATTGACAATTGTTGCTGGACTATTTTTCCAATCCAGCTCCCTAAGGGAGTGAGGTCAGCCCCTATTGGGTTGACACCAGAATATAACATAACTATCCCATCGGTAGAGGACCGATGGAAACGAGAATTGACAATGCCAGAAGATAATTTGTTTATTAAATTTACGTATGCGTATGCAAAGAAGTCAGGATATGAATCCTGTTGGGTGTGTAATAAATTGAACCAAGGGTCATCAGTTATTCCCACCTTAGCTGTACCTCTTAAAATTGTCTGACTACCCTGTGAATAAAAGTATAGTGGCCCCTAGTGTACTTAAACTGACTAAGAGTCTAGATATGCCAAAGACAAACCACACTATTCGCATTACTCATGTGGCCTATTTCCCTCTATGGTGTTTTAAACTAGAGAAGATCCAGGTTCCACCTAGTTCAATGTGTAAAGAATCTTTGTTTAACGCAACACTAGATATATCTGACCCAGAAGCACTAGGAGATAGTCTTCAAGTAATGGTAAAAACGATTGATAATTACAAACAGACTAATGATAAAAGTCCAGAGGCCCTTGCATACACCCACAAGTCACTATCCTTAATTTTCTCCCACCTTGGCTCAGAACCATTTTTATCTGATGCCAGGGGATGGCATACATATTTGTTGTAGAACTCTATGCCACCTTTGGATTAATACTGAAATAAAAAACTTAGTGTTATTTGGCCTGGGTGGTTCCCCTGCAGCGTATCCAAGGGGACACCATAGACCTAGGAATACAACATCCGATATTCTCTAAATTTCGTTAAACGAGAGTTGTTTTCTAAAAGTGGTATGATTTGGTCTTGGTTTCTTTTTTCCTTCCACAGGATGGAGCACTGAAATGACGAAAAGATTTAATAAATATGTTGTTTTGATGGATGAAAATGTAAACATTACCAGCACTGATGTTTAGTTGTGAAATGTTGAATTAAGAGAGATTTGTAGAACCCTCGAACCAAAAAAAGCAATCCCTAGAGTAAAAACTGGCGAAGGTTTACTTAAGCTTAAATCCCCGGAAGAATACAAAGCTTTAATGATTTAGTTAGTTGGCTGAGAGAGGTCATTGTAGACTCTCTGCCAAGAGGAGGGAATGAGATAGCAATTCTTGGGATTTAACTTAAAACTATACTAATCTAGTGATCTGCCATTTCGATGTTCATCCAATGCGTGTTTTAAAAATACAATTGCTGTCCTTGAGTGCTTGAGACCCTATTTCAGTCTGCTTACTTAAAGAATGTGATTTGTCAGCAAAGCCAAAGAAGGAAGTGTTGACAAATTGAAGAATTATAGAGACAGCTGTACGTCCAAAATGAGAATGAAGAGAAAAGATGACATCATGTGTAAAGTTAGGTCCTAACTCAGACATATGGTAACGGTCACATGACAATCTGGGTATGTTGGGAAGGGACCTGTATTTTTAGAACAATGTATAAAAGCAGTGGAGTCTGATGTACTCGTCACTCATGATTTGAACAGATACAATCTGTTTCGTGAGTCCGGCAGGTGCCAGCCGAATAAAAGCCATTTTCTTTGAAACAAAGGCCTCCGTCTGCTTCCTTCGTCGAAACCATCACCCACAAGTTCCCGGCCAGATCTGGCTGTAACACCGACACCGCAGACGAATGCAGTGAATAAATTAGAAAACCAGTTTGTTTGAATGTTTGAAAAGTGAAATGCTGTTTGCAGAGAAACTACTCAGCGAAAATGTCTGAAATTTACATATGATCCAATGAATGATAATAAAAAGGGCTGTTACAGAAAAAAGAAGTAAAGTTAAAAAAAATCCCAAAATATGCTTAACCCTTTCCCTGCTGAGGCTTTTCACACCTCTGTGCTGAGGTCATTTTTACCGCTTTCGCTCATCATGTTTAACCGCGTTTTGAAGCCTTATTTTGATATATGACCCAGACATATTATATATCGTTCTTTCCGGCAGATTCGTAATATGTCATTATTATATGTATACGTCATGTGCTGTCTGTATATTATAACAAAAAATGCAATAAAATTAGAATTTTCAATAATTTTCTATGTGTAAAGTGTTTTTTTTTTCACATTTTAACATGCGATCGTTTGCGGTTATATTTTCTATGGGGTGCGCTTGTTAAAAAAATTAGAAATGGGGTCTCGTTATATTTTTTTTGGGGAAAATGTCGCTATTTTTAACAAACGCACAGCATACAAAAATCGTTAGTGCAGCATCATTGTTCACATTATAATTGAAATGGGAACAATATTGCTGCATTAACAAAACAAAAAAAAAAAAATTTTTTTTTTAGAATTTTTTTTAAAATATTTTATTTTTTTAATTTTTATTTTTAAAACAAAACTTTTTTCATGGTCATGCTCTTGCCGATCCAACGATATCAAACATTAACCCCTATCTGCCACGAATCGGGAGATAGGGGGTTCATTGGAACCCCCTATCTCCACCATTGCTTGCAGCTAGGGGTTAACTCCAGGACTGGCGTCATCGTGCTATGCACGATGATGCCAGTCCTCCGGGGGAGTTCCCGGAGGCTTGGCCGACATCCAAGATGTCGGCCAGCTCCGGGAGAGGATCACGATCCGGGGCTTTTCAGTGCCGAATCGTGATCCGGCTCCCCAGGGGTTAATTACAGCCAACGTTTGGAAGGCCAGGCTGTGCCCTTCCAAATGGTGCCTGGATTAACCCTGTGCACCCCGGTGATCGGGAGGGATAGAGGTCCCTTTCAGGCGCATCCTCCGCACATGCGGGGGGGGGGTCGCCTGAATTAGATGTCATCGCGCTGCCACGATGACATCTAATGGTGCAGGCGGCGGTCCCGGGTGCTGGGCTTTCAGCCCGCACCGGGGGGCACAGCGATCGGCCGGAATCCGGATGATCGCTGGCTGCAAAGGGAGGACGCGCTCAGCGCGTCCTCTGCATGGAACAGAACTGCAGGTGGACGCGCTGAGCGCGTCCTCCGCAGTGAAAGGGTTAATGTCATGTTTCACATGACTTGTGATATGCCTTTAAGAATTGCACATGTCTTATCTACCCCTGGGTTTCTCTCCTCCCCTCCTCATGGTGCAGGCATTTCCTGTCCAGATAGCTCCACCCTTGTTCTCTTCCCAGTAATCCTTTGCAAGCCTTATGGACTCAGATTCACTATGATTTTTTGACCTATCTGATGTATATTGTTGTGGATTTTCTACTGTTTTGGAATAAAACTTCAACAGTTCTTCAAGGTGTCATCTGGATTGAGTCACTGTCTGTAATTCATCTAAGACTGGGAGTTATCGCCATCTCATCACAACAGTAAGTCAAGAGATCACATTCTCAGTGCTTTGGTGGAGAAACAGAACAGTCAAAAAATCATATAATCAGTCAGAAGATCTTAGAAAGATCATCCAAAAGATCAAGAAAGATCAGTCAGACATCCTCCATACAGGGCCGGCGCTGCCGCTAGGCCAGCTAGGCGGGCGCCTAGAGCGCAGTGCCCACCTAGGGCGCAGCCGGCCCGACCATTTAAAAAAATAAATAAAAAATATTGGCCCTTGGGCGGCCGCGTGCTGCAGCCAGCCCCAATACGTGCCGGCGTCAAGGAGACAGAGGCGTGGACTTGGTGCTTCCAGCTTCCTGCACCAAGTCCACGCCTCCATCTCCTTGACGCCGGCGGCGACGCCAGCACACAGAGACTGGCTACGAGGAGGCGGCAAGGCAAGGCAAGTACCCACGTGTGAGCTGGGGAGCATGGTGCAGATACCCACGTGTGAGCTGGGGAGCCTGGGGCAGATACCCACGTGTGAGCTGGGGAGCCTGGGGCAGATACCCACGTATGAGCTGGGGATCCTGGGGCAGATACCCACGTATGAGCTGGGGAGCCTGGGGCAGATACCCACGTATGAGCTGGGGATCCTGGGGCAGATACCCATGTATGAGCTGGGGAGCCTGGGGCAGATACCCATGTATGAGCTGGGGAGCCTGGGGCAGATACCCATGTATGAGCTGGGGAGCCTGGGGCAGATATCCATGTGTGAGCTGGGGCAGATATCCATGTGTGAGACTGGGGCAGATATCCATGTGTGAGCTGGGGCAGATATCCATGTGTTAGCTGGGGCAGATATCCAGGTGTGAGCTGGGGTAGATATCCATGTGTGTGCTGGGGCAGATATCCATGTGTGAGCTGGGGCAGATACCCATGTGTGAGCTGGGGCAGATACCCATGTGTGAGCTGGGGCAGATATCCATGTGTGAGCTGGGGCAGATATCCATGTGTGAGCTGGGGCAGATATCCATGTGTGAGACTGGGGCAGATATCCAGGTGTGAGCTGGGGCAGATATCCATGTGTGTGCTGGGGCAGATATCCAGGTGTGTGCCGGGGCAAATATCCATGTGTGAGACTGGGGCAGATATCCATGTGTGTGCTGGGGCAGATATCCATGTGTTCGCTGGGACAGATATCCATGTGTTAACTGGGGCAGATATCCATGTGTGTGCTGGGGCAGATATCCATGTGTGTGCTGGGGCAGATATCCATGTGTTCGCTGGGGCAGATATCCATGTGTGAGCTGGGGCAGATATCCATGTGTGTGCTGGGGCAGATATCCAGGTGTGTGCTGGGGCAGAATATCCTTTTGTGTGCTGGTTGCAGATATCCATGTGTGTGCTGGGGCAATATATCCATGTGTTAGCTGGAGGCAAATATACCCATGTGTTAGCTGGAGGCAAATATACCCATGTAAGAGCTGGGGGTAAATATACCCATGTAAGAGCTGGGGTAAATATACCCATGTAAGAGCTGGAGGCAAATACACCCATGTAAGAGCTGGAGGCAAATACACCCATGTAAGAGCTGGAGGCAAATATACCCATGCAGTAAGAGCTGGGGGTAAATATACCCCCATGTAAGAGCTGGAGGCAAATATACCATGAGTAAGAGCTGGAGCAATATACCATGTAGAGCTGGGGTAAATATACCCATGTTAGAGCTGGGAGTAAATAGACCATGTGAGAGCTGGGGCAATATATCCATGTGAGAGCAGGGGGCAAATATACCCATGTGAGCTTTCTTTTTTGGGGGGGGTGCAAGTAGCTGGTCTTGAATAGGGCGCAAAATAGTCTAGCTACCCTGCCTCCATAGGATCCTTGCTAGCTCTGGATACACAGGGAGACATTGTAGGGACGCTGGAAATAGCAGCTTCACACAGTGCAGCCATTACCACAAGCCTGTATGTGCCTGCAAGTAGGGATGAGCTGTTCGGTTCGATCAGTTCGGAGTTCGATTCTAACTTTGGCCGTTCGCAAGTTCGCGAACTTCGAACTTTTTGGCGTGGTTCGAGTTCGCAAAAAAAATAATTTTAAAGTATAAAAAATGCTTTAAAAATACAAAAAAATATAGAAATAGACTCTTTACTGCAGAATATTATAAGCAACGGTTTATTAGATATTGAATTAAAAACTAATGTCTAAGTGCAAAGATTCTCACCTCTAAATGACCTGTGTTGTCAAAGTTGTAAACAACAGGTGTTTTTAGTCTGGTCTAATGAATTTGATACATTGTATGTATACTGAGGGTGTGGTGTCTGCTTCTGAGAAGTGTTAATTTCTCTAGTAAATTTTCCTCTAATATGCTGTGTGCTCAGCTAATTTTTACCGCTTTCGCTCATCATGTTTAGACGCGATTTGAAGCCACATTTTATTAAATAACCCAGACATATTAGATATCGTTCTTTCCGGCAGACTCTGCAGATTCATAATATATAATTTTTATATGTATACGTCATGTCCTGCCTGTATATTATGACAAAAAAATGCAATAAAAATAGAATTTTTAATCATCTGCAGTGTGTAAAGTGTTTTTTTTTTTCACATTTTAGCACATGAGCGTTTGCGGTTATGTTTTCTATAGGGTGTGCTTGTACAAAAATTTGAAATGGGGACTTGTTACATTTTGTGGAGGGAATTACGTGATTTATAGCAAACGCACCCCATAGAAAAAAATCATTAGTGCATCATCGTTCACATTACAATTGAAATGTGAACAATATTGCTGCTCCCTACCGGAGATACCCCTGCAGTATAAGCGGACTGTACCGGGGATACCCCTGCAGTATAAGCAGAATGTACCGGGGATACCCCTGCAGTAAAAGCAGAATGTACCTTGGATACCCCTGCAGTATAAGCACAATGTACCGGGGATACCCCTGCAGTATAAGCACAATGTACCGGGGATACCCCTGCAGTATAAGCACAATGTACCGGGGATACCCCTGCAGTATAAGCACAATGTACTGGGGATAACCTGCAGTATAAGCACAATGTACCGGGGATACCCCTGCAGTATAAGAAGAATGTACCGGGGATACCCCTGCAGTAAAAGCAGAATGTACCTTGGATACCCCTGCAGTATAAGCACAATGTACCGGGGATACCCCTGCAGTATAAGCACAATGTACTGGGGATACCCCTGCAGTATAAGCACAATGTACCGGGGATACCCCTGCAGTATAAGAAGAATGTACCGGAGATACCCCTGCAGTATAAGAAGAATGTACCGGAGATACCCCTGCAGTATAAGAGGAATGTACCGGAGATACCCCTGCAGTATAAGCGGAATGTACCGGAGATACCCCTGCAGTATAAGCAGAATGTAGCGGGGATACCCCTGCAGTATAAGCAGAATGTAGCGGGGATACCCCTGCAGTATAAGCAGAATGTACCGGGGATACCCCTACAGTATAAGCACAATGTACCGGGGATACCCCTGCAGTATAAGCACAATGTACCAGGGATACCCCTGCAGTATAAGCACAATGTACCGGAGATTAGGCTTGTGCACCGATTTTTTTTTCGGTTCGATTCGATTATTCGGATGTTTAAACTTTTCGATTCGGCTCGTTTCAACCGATTTCTGTTTCGATTCGGTTCGGTTCGACTCGTTTTTCGGGTACATTTTTTTTTTCGGAATATCGACCATTTTTCGTATTTTCGTGTCACTTTGCTCGTTTTTTGTATCGACTGTTCGTGATTTCGGAAATTTTCGTTTTTCGGAATAGTACATGTTTTCGGAATTTCGATCATTTTTCGTATTTTCGGGTCACTTTGTTCGTTTTTTGTATCGACTTTTCGTAAGTTCGGAAATTTTCGTTTCTTCGGAATGTCTGTTCTCGTTTCAAAGCAATAAATTTCGAAAATTCCGAAAATATTTCGTTTCGGCTCGGAAAACTTTTCGGATCTGCCGTTTTCGGATCTAAAAATTTTCGGAAAATCGGCCGCATCCGAAAACACGAATCGGGAAATTTCGTGTAAATTCCGAAATTCCGAAACCCGAAACGCACATCCCTACCGGAGATTAGGGATGTGCTGTTCGGTTCGGAGTTTGGACCGAACATAGCCTGTTCGTTTGCTCGCGAACTCCGAACATTTCCGGGTGTTCGCCGCAAGTTCGACCACAATGCACCACAATGGACCACAATGCACTTTCCCACTGGCCTGAAGCTCGTAATTGGCTACAGCCTTGCACCTGACCACAGGTCTGGTGCAAGACAGGTTCAACAGTATGCCAATCACGGCTCAGAGTCAAATTTTGCCCAATCATTGGCTCACAGAGCTAAGTCCCACAGCACACTATATAAGGTTTCCACGCAGCGGTTCTGCACATATTTGAGAGGCGATTTCATAGGAGATTGCTGTTGTGTGTTCTTACTGACGGTCTGCCACGCTACTGGGGGGTCTCATTTCTACCAAATATCTGGGAATTGAGGTGATGTGTGTCTTGTCACTGCCAGCAAGTATTTTGGGGGTCACAAATTTCTACAAAACATTTGGGAATTGAGGTGATCTGTGTCTTGTCACACAGCCAGTGCCACGCAGTATTTTGGGGGTCACAAATTTCTACAAAATATTTGGGAATTTAGGTGATCTGTCTCTTGTCACTGCCAGCAAGTATTTTGAGGGTCACTAATTTCTACAAAATATTTGGGAATTGTTATAATCCGTGTGTTCTCACTGGCTGCCACCCATCAGGGGGTCTCACTGATTTATAGGAGGTTTCTGAGACTTGTAATCTGTGGCTTCTCACTGCCACCCATCGGGGTCACACTGATTTATAGGAGGTTTCTGAGACTTGGGTGGCAGTGAGAAGCCACAGATTACATCAGGGGGTCCCACTGATTTGTAGGAGGTTTCTGAGATTTGTAATCTGTGGCTTCTCACTGCCACCCATCAGGGGGTCACACAGATTTATAGGAGGTTTCTGAGACTTGTAATCTGTGGCTTCTCACTGCCACCCATCAGGGGGTCACACTGATTTATAGGAGGGAATTGTAATCTGTGTCTTGTCACTGGCTGCCAGCTATCAGGGTGTCTCACTGAGTTATACCGGAGTTCTGAAAATCTCTAATCTTTATACCAGAGTTGAATCAGAGTTCTCTATATATTTAATCTATATATCACTCACCATGTCTGAAAGAACAAAAAGGACAGGCAGACGCTCCCAGACACAGATAAGAGGGCAAGCAGCCCCTGTGTCGGGAGGCTGTGCCTCTGGTCATGGTGGACATGGTGCATCCTCTGCAGGGGCACACTTGTCCTTTCTATCTGGTGCTAGCCGTCTTAAGCAGCAGCAACATATAGAGGATTTGGTGGATTGGCTAACCAGGCCATCCTCATCCTCCAAGTCCTCTGCCAGCCAGGCATCTAGTGCTTTATAGTCCACCTCAGCTGGCAAAGCATCTAATGCAGCCTCCATGTCCACAGCTACTCCTGCTGTAGCCTCCCTATCACAAAAGGAGGAAGACAGCAAACACGAGGCACAACATCCTCTATGACCAACCATAGCACTAGCTAGTCCAAGGCATCCGATGTTAGAGCTGCTCCGGTGCAGAGCGCTGTTGTCTCAAAGCACACATGCAGGAACTCTGCTGTCTGGGAGTTCTTTAAGAAATGTGCAGCAGAGCGCACCTTTGCTATTTGTAATCTATGTCAGATGAGGCTGAAGCGTGGGAAAGACACCGGACACTTGGGTACCACGTGCTTGAGGTGACATATGAACACCTGCCACACATCCGGTTGGTGCAAAACTTTGCGTAGGTCCTCCTGCTCCTCATCTGTCTCTACCCCCACTGTATGTCCTGCCATGTCATTGCCTACAACCTCCACTGACAAGGATGATGCTACAGTAATGGATGTGCCAGGTCCTTCCTCACAATGTGACAGCATCCCATCAGCTGAAGATTTACGCAGTCAGATTACGTTGCCGCAGCTGCTGCAGAGTAAGAAAAAAAATAGTTCCAACCCACCCCAAGCACAGCGTCTAAATGCCAACTTAGCAAAATTACTCGCATTGCAGCTGCTGCCTTTCCAGCTGGTGGACTCTGCTTCCTTCCATGAATTTTCTGAATGTGCTGTACCACAGTGGCAGGTTCCAAAATGCCATTACTTTTCACGCAAGGCCATTCCAGCACTATACCAGCACTTGGAAGACAATGTTATCGAGTCATTGGGAAAGGCAGTCAGCAGCAAGGTGCATGTGACTTTAGACACGTGGTCCAGCAAGCATTGTCATGGTCATTACAACTCTTTCATGGCACACTGGGTAACTCTGATTGCAGCTGAGAGGGATCCAAGACGGGGCTCTGTGCTGGAGCTTGTTCATCCACCACGCCTCCAGAAAGCTGCTTGTATGAGGTCTGTCTGCTCCACCACCACCACCTCTCCCTCTTCCTCCTTCTGTGTCTCTGGCGAAGTGGCAGTTAAACCGACGCCTGACAGGGTCTACGCAATGGCTCAAACAAAATGAAGCCATACTTTGCTTGAGCTGGTTTGTTTAGGGCACAGGAGCCACACCGGGCCAGAAATTCTGTCAGCTCTGCAGGGCCAGGTGCAGAGATGGTTAACACTACACCAGCTTCAGCTGGGAATGATCTTCTGTGATAATGGCAGCAACCTTCTCTCTGCCCTACGCAAGGGTAAATTGACGCATGTACCATGCCTAGCACACGTCCTAAATCTAGTGGTACAGCGTTTCCTAACCAAGTACCCAGGGCAGCCAGAGCTTCTCAGCAAGGCCAGAAAAGTCTGCAGCCACTTCAGACGGTCATTCCCAGCAAGCGTTCGCCTGGCAGAAATTCAAAGAGAATTCCACTTTCCCACAAACCGTCTGATCTGTGACATGCCCACCAGGTGGAACTCGACATTAGCGATGATGCAGCATCTGCACAAGCAGCAGAGGGCCATCAACTAGTACCTGTGTGAGTATGGCACAAGGACAGGTTCAGGTCAACTTGTTTTTTTTCCCCCCGCAGTGGCTGATGATCAAGAATGCATGCACTGTACTGTCACCATTTGAGGAGGCAACGAGGATGGTGAGCAGGGACAGTGCCTGCATCAGTGACATAATTCCTTTAGTGTTCCTGCTGAAGCACACTCTGCGGGGAATTATAGATGTGTCTCTAGAGGCAGAGCAGCGGAAGGAAAAGGAGGCCTTCCCTAGCTCTGAAGGCCCCAGTCTTTCCACAGACAGCATTCCAGCGGGTCCTACTCAGATCAGACAGGAGGAGGAGGAGGAATATTTAACTAGTGGGGGCATTGAAGGTGGGGATTCCTCAAGGGATGGTTTTGTGTGCCCAGAAACACAAGGGCTAGTGCGTAGCTGGGAGGAGCAAGTGCACGATGGGGTCATTCTCATTGACCAGGAAGACTCGGAAGCTAATGCCACCTCCACCCTACGCTGCATGGGCTCCCTTATAATGCAAAGCCTGCTAAAGGACCCCAGGATTCGTGCTATCAAGGAGAGGGATCATTACTGATGGCAACCCTTCTTGATCCACGATGCAAGGGTAAAGTTGCATAGCTCATCCTGCCCGCACAGAGGGAGCACAGGATGAAAAAACTTGAGGACGCTCTAAAGCGACACTTGTGTAACACCTTTCCAGGCACTGGTAGGTTACCAAGTGATGACACATGTGCTTCTGAGGATGATCAGAGGAATAGTGGTGAAGGCCAGGGCCGCTTGACTGATGCATTTTTAAATTTTTTTAGTCCACGACGCCCAGGGACGTCAAATGTAGGCACCCATTGCCAGCGTTTTAACCATATGGTGCAGGACTACCTAGGGGCAAGGGCAGACATGGATACGTTTCCAGCCGATGATCCACTGGCTTACTGGGTGTTGAGATTGGATCACTGGCCAGAACTTAGCCAATATGCTATGCAGCTACTAGGTTGCCCTTCATCTAGTGTGCTTTCTGAAAGGACGTTCAGTGCTCCTGGAGATTTTGTCACAGACAAAAGAGTGCGTCTGTCCACCGACTCTGTAGACCGGCTGACATTTATAAAAATGAATCAGTCCTGGATCAGCAGTTATCAATCCCCTGATGCTGACGTAACGAATAGATCGGGGATGTCTTCTGCATTCACAAAACCTCCAGCACTGAACTCTTCCACAATACCACAAAAGGGTTACAGTGTGAAGGCACTTGCTGCCATGAAAGGCACAATATCTGAATAGTGCACTGACGCCTTTACCAGATGCATATCTTTTTAATATAGGACCGCAAGGTCCACCCCTGCATTCTTCCACAATACTACAGAGGGGTTACGGTATGATAGTACTTGCTGGCAGTCTGGCACCAAAAGCACAATATCTGGGTGCACTGACGCCCATTACCAGATTCATATCTTTTTAATATAGGACCACATGGTCCACCCATGCATTCTTCCACAAAACCACAGAGGGGTTACTGTATGAATGCACTTGCTGGCCTGGCACCAAAAGCACAATATCTGGGTGCACTAACGCCTTTACCAGATTCATATTTTTTAATATAAGACCGCATGGTCCACCCCTGCATTCTTCCACAATACTACAGAAGGGTTACTGTATGAATGCACTTGCTGGCCTGGCACCAAAAGCACAATATCTGGGTGCACTAAAGTCTTTACCAGATTCATATCTTTTTAATATAGGACTGCAAGGTCCACCCCTGCATTCTTCCACAATACTACAGAGGGGTTACTGTATGAATGCACTTGCTGGCCTTGCACCAAAAACACAATATCTGGGTGCACTGACGCCTTTAACAGATGCATATATTTTTAATATAGGACCGCAAGGTCCACCCCTGCATTCTTCCACAATACTACAGAGGGGTTACTGTATGATAGTACATGCTGGCAGTCTGGCACTAAAAGCACAATATCTGGGTGCACTGACGCCCATTACCAGATTCATATCTTTTTAATATAGGACCACATGGTCCACCCCTGCATTCTTCCACAATACCACAGAGGGGTTACTGTATGATTGCAGTTGCTGGCCTGGCACCAAAAGCACAATATCTGGGTGCACTGACGCCCATTACCAGATGCATATCTTTTTAATATAGGACCGCAAGGTCCACGCCTGCACTCTTCCACAATAACACAGAGGGGTTACTGTATGATAGTACTTGCTGGCCTGGTAGTCTGGCACCAAAAGCACAATATCTGGGTGCACTGATGCCTTTACCAGATGCGCATCTTTTTAATATAGGACCGCAAGGTCCACCCCTGCATTCTTCCACAATACGACAGAGGGGTTACTGTATGATCGTACTTGCTGGCCTGGCACCAAAAGCACAATATCTGGGTGCACTAACGCCTTTACCAGATGCATACCTTTTTAATATAGGACCACGTGGTCCACCCCCGTATTGTTCCACAATACCACAGAGGGGTTACTGTAGGAATGCACTTGCTGGCCTGGCACCCAGGGCCGGATTAAAATGGCGATTGGCCTGGAGCTGATTTTTGGTGGGCTTTTTTTGGGATTTAGTGAAATGAAAACATATTTTAGGTTATTTAATAGTGCAAATACAGGTATATCTAACCAGGCAATTACTGTGTGAGTAAATTTCCATTCAGATTTCAAACATTTACAGCATAGAAAAAAAAAATTCACATTTTAACCAAACATTTGTGGTTATATATTCCATACCTCACACTTATTAAAAAAATTGAAATGTGGACCTGTTACTGCATTTTTCTGAGAAAATATACAATTTAAATATTTCCCTTATGTTTAGGAGGATGATGTTTTATGACCGTGTATAAAACGCTGACCTTGCTCCCAGCGTGGGAAATGAGAAGGTGAGTAATGGCAATGGTATTGCTAATTTTATACGTGACAAATGGACAATGCCATCACTTTGGAACTAAAAATAAATGTAAAAAGTTTTTTTTTGTCTTCTTTTCTTTTAGATTTTACATGGTCACGTTTGGTAACAATGCAAAGACCAGACTCTGACCTCTCCAATGATGCTTCACTTGACCTTGTGCAATGTAAAGATTAGTGGCGCAGGGTTCCAAAGTCCCCCCAGTGCTCCTCACTGCAGTGTGGCGGTTCAAGTTTTTGATGTAACAATTCGTAATAACACATTGTGCCATCACCGCCACACTTGTTGGTGACATGAGAAACTAGATGGTTAGTTAGTGTAGCATAATTGTTCACTTTATAATTGAAAAGTGAAAAATATTGCTGTGTTAGAAAGAAAAAGAAAAATTTTGAAATATTATTTTATTTTTATTGTTAAATAAAACTTGGTCATGTTTGGTATCATTGGAAAGGCCATACTCTGGCCCTTCCAGTGATACCTCACATAACCCTTTAGCTTCTATGGAGTTTGAGATACAGGGGTCCAAATGCCCATCAATGCAGACATAGTTATCCTTTCTCTGGGCCTATTCTGGGACATGGGCCTGGAGCTGCTGCTCCATCAGCCCCTATGTTAATCCGGCCCTGCTGGCACCAAAAGCACAAAATCTGGGTGCACTGACGCCTTTAACAGATGCATATCTTTTTAATATAGGACCGCAAGGTCCACCCCTGCATTCTTCCACAATACTACAGAGGGGTTACTGTATGATAGTACTTGCAGGCCTGGCACCAAAAGCACAATATTTGGGTGCACTGCCACTGACGCCTGTATCAGATTCATATCCTCATAGGGGTTACGGTGTGACGGCACTGTTGCCGACGCTAAAGGCCTAATTTTAAAGCACCTATTGTTGCTTTCATCCAAAGCCTGCATAAGTTTCACAATAATTTGCCAAAAAATCACTAAACTTTTTCTGCGTGTCCGAAAATGTCTCATCTTTTCATATAGACTGCCGCCCCAAGCAGTTGTTTATGGATAGATTAAAGGAAAAGCATTTACCGTAATTTGAAATGTAATTTTTTGGTTTTTACATATTTCTATACATCCTAGAAATCCGCCACTTCACGGGCAGGTTATGGGGACCTCCTAGACACGATATTTGAAGGAACTTTTCGTCTTTATTTTTAACCCTTATTTCATGGAAAACTCACTGTCCCTTTTAAAAAACATTTTTTTTTTTACTTTTTGTCCTTGTTTCCTGTCCCCAAGGGCACTACCTAGACCCCCATACACCTTTTATGGCAAATATCTAGCATATATGCCCTCTTGGAGGGCACTCTAAAAACCGAATTTTCAGCCCCAATGACTTGTATTGAGTTCGAGTTCGGGTTCGAGTTCGGATTCGAACATTTGGAAAGTTCGGGTTCGAATACGAACCGAACTCGGGGGTGTTCGGCTCATCCCTACCGGAGATAACCCTGCAGTATAAGCAGAATGTACCGGGGATACCCCTGCAATATAAGCAGAATGTACCGGGGATAACCCTGCAGTATAAGCAGAGTGTAGTGGAGATACCCCTGCAGTATAAGCGGAATGTACTGGGGATACCCCTGCAGTATAAGCAGAATGTACCGGGGATACCCCTGCAGTATAAGCAGAATGTACCGGGGATACCCCTGCAGTATAAGCAGAATGTACCGGGGATACCCCTGAAGTATAAGCACAATGTACCGGGGATACCCCTGCAGTATAAGCACAATGTACCGGAGATACCCCTGCAATATAAGAGGAATGTACCGGAGATACCCCTGCAGTATTAGCAGAATGTACCGGAGATACCCCTGCAGTATAAGCAGAATGTACCGACGATACCCCTGCAGTATATGCAGAATGTACCGGGGATACGCCTGCAGTATAAGCAGAATGTACCGGGGATACCCCTGCAGTATAAGCAGAATGTACCGGGGAAACCCCTGCAGTATAAGCAGAATGTACCGGGGATACCCCTGCAGTATAAGCAGAATGTACCGGAGATACCCCTGCAGTATAAGCAGAATGTACCGACGATACCCCTGCAGTATATGCAGAATGTACCGGGGATACCCCTGCAGTATAAGCAGAATGTACCGGGGATACCCCTGCAGTATAAGGAGAATGTACCGGAGATACCCCTGCAGTATAAGCAGAATGTACCGGGGATACCCCTGCAGTATAAGGAGAATGTACCGGAGATACCCCTGCAGTATAAGCAGAATGTACCGGGGATACCCCTGCAGTATAAGCAGAATGTACCGGGGATACCCCTGCAGTATAAGCACAATGTACCGGGGATACCCCTGCAGTATAAGCACAATGTACTGGGGATACCCTGCAGTATAAGAAGAATGTACCGGAGATACCCCTGCAGTATAAGCAGAATGTACCGGGGATACCCCTGCAGTATAAGCAGAATGTACCGGGGATACCCCGGTCTCCTCTTTTAATACAGACTGCTCCCCAAGCAGTTGTTTATGAATAGATTAAAGGAAAAGCATTTACCGTCATTTGAAACGTCATTTATTTGTTTTTAAATGTTTCGATACATCCTAGAAATCTGCCACTTCACAGGCAGGTTATTATGGGGACCTCCTAGGCACGATATTTTAAGGAATTTTTCATTGTTTTTTTTTAACCCTTATGTAGCGCTCACTCCCGGAGGAGTCGCTGAATAAACCTCGGGTTAATCTCACCGCTCTAGGAAATAACTATACACCAGCACTATTGTGGATTTTTATGTATTATATTCTTTACTGATCCCAATAAAGCAACATATATTATGTATATGCGGTATTTAAATGACAAGAATTCGTAACGCTGGGAAAAAACACTCGGCGGCAAAAGAAACGATTAACCCCCTCAGTTCTGGAGTGTAAGTCCCGTGAATAATAGCTCAAAAATGTGTATGTGTACTGTCTCAGGTACCCGGGTACTGTATTCAACTGCCCAATGAATGAAACAAAACAATCTTCGACTAGTCACCTTTGGGGCCCTGTGGATTTAAACAATACTGCAGCGTGCTTTCTTATTTGGGAACTGCGGCCTGGGAGGCCTCTCACCCATCTGATAGACGAACCGTCCAGCACCCAATCAAGGATCTTATCCGCTGTGTACTGGGACTCTGTGCCACTGGATCTGCTCCCTGCTTGTCGAATCTCTGCAACTGGAACAACGATCCACCGCCTGCACTCCCAATCGATCAGCGTGGTCTCCTAACTCAGGGTCCAGCCGGAACCAGCTTGTCATCCAGATCTCTCAGTGCTGCGTAGGTAGGTCTCAGCGCGGTCACTGTCCTGATATCCAGCACCAGTGAGGCATCGCCTGTACTCTGGCCTGGTCGTGATCCTTGCCAGCTCTCACATGTGTCCTCCACCTTTCACCGCTCCGCTCACTCTGAACATGCCTTCCACGAGGCTGCTGATCTCCTTCCTCTTTCTCTTCCACCCCCTTCCTGTCCTCACGCAAAGCATGATGGTAGGTGTAGTTCAATTCTTTTGTCCAGCATAGTCCATAAGCCTCTGTCTCCCTCTGGTGGCCATAATAATTAAATGCAGCAGAATACAGTCTTTAAAGCAGCGCTACACTCTCCCCCCCTTAAACTCTTGGGTCTCCAAGGAAGTTTAACAGATACATGACATTTCAGTATTTACATTAAGCAATACATTCAGGCTCAGTAGCAAACATATAATCGGTCAGATATACATCCTCAAGCTGACTCATGTTCCTGACTACCTCAGCTAGCATAGCAGACACTTCAGACAGCCTTCGCACAGTGGTAACAGCCTCTTCAGTGCTATGTCCCGGTGAATCGTAGGTAAGTCTCTGAGGGGGCCGGATAGAACGTTTGGACTCCGGTTCAAACATCTCCTCTTCAGGTGGAAGTGCCACATTTACGGGCTACAATCTTTCGTCCACAACTGGAGCAGACACCTCCTCCGAGTATGAGCCTTCCAGTGAGGGCATAGAACTATAATCTATGGACGCATCTTCTGGAACTACAGGAACTTCCGAAGTCTCAGGTACTTTAAATCCGAATTCAGGAGCCTCAGGCCTCAGGTTACTTTCACACCGTTCAGAAACTGGAATGACTTCTTCAGGCTCAGGCGAACGCACCCAGTCCAGACAAAAACTTCCTTCCTCATTGTTCTCTTCACTTTCTTCAACAACCCGTGACTGCTGAGACCGAGTAACGGGAGCCGAGCCAGGAACAGGCGGGTTCGGCAAAGAAAGTTCGTCTCCAACTGGTATCCTTACAGCTTCTCTCAAAGACAACAGATGATTTCGGTGCCAGTTCTTTAGAGGCCCGGCCTTTTCATCTGGCCGGATTTGGTAAACTGGCAGACCAGGCAGTTGCTTGCAGACAATGTAAACTTGAGAACTCCATCTATCCGCCAGCTTATGCCTTGCAGAAACACCAAAGTTCTTCAACAAAACCCTATCACCGGGTTGTAGATCCTGTATATTAACTCTCAAGTCGTAGTTTCGCTTATTCCTCTGTTCTCTGCTCCCTGAAGTCAAACGGGCCTGTTCAAAAGCAGAAGCCAAATTTTTTCGAAGTCTATCCACATAATTTTTTTGAGAGGCCACAGATGTCTGATCAAGAGATAGTCCAAATGCCAAGTCAACTGGCAGCTGAGCTTCTCTTACGAACATGAGTCGGTAAGGTGAGTATCCAGTGGCGTCACTCTCCGTACTGTTATACGCATGCACCAGCGTAGCTATGTGACGACTCTAATTCTGCTTCTCTCTGTTGGACAGTGTCCCCAACATATTCAATGGAGTGCGATTAAATCTTTCTGGTTGAGCATCACCTTGAGGATGATAGGGAGTAGTTCGGGTCTTTTGTATTCCTAACTAGGGATGAGCCGAATGACCCCCGAGTTCGGTTCGGGCCCGAACCCGAAATTTTCCAAATGTTCGGGTTCGAACCCGAACTCGAACCCCATACAAGTCAATGGGGCTGAAAATTCGGTTTTTAGAGTGCCCTCCAAGAGGGCATATATGCTAGATATTTGCCATAAAAGGTGTATGGGGGTCCGGGTAGTGCCCTGGGGACAGGAAACAAGGACAAAAAGTTAAGGAAAAAACATTTTTAAAGGAACAGTGAATTTTCCATGAAATAAGGGTTAAAAAATAAAAACGAAAAATTCCTTAAAATAACGTGCCTTGGAGGTCCCCATAACCTGCTCGTGAAGTGGCGGATTTCTAGGATGTATAGAAACACTTAAAAACAAAAAAATGACGTTTCAAATGATGGTAAACAGTTTTCCTTTAATCTATCCATAAACAAATGCTTGGGGCGGCAGTCTGTATGAAAAGAGGAGACATTTTCGGACACGCAGAAAAAGTTTACTGATTTTTTGGCGGTGAAAAGGTGGAGAATGGAAAATTCTAGACCAAATAGCCGATTTGGAAAGTGAGATAAATGGGAGAATTTTTCTGGTTCGGCTATTTTGACCTAGAATTTTCTCTTCAGTCATTCTCCTGAGTTTCACCTTTCTCTGAATAACCCTGTCAGGGTTATTCAGAGAGCAGTGAAGAGCAGGAGAATGACTGGAGAATGGAAAATTCTAGGTCAAAATAGCCAAACCAGAAAAATTCTCCCATTTAGGCAAGGGTCAGACTAGCGAATTTTTAACGTGCGTTTATGTGCACTTAATCACAGCCGCACTAGCAGCAAATGACGGGCAATGACGGCCAATATACGAAGTACGGTCGCACGAAAGTCCGGCTGCGCAATGCAAGTGGAAAATTAAAGCATTTTTTCGAGAACGCAGAACTGCTAGTACGGACGTACAGAGTGCGCTGCGTCCACTAGCGGCATGTGTGCGTGATTTGGAGACGTCAGACCCTGCTCATGTCCGGCCAACATAATGTCCAGACACCCAAAGTTTCCTGGTTTGGATCCGTAAAAAATCACGCACAAAAATGTGCATCGTATGACCGTTTAAGCGCTTCCCGTGAAAAAAACACCTCAATGCGTTCGGACGCACTTTTTGACAGTCGCTGTGAAAAATGCGTTAGTCTGACCCTAGCCTTATCTCACTTTCCAAATCGGCTATTTGGTCCAGATTGTTCTCTTTTCCTGCCATTCTCCTGGTTTTCACCTTTCTCTGAACAACCCTGAGAGAGAGCTGAAAGCCAGGAGAACTGGCAATAGAAGAGAACAATCTAGACCAAACAGCCGATTTGGAAAGTGAGATAAATGGGAGAATTTTTCTGGTTTGGCTATTTTGACCTCGAATTTTCACTTCTCCAGTTATTCTCCTGCTTTTCACCGCTCTCTGAATAACCCTGTGAATGTTTAATCCCAAAGTGAAAAATAACATTGCTTTAGATGTTAAAAGCAGGCAATGAGGAAATTTGGTATTTTTTCACACAGCAGTTAAATGCCGCATATTAGGAAGGTGCCCTCTGTTCTTCGACCATTCATTGATAGACCGGACGTAACATTGGATGTACTCCTGTGCCAGAACCTTCTTCCATCACTATGGGAGTCAGAAGACGTCTCACCAGATCTGTATTCGTCCCCACTATCATAGAACTTCTGCTGGCCCCTGAAGGGTGAGGACACACAATGGCCAATGCATCACAACCTCCAGACTGTCCGATAACCTCAGATCCAATTTCTAACTTCACCTGTAGATATCCATCATAGGGAAGCTTCTCAGTACCGATACCCCAGATCTCAAGGTCCTTTAATTCCTTTAAAGGTATGTGCTTCAAATGTTTCTCGTAGAAGTCTCGATAGATCAACGTCACTTCAGCACCTGAGTCTAACAGAGATTTAGTGTAGACTCCCTCTACTTGGATTGGAACAATGGGAGAAGGACCTATCAGCTGGTCAGGAAACTTGTTCGTAGCCACAGGAGGTATAGATCCAGTTCGTTGTACCCTAGCCTTCTTCCTGACTCGTGGAGGTTTTGGGTGTGCATTGTTTTCCCATGACATAGGACCGGATACTAAGGGAGTAACTCTTTCAGTCCTGGTAGGCTCAGCATTTGGCAAGGATCCGGGCCCTCTCGGCCTTTCGGTTCTGGCTTGAAATTTGGAGCGGTTTTCAACCATTGGGCACCTAGTTTGCTCCTTCACTTGGGCCCTCTGGCGTTTCCCGCCGGTGAGGTAGATAGCAGCCCTTCCAAGGCCTTTAAGAACTCTTCAACTCTTTTTCCTTCAGGCCTTTGGTTTTTGCACTGTGCTCGGAAATTACCCATTTCCCCGCAACTGAAACATCTCTTCTTTGAAGACGTAGGCGTACTTGCTCGTGGTGATTCGGTTGAAGGACTCTGGCCAGACGCCACAGCAACTCCCGTTGTCCGCATGTCAGTGAGGAACTTCTGCATATCGGTCTGTGTCTCCGCCACCTTCAAAAGTACTCGGCACAGGTCTGTGTGCGCCTGTTCCAGTTCAGCTTGAGCTTCTTGTACCTTCTTAACAGTCTTTTGTATCTCACTATATGCCGGAATTGTTGACTCTTTTGCTGCACTTTCTGTGGATATAGGAACAACCAGATGCTCTTGTCTGTCAACTTCGGATCCATAGGCATCCAACGAATCATCTTCAGACTGCAAATATTCGTTATGCCTCACGGGTTGTGCGTAAGCTCTTTCTCCTCTCCTTAAGGATTTTTCTTCCAGCAGAGCATCTTCCTCTCTAACAGCTCAAATCAGTTCCAGGTATTTCAATTCTCAGTTACCTTCTCTGGTTTTTAGCTGTAACATCACAGGATCTAGAGGTTGAGCGCCCCTCAATATCTGCTGCATTCTGATTTTATCTATTGTGGCCGGTTCGGCCCCCTTCTTAAGAAGTATCTGGTGCAGAATCTTATCCAGGCGCCTCATATATTCAGTCATTTTCTCACCTTTTCGCTGATAGGTGTGTTCGTACTGGTAAATTAGTTTAGTAGCCTTTTCTGTTACCCAAAGACTTCCTGTAATATATTTAGGTAATCTAAAGCAGTACAGTCTTGCTTACTCAACTTCAGGTTTCCGATAGCCTCTGACGCAGGTCCCTTTAGGCTCTCAGTAATCCTTTGCTTCTTCTGCGCTTCAGGGAAGTCCCACTCATCCAGAGCCTGCATCGCCTGATCTATCCATTCTTCGAAAGTTTCTTCTCCCGCCGGAGTTGGTACGTTTCATGTAAAATTCCTCAACCGTCGATAACCAAAGTTAGTGTGTGGAGGGCTTGTTCTTTGACATTTAGCCAGAAAATCTCCGATAGCCACTATAAATTCAGGCCCGATCATGGCCAGCGGACTGGGCGCGGGAACGTTCACGGAATCGCCACGTGGCGCACTTGGCTGAATCAGTTGAACTTCCACATCGTCGGTCAGCTTTACACTTGCGCCCTGAAAACACACTGGAACACCCTTTCTCCACTCAAAAAGAACATATGTGTGAGAAGTATCTGGGTTCGCTTTAATGTCCAGAATTAACCCCTGATGATCTGGTGTCAGTGCGGCCACAGCCCGACGAATCTGATCTTCGGCCCAAGTGTCTGCAGGAATGTCCATGACTATGATTAACCCTATCTGGCTATTGTGCTCCTCACTCCATTTGGCAGCAGTGTCTGGATCCATAATTAACCCTTTAATTGCGGTATCCACAGAGACTGTAATCCCAGAACAAGCCCCCACGTGTAGCGCTCACTTCCGGAGGAGCCGCTGAATAAACCTCGGGTTAGTCTCACCGCACTAGGAAATAACTATACACCAGCACTGTTGTGGATTTTTACGTATTATATTCTTTACTGATCCCAATAAAGCAACATATATTACGTATATACGGTATTTAAATGACAAGAATTCGTAACGCGGGAAAAAACACTCGGCGGCAAAAGAAATGATTAACCCCCTCAGTTCTGGAGTGCAAGTCCCGTGAATAATAGCTCAAAAATGTGTATGTGTACTGTCTCGGGTACCCGGGTACTGTATTCAACTGGCCAGTGAATGAAATAAAACAATCTTCGACTAGTCACCGTTGGGGCCCTGTGGATTTAAACAATACTGCAGCGTGCTTTCTTATTTGGGAACTGCGGGCTGGGAGGCCTCTCACCCATCCGATAGATGAACTGTCCAGCACCCGATCAAGGATCTTTTCCGCTGTGTACTGGGACTCTGTGCCACTGGATCCGCTCCCTGCTTGTCGTATCTCCTCAACTGGAACAACGATCCACCGCCTGCACTCCCAATCGATCAGCGCGGTCTCCTAACTCTGGGTCCAGCCAGAACCAGCTTGTCATCCAGACCTCTCAGCGCTGAGTAGGTAGGTCTCAGCACGGTCACTGTCCCGATCTCCAGCACCTGTACTCCGGCCTGGTCACGATCCTTGCCAGCTCTCACATGCGTCCTCCACCTTTCACTGCTCCGCTCACTCTGAACATGCCTTCCACGAGCCTGCTGATCTCCTTCCTCTTCCTCTTCCACCCCCTTCCTGTCCTCACGCAAAGCATGATGGTAGGTGTGGTTCAGTTCTTTTGTCCAGCATAGTCCATATGCCTCTGTCTCCCTTTGGTGGCCATAATAATTAAATGCAGCAGAACACAGTCTTTAGAGCAGCGCTACACTGATTTCATGGAAAACTCACTGTCCCTTTAAAAAATGTTTTTTTTTTAACTTTTTGTCCTTGTTTCCTGTCCCCCAGGGCACTACCCAGACCCCCATACACCTTTTATGGCAAATATCTAGCATATATGCCCTCTTGGAGGGCACTCTAAAAATCGAACTTTGAGTCCCATTGACTTGTATTGAATTCGAGTTCGAATTCGAACATTTGAAAAGTTCGAGTTCGAATGCGAACCGAACTCGGGGGTGTTCGGCTCATCCCTACCTGCAAGCAAGTCCCAGCATAGTGTCAGGTATATTGGAAGGGAAAAAAGGGAAAATGGATGCCAGTAGCCATTTTGTTTTTAAAGACAGTCTTTTTCTTTCTCCAAATTTCCCTAGTTAGAAATAAACCGAGATTTTTTTTTACAGAGTTCATGGCTGGGTGAGATCTTATATATTTTTAAAAAAATACCAGACATGAAGGAATTTTAAATGTCTTTGTGTGATATAATGCCAGGCTAAGTGCTAAGACCTGTCATAATTAAATTTATTGGTCTCTTTTAAGTCTTTAAAACAAAAAGATATTTTGTTTTTGGGTATAGGAATATAAGAGTTAATATTTTTGTAAGGTAAAATATATTCACAAAATATATGTTTATAATCAAGGTATATTTTATTATATTTACAGTAGAAATGTATGCTCCAATAAATATTGTATAAGTATATAATTGGTAAATAGATGATTACTGAAGAAGATATTCTGTGAATTAGAGAGGAATGTAAAACTTTGAAAGGAGTGAGGACATAAATTTGATATGACATGTAGAGACATAATGTCTATACTGGTGAGAGAGAAGGTCTTTGTTAAGTCAGATTGACCTTTGACACGAGATAAGGATATTAAAAATAAATGGTGGAATTAATTAAGTAGTGCAATACTGCCCTCTAGAGGATAGTAAATATTATATTTGATATGATGAAAACATTGTCAGTGACGTCAAATTGACTATAATTGCAGCGGCAATGTTGGTTGCGTTCAGTCATTCTGAGATTCAGAGACTCAAACCGCAATGCATTCAGACCTCCAATACATACGAGAAATTCCGAGATTCCAGGACATGAGGCACTCAAGACTCTCACCAAATCTCTGACTCACATGCATTGATTATCTGATATAGATAATCTTCACATATTCCAAAACATTACATAAAGAATTCCAAGGCAGACTTATCAAAATCCAGATTGGAGAGGTAATGTATGAGAGCTATTTAAATTAAGGAATTAATGTAAATATATATATCTGTAGATTTTTGCAACAGAAAGCTCCAAAAATCTAAATATTTCTATTCTGCAGATAGAAATATGAAGAAGTGGACATAAGGAATTATCCTAAAATAAACTGTTGTAGGATTGATACAAATATATATATTGAATTTGGAAATTACTGTGATTGAAATTAATAAGCAAGGAATTATATAACTAGAAATAAAAAGCAAAAGATTAGAAATTTAATTCTCGAGATCAGGGGAGGATTCACTAAATAAGTTTTATTACTTATCATTAAATTAGCTCATCTTTTGTTGATCCATGTAGTATAGAGATATATTTATATATATCTATAAGATCTAGCTGGTTAAACATTGTTTGCTGGGAAATGCATGTTGTATTAAGCAGAAATGTTTATTAACCATTTGTGTATTAGTTACTAACTGATAAGGTAAATGATATTAATCATATATACAGTTACTAACAGGAGATACATATATTGTGAAGCTAGTTTTTATGTGCTGATGGATTGTGGTTTATAAATCTCTGTTTATGATATGAGATCTGAAACTTTTTTTGTATACGTAATAAATATATATATGTTTTTATCCGATTATTGATTATTGTATTCTTCAAAGCAAAACACAGACAATTAAAAGAATTTAGGAGAATTTCTAGGAAATATAAACGATTGATATTTGTGTCTCGTATAAGTTTCTTATGAAATAATAATCCCTGCCATATTGGAGGCTTGGCTGAGAAGTCCAATATATATAACGTGTTGTATTCACGTGCAGAGATTATATCCGACAATAGCATTCAACAGTGTCAGGATATTAGTGCTGTGAATCTTCAATACATCTGTGCCTTACAGTTTATCCAGTGCATCTGTACATTACAACCAGTTTATTACTCTGTATGCATTGCACGTGATTTGACTGTGAAATCTTGTCAGAAAGTAAAAACAAATCTTACTTCAACCGTTGCCTAGAAATCCTAGCTGAGCTCAGCAAAATTTATACATTTCTCTGATGCTATAGAACTATATCATTAACCCTCTCCTTGTCAGCAAAATGTTCCAGCAAATCAACATGCAATCTGACACACTACCAGACTCAGAAATGCTTTCAGATCAGGAATTAAACCCTGAACTAAACAAAAAAGAGAAAAAAGATTAACAAAACCAACCTGGAAAGTACATGTCAAATCCATGTCAGCTCTCTCTCAACCATGTCATGATGCATTACAACTAGAGAGCACTATTAAGCAATTAGATGTCGCTTATCAGAATTATCAAAGACTGTGTGTTAAATACAGTGGCGACTCTAGGAACAATATTTAGGGGGGGCACAGAAGATACCGCAGTCAAAACTGGGGGGGCACTAATAATTTTCACCACTAAATCATATCACTGAATAAAAGTAAGGGCCTATCACCTGGTGTGAGCTAAAACACCATCACTAAAGGAAAAATTTAGTGCGAGTCGCTAAAACTTGCAGGAGAATGACTGGAGAATGGAAAATTCTTGGTCAAAGAATCGGCTATTTTGACCTAGAATTTTCCATTCTCCAGTCATTCTCCTGCTTTTCACCGCTTTCTGAATAACCCTGTTAGTGCCTGACGACTTACTAACAGATCACCTTGACTGCAGTAGTCCATGAACAAGGTCGTTTGGCGCACGCTAGGGAAATTCTAAGACCCAAGTTGAGACCCAGCGCTAATGTGGTTGTGTACAGGATAGAAGGTTTTTTTTTCCAGTGCCGGGCCATACCTATCCCCCGCTCTCACAAGCTTGAATATGAACACATCCAGTGAATAACCTCACACCCCTGCATTATTAAAATCATCCAAGGTGGCTGTATCATCCATGTTTTGATACACACATATATTATAGCTGATGGGCATTGCATGATAAATGCCACCCAACAGCATGTAGAATCATTACACTGCATTTAATAGATCCAAAAGGAAGGCCAGGTGAGCAACAAAAATTTCCCTGCTGCAGCATATAAATAATACATGTTTCAGGGCAAGACTTATTCACGTGTCCCTTTAAACATGGTCCACACAGTCACCCTAATAATCAACCGCTTCCATACTATGAATAACCCCCAGCATAAAATGTTTAAAATTAGGCAATATATTAGAATTAGGATATATGTGGATAAAGGATACTTTTTATAATAGAGCCTACTGCAACAGCAACGACAATGCGGACCAGATCCATTGCTATAGTGTATGGGGCCAAGAGAACACCTGTGCTGCATTCCTTTCAATTGCCTGTTAATTTTGGGCGAAGATCTGTTTTTTTTGGAGTTAGCACCAGGGTTAAGCAGTAGGTAAAATGTTGCAATTAGCGCCCCTCAAAAAATTTGCGCCGGCACTAACTGATCTGCTAGCTGCAAAAGCGCTAGAGATCTCTAGTGCTCCCCATGTTAAGTAAAGGACGCGGAAAGTACAGTAAGCTCGCAGTACAAATCGCTAATAGCAATGCGCCAAGTGATTTTTCCCGTTTGTAGCGAGAGGCAAACGATCTGTTGGTCAGGCGCTAGACTCGATTAACCTGGCGCTAACGCAAAACCATGCTTATGCAAGGGTTAACCCACACCAGGTAATAGTGCCCTAAATAAGTATATATAAAGAAGATTCCAAAACCCCAGAGTAATGTGATGCAATGAGTAATGTGATGCAATGAGTAATGTGATGCAACGATGCCTTTTTATTGTACTAACATGATACTTTATTTGCCGCAATTCGGCAGTTTTCGCTGAATGTCTGATAGCTGCTTCAGCGACTCCACTTTTAGCAAATTACAGTGACCATTCGCTAAATAGGGAATTCACTTTATTTTCGGCGAAATAAATTCCTCGAAATGTGAGGAAAAGCAAAGGATCTAGAGATTAGACCCTTTAGATTCTAACTTCCATAATAACCCCTAAAATGCCATAAACCAAGGGAAATACAATAAAAATAATAAACAATGTGGCATTTAGCCTACTCATTAACCCCTAAAATGCCATTAATCAAGGTAAAACATGAAATGAATACACTGTGAGGCATATAGCTAACACATTAACCCCTAAAATGCCATTAATCAAGGAAAAAATAAAATGTATACTGTGAGGGATGAAGCCTACCCATTTAACCCTTAATATACAACTAAACCAAGGCAAAAACTAATGTAATACACAATGTAATGTATAGTCTGAACATTAACCACTTCACTGCTGAGACATTTCAACCCTGTGAAAATGCTTAAGTTTAAGTGCCTGTTATTATTTAATGTTTTTGACTTTTATTTCAAACGGAATATGGTCATGTTGGGTATCATTGGAAAGGCCAGAATCTGCTCTAGATTCTAGATAGTCCATATACGATGCACAGGGACGGAGATACACTGGTCCGAAGAAGTGTGGTAAGCTGGAAGCTGATTTTTGGTGGGGGGGCACATGGGGGGCAAGGAATAACCATGAGGGGGCAATTGCCCCCCCTTGCCCCCCTGTAGAGTCACCTATGGCAACAGGGAGCTGACGTTCTGGAGAGGAATGTGAAGAATCTGAGGCATAAGACACAGCTGAGTGTCTGCTACTGTTGTCTCTTTCACTTTCACTAGCAGCCTGTTCTAAAACCTTTAATCTTGCCATGGCCGTGGCATGTTCACATTGTGGCGTGCGGCTTCAGCTTCCTTGCGTGCGGCTTCAGCTTCCATTTCTGCCTTCTGACGTGCGGCTTCAGCCTCCATTTCTGCCTTCTGGCGTGCGACCCAGCTCCCATTTCTGCCTTCTGGCGTTCGGCTTCAGCCTCCATGAGTGCGGCTCCAGCTCCCATTTCTGCTCTCTTTTTGGCGAAGGCTGCCTGAATTTTAGAAGCTTCAGCATCAGCACGGGCCTTTATGAGTTGTTGACTGAGTGTGGAAGACCTTGATTGTAGGGATTTGGAAGACCTTGAGGAGTGTCTGGTGGATGCAGAGCGGTGGGATCTGGATTCATGGAGCTGTGCGATTCTTACTTCTGCCTTTGTCTTTGTTTGCAGCACTAAATTGTCTCTTTCTAGATTGAGCTCATTGAATCTCTTTAGTTCTTCCAGTGACACTTTAGTGTTGTACCGCTTTAAGAGATGAATATATTTAACCATAGGCGACTCTACAGGGGGGCAAGGGGGGCAATTGCCCCCCCTAGGTTATTCCTTGAGTATACAGTATACATTTGTTTTTTCCTTGATTAATGGCATTTTAGGGGTTAATGGGTTGGCTACATGCCTCAGTGTATTCATTTCATGTTTTCCCTTGATTAATGGCATTTTAGGGGTTAATGGGTTGGCTACATGCCTCAGTGTATTCATTTCATGTTTTCCCTTGATTAATGGCATTTTAGGGGTTGAGGGGTAGCTAAATGCCACATTGTTTATTATTTTTATTGCATTTCTCTGGGTTTATGGCATTTTAGGGGTTATTATGGAAGTTAGAATCTAAAGGGTCTAATGATCTGTAGATCCTCTGCTTTCCGTCACATTTCGGGGAATTTATTTTGCAGAAAATAAGGTGAATTCCCTATTTAGCGATTGGTCACTGTAATTTGCTAAAAGTGGAGTCGCTGAAGCAGTTATCAGACATTCAGCGGAAACTGCCGAATTGCAGCAAATAAAATATTGAATTTAAGTATCAGGTTAGTACAACAAAAAGGCATCATTGCATCACATTACTCTGGGGTTTTGTAATCTTATTTATATATATACTTATTTAGGGCACCATTACCTGGTGTGAGCTAACCCTTGCGTCGGCGTGATTTTGCGTTAGCGCCAGGTTAATTCAGTCTAGCGCCTGACCAACAGATCGTTTGCCTCCCGCTACAAATGGGAAAAATCAGTTAGCACGTCGCTATTAGCGATTTGTACCGCGAGCTTACTGTACTTAAAACGGGGAGTGCTAGATATCTTTACAGATCACTTGGTGCCAGCACTAAATTTTTTGAGGTGCACTAATTGCAACATTTTACCTACTGCTCAGCCCTGGTGCTAAATCCAAAAAAACAGAAAAAACAGGTCCTCGTCCAAAATTAACAGGCAATTGAAAGGAATGCAACACAGGTGTATACACTATACATTACATTGTGTATTACATTAGTTTTTGCCTTGGTTTAGTTGTATATTAAGGGTTAAATGGGTAGGCTTCATCCCTCACAGTATACATTTTATTTTTTCCTTGATTAATGGCATTTTAGGGGTTAATGTGTTAGCTATATGCCTCACAGTGTATTCATTTCATGTTTTACCTTGATTAATGGCATTTTAGGGGTTAATGAGTAGGCTAAATGCCACATTGTTTATTATTTTTATTGTATTTCCCTTGGTTTATGGCATTTTAGGGGTTATTATGGAAGTTAGAATCTAAAGGGTCTAATCTTTAGATCCTTTGCTTTTCCTCACATTTCGAGGAATTTATTTCGCCGAAAATAAAGTGAATTCCCTATTTAGCGAATGGTCACTGTAATTTGCTAAAAGTGGAGTCGCTGAAGCAGCTATCAGACATTCAGCGAAAACTGCCGAATTGCGGCAAATAAAGTATCATGTTAGTACAATAAAAAGGCATCATTGCATCACATTACTCATTGCATCACATTACTCTGGGGTTTTGGAATCTTATTTATATATACTTATTTAGGGCACTATTACCTGGTGTGGGTTAACCCTTGCATAAGCATGGTTTTGCGTTAGCGCCAGGTTAATCGAGTCTAGCGCCTGACCAACAGATCGTTTGCCTCTCGCTACAAACGGGAAAAATCACTTGGCGCATTGCTATTAGCGATTTGTACTGCGAGCTTACTGTACTTTCTGCGTCCTTTACTTAACATGGGGAGCACTAGAGATCTCTAGCGCTTTTGCAGCTAGCAGATCAGTTAGTGCCGGCGCTAATTTTTTGAGGGGCGCTAATTGCACCATTTTACCTACTGCTTAACCCTGGTGCTAACTCCAAAAAAAACAGATCTTCGCCCAAAATTAACAGGCAATTGAAAGGAATGCAGCACAGGTGTTCTCTTGGCCCCATACACTATAGCAATGGATCTGGTCCGCATTGTCGTTGCTGTTGCAGTAGGCTCTATTATAAAAGTATCCTTTATCCACATATATCCTAATTCTAATATATTGCCTAATTTCAAACATTTTATGCTGGGGGTTATTCATAGTATGGAAGCGGTTGATTATTAGGGTGACTGTGTGGACCATGTTTAAAGGGACACGTGAATAAGTCTTGCCCTGAAACATGTATTATTTATATGCTGCAGCAGGGAAATTTTTGTTGCTCACCTGGCCTTCCTTTTGGATCTATTAAATGCAGTGTAATGATTCTACATGCTGTTGGGTGGCATTTATCATGCAATGCCCATCAGCTATAATATATGTGTGTATCAAAACATGGATGATACAGCCACCTTGGATGATTTTAATAATGCAGGGGAGTGAGGTTATTCACTGGATGTGTTCATATTCAAGCTTGTGAGGGCAGGGGATAGGTATGGCCCGGCACTGGAAAAAAAACCTTCTATCCTGTACACAACCGCATTAGCACTGGGTCTCAGCCCGGGTCTTAGAGTTTTCCTAGCGTGCGCCAAACGACCTTGTTCATGGACTACTGCAGACAAGGTGATCTGTTTGTGGGTCGTCAGGCACTAAGTTTTAGAGACTCGCGCTAAATGTTTCCTTTAGCGATGGTGTTTTAGCTCACACAGGTGATAGGGCCCTTAGTTTTATTCAATGATATGATTTAGTGGTGAAAATTATTAGTGCCCCCCCAGTTTTGACTGCGGTATCTTTTGTGCCCCCCCTAAATATTGTTCCTAGAGTCGCCACTGAAGGAGAGAGAAGAAGAAGGAGAGAGAAGAAGGAGAGAGAAGAAGGAGAGAGAAAAAGAAGGAGAGAGAGAAAAAGGAGAGAGAAAAAGGAGAGAAAGAAAAGAGCGAGAGAAAGAAAAGGAAGAGAGAAAGAAAGGAAGGGAGAAAGAAAGAAAGAATGGAAGAGAGAAAGAAAGAAAGAATGGAAGAGAGAGAGAAAGGAAGGAAGAGAGAAAGAAAGGAAGGAAGAGAGAAAGAGAAAGAAAGGGAGAAAGAGAAAGAAAGGTAAATATCTAGGGTGAGGGAGAAAGAAAGTCAAAAAAGAGAGAGAGAAGAGACAGAAAAAATTATAGAACGAGCCTCGAGAAAGAGATAAAGAGAACAGGGAAAGTGCAAGAAAGAAAGACAGAAGGAAAAAGACAGAACATTAGAATGGGACCCTCTATTCCCCGACACATCAAGCATATTGTGTGTGAAAAGTTTGCACACTTAAACTACTCCGAAATATTTAATTTTTTTGATGAAAGCTATGCCATGGACATTTCCTGTGTCTCTCAGTGACAGTGACATTGTTTTTCCTTTCTAATCCACATTATCAAATAGAAGCTCATTGCTCGTGTGTTACTGCTCGCTCAGAGTCATTTCAGGCACTGAGACCATTCTCCTCTCCCTTAATTGCATCGCTAAATGAAATCCAGATTGATGGTGAGTTTATTACAAGCACTCAGCAAAACCACGGAAATTAAATTAGATAAATAGTCCGTGTACAGCAAACACAGGAATTCGAGGACTGACCGTTTTGGGGTTCCATTAAATGAAGGAAAACAGTCACTAATTTACAAAAAGTGGAAACAAAATAAAAAAGTAATCTTAAAACATGCCTGGAGAATGCATAAAAGGCATATATAGGGATACGTCTCTGCAGACGTTAAATTTAAACTTCAAGATAAAGGTTGTGTGTGTGTTTGTGTGTCTGTGTGTGTGATTTCTAGTTACAGTTTACAGTGAAAATATACATGACAATATACGATTACTATGAATACATGACTTTGGATAGAATTCGTGATAGTTTGTCCTTCGAAAAGTCGAATGTCAGCTCAAAGAGCATAAAACAGGCATAGCGAAAAATCCCAAATCACCAGAAATCTCTGAATTCAACAAATTGTTCTTTTAGTGTGAATCATACAACAGATCTGGATAGGAAGACGATCTAATAGTGTCAAGACTTGAGCATCTTCCTGCAACAGGTAGCTCTGCATTATCCCACCAATGTCATCCCAAAAATCAATCTTGTAAAGGACATATGCTGGGACAACCAGACAAATATATCATGAGGACACAGGTACATAAATGACAGATGACACAAGAGATATAGATAACAGATAAATAGCTATAGATGATAAATAAATAGATACAGCTAAATAGATGATAGATAAATAGATAGCTATAGATAAAAGAGACGATTGATAGATTATGTATAGCAATAGATAGATATATGGATGGGTGATGTCTAGATTAAAAGAGATGTAATGCATTATTGAACTGAAAAAAAGAACAGGAAAGGAGGAAAATAAAGACTGGAAGCAAATATTAGCTCGCCTTTAGTACATACGTTTTGCCAGAACACTTTAGCATATTTATAAACACATGTTTTGATTCTATATGTGTAATGTATTTGCTGTAATTGTAATAATATACTGAGAACATTGTATTAAATTTGATATTTATTGTATCTTTAAAAGAGTAAAATATTTGTAATTATAAAAGAGTAAGATGACTAAAGTGCCAAAGATGAATATCCACAAGGCACCTGTACATCATCAGCATATATATATATATATATATATATATATATATATATTATATATATAATTGTATATTGCAAATTATTCCAAATCCCCTCCATTTACTTCCCACGAGTAAAAACAATAAACAGGTCAAACATTCATATCTCTGGGAGAACAATATATCACCTATGTTTATTCAGTGTCATGGAATATTCTAGGAATCCAATAATTTAAACAAATTCTAAACATTATAATTAAACTAATTCGTATAATTATTACAAAACAAAAATCCAAAAACATATTAATGAAGCTTATTACAGCTGTCTACCCATCCATCCATCCATCATGCCTACATACATAACCTGTATGATTTTTTTTTATCACTACACCTCTGTGTTTGTACTCACTGTCCCTGACCCTGACAATATAAAACATATAGCAAGAACATGTACATAAAGGGCTCCAATCTAAAGAAACTGATAATTGATTTGTATCAGGTATGTGGCTCCTGGCCCTCCCTGGACCGGTCCATACAAGGGGCTACATTATTCTGCCTGGGGGCCAGCATGAAGGCAGATTCTTGGCGAGGCTAGAGCCCAGCACAGAGCGGGACCGCGGCCCGAGCCCCCCATCTGTAAGTCATCGGTGGCCCCTAGCCAGCTGCTGTTATGTCTACTGCACATACTGATGCTGAGCCTCTCTCTGAGGGGACACCAGGTATCAATCACTCCTCTCATAGCTAGCTTGGATCCACAGCAATAAAACTCATGATCCACCAGCCGTGATCTCGCAAGATCGCGGAGTTCACGTGAATTCCGGGATCTTGCAAGAAGCGGCTGGTCACCAGTGGTCAGGTGGTTCCCAGGGTATCGCGCGGCAGCCTTTGGAAAAAACGAAAATTTCCGAAATCACGAAAAGTCGATACAAAAAAGGAGCAAAGTGACACGAAAATACGAAAAATGGTCGATATTCCGAAAAAAATATGTACCCGAAAAGAGTCGAACCGAATCGAAACCGAAATCGGTCGAAACGAGCCGAATCGAAAAGTTTGAACATCCGAAAAATCGAACCGAACCGAAAAAAAAATAAAATAAAGTGCACAAGCCTAGTATTTTTCTTATTTTAGGTATATATATGTATATATATTTTTGACAGTGCCTCCAATACCAATGGTATAATTTGGTTATTTACCCTTAAAAATAAGGATCAATAACCAATCAATGAATATACGTCTTAACAAATATATAGCACATTATCCCAAGTTCTTTTGATGCTATGTAGATATTTTTAGACCCAATAAAATCAATAAAGATATGAGACTGCGTAACGGTAAAACAATTCAAATCAAAATTTATTCACACGTCAAGTTTCATACAATCATATGTTATCAACTGATTAGCAAGATACAATTTCAAAAGTAATTATAGATCGTGATTAGCAGCGATACTGCGACACGCAATATTCTAATGGACAAACAGTTTAGGTTTATAGATCGCACCCCACGTGTGCACGCATCAGTTCTTAAACACCAAGTTCTATTCTATCCGCTTAAACCTTTCCCATTATAAACCAATCCTCAACCTGACTAAAAACACTCAGTTACTGGGCATCACCTGCAGCACAATTTATTATTGTGGGGGCCTATTCACTAAATGCAACTTCCTTCAGGGAGATACATAACACACTCGATGATACATAACACACTCGATAGGTAGACTATCTCTTCCACAGATCAATCACAGCACTTCATTCAATATACGTTAACCCAAAACTTCCTATTGACTTACATGCATTCAATCGAAAGGGCTGCAAGATGTATATGAAAGGGGTTATGTTCGTTTTACTAATGGAGCTGATGGCTCTAGATATATAAAAACTATTTCTCAGTTCCAGCGTATCTCACTATGTGCACACAACTGATCTTTAGATGTCCACATCCAGTATTCTTGGAATATAAATAATTTCACTAAATTATGTCGCAACTAGGCCGCCGTAATAGTTTCTCCTTTAGCGCTCGTCTGCAGTAGAGCGGAATGGCTGATACTATTCTACTGTTTAGGCTTTAACAGCAAAATGATTCATTTATATTCCTTTAATTTGTGATGGACATCTAAAGTAAGGACTATGCAATTAGGAAATAGATGTCAAGTTATTCAGTTATACTTTACCATCTGGTAGTGAAGATAGAATGGTGTAAGATTAGGGTGTGGTCGCGTTTTATTGGAGTGGCTGTTGGTATCTACCCTTTCTCTCCTCCAAGCGTCCCTCAGGTCTCTTTTCAAGTTTTCTATCAGGGTCTTTCTTTTTGGAGTACCCCCTCTATATAGTGGTTTCCCGCCCAGTTTTAGCTTTAGCCCATCACTATGTGGCCTCATTTGATTGGAGGATATATATATTCATTAACTCCAGGGGTCTGTCCAGGTGTTATATTACCTGGCCAGCAGATGGCACACTCAGATCAACCATCAACCTTCTACAGGAATTAATTTATGTATGTGGCCAACCTTCAATGGTTTGGGGGTCATTTTATACTATATCCCGGGACTCCATGGGTTTATTTAACAATATCAATATTATTGCTATTGTTGAATCGCCGGCATATTTAGCTGCGGGGTGCATGCATTTCGTACACCCCTTATTTATATCCAGAGATATGTGTGCATGAGATGATTCTGCAGACAGGCATTCATTCATTCGTGATATTTTCATTAACATTCATTCATAATTAACAGCTTTAATCTGTTTTATAAATGTTAATACACAAGACATTTGTTATGTAATAGTTAATTTCATGGGGTAGGGGTTCTATCTCTTATCAAAGATCAATCCCATGGTTACCTATTATAATTTACCACATAGATGGTAATTGAATATTTAATCTATGCATCTTGTATAATATGATGCTAAAGATTATGTTGTCTATCGCGTCATTTTATATCACTTGAAAAATAAGTAAAATCATTTAACCTTATTTTGTTTTTTCTCTACAATTCATGCAGTCAATGTCCCAGGTCTATATGGCTTCAGAGCTTAGATCTGACCAAATATTGCCCTTGAATATACACACTAGGTTAAGCTCAGCTGCCCATTGTGTTCCTTTACTTCAAATCAATGTGATCTAACATCTCGGTTTTTTACAACCAGACTCTGAACAATGGATATTGCTTTTCTTGTCATTATCTGATATACTTTGTTTGTGATATGTCAACAAATTTCCCAGGTCCATTGTCTAGAAAGCATAGTCTTGTTACCATCTAACCACAAAGACAAATTGCCTGTGTGAAGCAATTCATGGCTCCAAATTTAAACAGTCCTGCGAAATATGATGTATTATAGAAATTTCATATCTGAAATGGTCTGACACTTTGCATACAACAAAACAGATAACATCACAGATGAAAAACTGCACAGGACCTTCAAACAAAGGACAATGGGATTTGCTAAGAGGAGAAGTGGGGGAGGTGTGGGTTGATTGAAGTATGTGAAGACAAAGGAATCCATTACTTACAGGGGGTGTATGCTATACAAGACAGGCTAGTACTACAAAGGTCACACTATACAGAGAGAAGGAACCCAAAAATCACAAACACCCTGCATCTAAAATCGTAGATACAGGGTGACTTTAACAAAGGAAAGAGCAAGAAAACAATATAAAACATCAGGCTCGCACCTCCAAAATACATTGTTAGGCCCATGTACTTTGAGTCCAAAGTGACGAACGTCACAGTATCAGGGTTATTGAAAGAGATCCGAATTGTGTCCGAAAGATAACCGAACAGTGAAATTCAGGGTACCTTTCCTGGCCATTCGGCTATTCAGAGAGCAGGCAGTTCGCCAAATGTTGGTGAATTGCCTGCACATACGGTGCTTGTTCGGTGCCTGTTCGAGGGCAGTGAAATCCCCATAGAGAAGCAATGCTTCGTCTATTCAGAGAACAAAAACCAGCAGTGAAAAGTTGCCGAAATGCACTGCCATTTGGTGGTTTTATTCAGGCGAATACCATAGGCTTCAATGTTAAAAATATTCCCGTTTTAATTCAATATCTAATAAAACGTTGATTATAATATTCTGCAGTAAAAAGTCTCTTTACTTATAGCTTTTTTTGGATCTTTCAGGCATTTTTCGGGACTTTTTTACAAAAATATGTTTTCGGGTTTGTTTTAAATCTTTCTTTTTTTCTGTAACAGCCCTTTTTATAATCATTCATTGGATTTTATATGTAAATTTCAGACATTTTTGTTCTGTAGTTTCTTTGCAAACAGCGTTTCACTTTTCAAACATTCAAGCATACTGTTTTTTTTCACTCCATTCGTCTGCGGTGTTGGGTTTCTCCGGCGGCTACTTGGGTCTCTCCGGCGTGTTCGGCGGGGTTAATCCAGATGTTTTTGGGGGTTTCGGTGTGCGTTCGCCGGGTTTTGCGGTTAGTGTTCATAGGGTTTGCGGCGAGTTTTCCCTGCACTACGACGGACCTGTGGTGCTTGCTGAATACACCACAGGGTCGCTGAAATGGGACAGCCAAATCTCACCGAATTGAAGGGAACAAAAAGTCACCGACCGTGCGGTGACGTTTCGATTCTCTTTGAATAACCCTGTAAGTTTTATGCTATTTAAATGTTCTTTTTATTGTGTTATTTGTATCCTGATGAAAGTCTGCAGATAGCGGACTGAAACGTGGATCTTTGCACTAATAAACCTGTTTTGCAGAGACCCAGCGTGCCGCCAGCATTCTTTATGCACAGATGTTAAAAGAGCTAAACTGGCTGTCGCTGGAGTCTAAACGCACCCTTCACCTTTCCAACCTGGTGTTTAAGAGCTTTTCTGGGAAGCTGCCACCCTACCTGAATAGACTGCTTCCCTCAGCAGCTCCCTCATCCTATATCCTCCGGTCCAGGACCAGCACCTTACTTGCAATACCACAATACAAAAGGACAGTGGCTCGTTCCTCATTTTCCTACAGAGCACCACAATTATGGAATAACCTGCCAGACACCATCAAATCTTCCCGCAGTCTAAGTCACTCAAGACAGCTCCCTATTAACATACCTCAATGCGGAATGCACCTGTCAACATGTAACATAAATATGTAAGTAAAATAGTCATTATTTTCTGTTAATCTGTATATTTGTGTTGTTTTTTAACCCTTTCGCTGCTGAGCCTTTTCCCACCTCTGTGCTGAGCTCATTTTTACCGCTTTCGCTCATCATGTTTAACCGCGTTTTGAAGCCTTATTTTAATATATGACCTAGACATATTATATATCGTTCTTTCCGGCAGACTGTGCAGATTCATAATATGTCATTATTATATGTATGCGTTATGTCATGTCTGTATATTATAACAAAATATGCAATAAAATTTGAATTTTCAATAATTTACAATGTGTAAAGTGTTTTTTTTTCACATTTTAAAATGCAATCGTTTGCGGTTATATTTTCTATGCGCTTGTTAAAAAAATTAGAAATGAGGAATCGTTACTTTTTTGGGGGAAATTACGTGTTTTTTAGCAAACGCCCCCCATAGAAAAAATCGTTAGTGCAGCATCATTGTTCACATTATAATTGAAATGGGAACAATATTGTTGCACTAATAAATCTAAAAAAAAAAAAAAAAACTTTTTTTTTAATTTTTTTTTTTAAACTTTTTACATGGTCATGTTTGGTATCATTAGAACGGCCACGCTCTGGCCGTTCCAATGATAGTAAACATTAACGCCTAGCTGTCACGGATCGGGAGATAGGGGGTTAATTGTAACCCGCTATCTCCACTATAGGTGGCAGCAAGGGGTTAATTTGAAAACTGGCACCATCGCGCTCTGCGCGATGATGCCAGTCGTTAGGGGGATATCCCGGAAGCTTGGCCGACATCCAAGATGTCGGCCAGCTCCGGGAGGGGACCGCGATACGGCGCATGTTGGCGCCATATCGCGATCCAGCCCCCTAGGGGTTAAAGACAGCCGCCGCTTGGAAGGGCAGGCTGTGCCCTTCCAGGCGGTGCCTGCCTTTAACCGCTGGCATGCACGGATGGGGAGGGGGAGAGGTCCGAAGGACCTCCCCCCCTCCCATTCAGGCACCTTCCCTGCAATGGCGGGGGGGGGGGTGCCTGAAATAGACGTCATCGCGCATGCGCGATGACGCCTATCGTGCCCGCCGGGGTCCCGGAGGTTGGGCTGACATCCATGATGTCAGCCCACACTGGGGGGCCGAGCGATCAGCCGGAATACCGGCTGATCGCGGGCTGCAAAGGGAGGACGCGCTCAGCGCGTCCTCCGCAGCCAAGTAGCAATGCGGTTGGACGCGCTGAGCGCGTCCACCGCATTGAAGTGGTTAATATCTTGCATTGTATTACTTTGTTTTTCTGTAACAACTGTAACATTTCAATGTTCTTGAACCCAGGACATACTTGAAAACGAGAGAAATCGCAATGTATCCTTCCTGGTAAAATCCTTTATAAATAAATAATATATATATATACAGTTGCAAGAAAAAGTATGTGAACCCTTTGGGATTACGTGGAGTTTTGCATGAATTGGTCATAAAATGTGCTCTGATTTTCATCTAAGTCACAACAATTTGAAAAACACAGTCTGCTTAAAATAATACAACACAAACATTATATGTTTTCATATGTTTATTGAACATAACATGTAAACATTCACAGCGCAGGGTGGAAAAAGTATGTGAACCCCTAGCCTAATGACTTCTCTAAGAGCTAATTGGAGCCAGGAGTGAGCCAACCTTGAGTTCAATCAGTGTGATATTATTGGATGTGTTGCTGAAAGCTGTCCTGCCCTTTAAAAACACACACCAGTTTTGGGTTGACTGGTTTCAAGAAGCACTGCCTGATGTGAACCATGCCTCGCAGAAAAGAGCTCTCAGAAGACCTACGATCAAGAATTGTTGACTTGCATGAAGCTGGAAAGGGTTACAAAATTATCTCCAAAAGCCTTGATGTTCATTTGTCCACGGTAAGACAGACTGTCTACAAATGGAGAAAGTTCAGCACTGTTGCTACTCTCCCTAGGCGTGGTCGTCCTGTAAAGATGACTGCAAGAGCACAGCGCAGAATGCGCTATGAGGTAAAGAAGAATCCTAGAGTGTCAGCTAAAAACTTACAGAAATCTCTGACACATGCTAACATTTTTTTTGACACATCTACAATTAGGAAAACATTAAACAAAAATGGAGTACATGGGAGGACACCACGGAGGAAGCCATTGCTGTCCAAAAAGAATATTGCAGCACGTTTGAAGTTTGCAAAAGAGCACCTGGATGTTCCACAGCACTACTGGCAAAATATTCTGTGGATAGATGAAACCAAAATTGAGTTGTTTGGAAAAAACACACAACACTATGTGTGGAGAAAAAAAGGCACAGCACACCAATATCAAAACCTCATCCCCACTGTAAAACATGGCGAAGGGAGCATCATGGTTTGGGGCTGCTATGCTGCCTCAGGGCCTGGACGGATTGTTGTCATTGATGGAAAAATGAATTCCAGAGTTTATCAAGACATTTTGCAGGAAAACGTAAGACCATCTGTCCGCCAACTGAAGCTCCGCAGAGGATGGGTGATGCAACAGGACAATGACCCAAAGCATACAAGTAATTCAACAAAAGAATGACTTCAACAAAACAAAATACACCTTCTGGAGTGGCCCAGTCAGAGTCCTGACCTCAACCCGATTGAAATGCTGTGGCATGACCTTAAGAGAGCGATTCACACCAGACATCCCAAAAAATATTGCTACAGTGAAACAGTTTTGTGAAGAGGAGTGGTCCAAAATTACTCCAGATCGTTGTGAAGGTCTGATCTGCAACTACAGGAAACGTTTGGTTGAGGTTATTGCTGCCAAAGGAGGGTCAACCAGTTATTAAGTCCAAAGGTTCACATACTTTTTCCACCCTGCACTGTGAATGTTTACATGTTCTGTTCAATAAACACATGAAAACATATAATGTTTGTGTTGTATTATTTTAAGCAGACTGTGTTTTTCAAATTGTTGTGACTTAGATGAAGATCAGAGCACATTTTATGACCAAATCATGCAAAACTCCACGTAATCCCAAAGGGTTCACATACTTTTTCTTGCCACTGTATATATGGGTGGACACGGGAGGGGTGCTATAAGATTAGAGTTATCTTTTTCCTATTATTTTTATACTATTCCGATTAAATTGTCAATAATTTATATGAATTATATTCAATAGAAACTTTCTAAAAGGACAAAATGTATCAGTGTGTAATGTATCAGTGCATAATGTATCAGTGCATAATATATCAATGTGCAATGTATCTGAGTGTAATGTATCAGTGTTTAACGTATCAGAGTGCATAATGTTTCATAATGTATCAATGTATCAGTGCTTAATGTTTCAGTGCATAATGTATCAGTGCTTAATGTATCAGTGTGCAATGTATTAGTGTGTAATGTATCAGTGCGTAATGTATCAATGCGTAATGTATCATTGTATAATGTATCAGTGCATAATGTATTGGTGAGGAGAAGGGGGGTTTGTGTGGGTCCTGAGAACAAGCAACAGCACTAGTGGCTTGCTCTGCGGTAGGGGCCCACTCAGGTCTCACAAGGTTTTAGCTTGTATGTGCCATTACAGGGATGAATGGTTTGTTGTTAATTCAACAGAAAATGATTATGTACTGTCCAATAAGATGCGAATGACAATGAAGTGATAATTTATCGTGCCTGTGAGGCTCCTAATGTTTATTGACGAATGGTTGTGACATCCAAGGCATAAGTTAGATACTGGTTGTGTCAGTATAATGTCTGAGATCAATTGAATCCAGCTAAGCATTATTTGCCCTTGTTGAAAGCAATCTAAGGGCTGCTAAAGTTGTAGAAGGTAGTTAATTCTGTGCACTCAAGAAATGTTATGCGGAATATACTGGCAATCGTGAACACATATACCGGTTGACGATTTATTTAAACCCTTGACTGCTATACTTCTATTTACACGGTTTGTCGTATGCTCAATTCTCGATGAAATCCAGCTAAAAGAAATAGAGGCTGGTTCTGACGGGTTTTAATGAAGTGAATTTAATGAAGTGAATGTCGGAGGAGCCTTGCATTTAAATTGGTTGCATAAAGTGTGTGATTATAATCACGTGCTCAATTATAACAGAATCCGAATGGCAGCAAATAGCAATCTGTTTATTTCAAATACGTCGCTCCATAGTATTGAACCAAAACTGTTTTACTGTGAATGGTGAACATATCGTTAAACGGGTGCAAATAAGCTCGTATGCTATAATATCGCTCTCATACTCCAGCATGCGATTTATGTACCGACTGGTTGTAACTAGGGATGAGCTGTTCGGTTCGATCGGTTCGGAGTTCGATTCGAACATCGCCTGTTCGCATGTTCGCGAACTACGAACATTTCCGCATGTTCGCCGCGTGTTCGTCCACAATGCACCACAATGGACCACAATGCACTTTTTCACTGGCCTGAAGTTTGTAATTAGCTACAGCCTGCACCTGACCACAGGTCAGGTGCAAGACAGGTGCAAGACTATGCCAATCACGGCTCAGCGTCCTGATGGGGCAAATTTTGGCCAATCATGGGCTCACAGAGCTAAGTCCCACAGCACACTATATAAGGCTTCACACAGCCTTCAGCACATGTTTTTTGAGAGGAGATTGTTGTGTTAGTGTGTGTTCTCACTGTCAGTCTGCCTTCAGCTATTGGGGGGTCTCATTTCTCCAAAATATCTGGGAATTGTTCTAATCTTTGTGTTCTCACTGACACCAGCAATTTTGGGGGTCAGTCACAATATTTGGGTGCACTGACGCCTGTACCAGACTCATATCATTTTAATATTGGACCGTAGGGTCCAACCCTGCACTCTTCCACAATACCACAAAAGGGTTACTGTGTGCAGGCACTTGCTGCCAAAGGCAAAATATTTGGGTGCACTGACACTGACACCTATATTACCAGATTTATATCATTTTAATTTTTGGACTGCAGGGTCCAACCCTGCACTCTTCCACAATACCACAAAAGGGTTATGGTGTGACGGCACTGTTGCCGACGCTAAAGGCCCAATTTTAAAGCACCTATTGTTACTTTCATCCAAAGCCTGCATAAGTTTCACAATAATTTAGCCCAAAAAAACCACTAAACTTGTTCTGCGTATCCTAAATTGTCTCCTCTTATAATACAGACTGCCGCCCCAAGCAGTTGTTTATGAATAGATTAAAGGAAAATCGTTTACCGTCATTTGAAATGTGATTTTTTTTGTATTTAAATATTTCTATACATCCTAGAAATCCGCCACTTCACGGGCAGGTTATGGGGACCTCCTAGGCACGATATTTGAAGGAATTTTTTGTTTTTATTTTTAACCCTTATTTCATGGAAAACTCACTGTTCCTTTAAAAACGTTTTTGTTTTATTACTTTTTGTCCTTGTTTCCTGTCCCCCAGGGCACTACCCAGACCCCCATACACCTTTTATGACAAATATCTTGCATATATGCCCTCTTGGAGGGCATTCTAAAAATCTAACTTTTGAGTCCCATTGACTTGCATTGAGTTTGTTTCGTGTTCACGTTCGAACGCGAACTTTTGAAATTGTTCGCGTTCGAATGCGAACCGAACACGGGGGTGTTCGGCTCATCCCTAGTTGTAACCAATAGTATCTCAGATACATACCAATGAAGGTTTCAGAATAATAGATAGGACTGACACAACCTAAGCATTGGAACCAAACGGTTTTGAAGTTGCCAAACGCAAGTCACTGTCTGTCATTGGATGACTGTTATTAATAAATGAAAGAAAGTTAATTTTAACTATATGAAATAAAAGTTAATTTTTAAACCACAAAAAGGAGGGATATTTCCTCTACTAGAGGAGATTATATAAAATAATAAACGGTTTATTAGATATTGAATAAAAAAAGGGAATATTTTTAACATTGAAACCTATGGGATTCGCCTAAACCTGCTACATGAAAGCACCGAACATCTGGGCATTTCACTGACATTTCTCTGCTGTAGATTAACCATTGCTTCTCTATAGGGACTTAACTGCCGCCAAACAGCACCATATTTCATTGGGAATTCACCAAAATTTGGTGAACTGGCTGCTCTCTGAGTAGCCGAATGACCCCCGAAATGTCACCACATGGGGAAATTCACTGTTCGTGACATTTCGGGGCCAGATCGTCTCTCTCTGAATAAAACCTTATGTCTCTGGAGAAAATTTATATATATATTAATCAATGGGAAAGTGGACAGTGACTTTTATTTCATTAAATATTTATGGGGCACTGGCGGTTGTAATTTCACTTTCCCTTTGTATTCAGTGGGGTGGACACACACACAGAGTCAGACAAAAGATACAATATCAATGTTTAAACATTTACTTTGTATCCTGGCCCAGGTGATCTCTGTGAGAGGATGTCACATCACTGTGAGAGGATGTCACATCGCTGTGTGAGCTTCCAGACATAACAGGCACCCAGGAGGAGCAAACACCATCAGGGTTATTCAAAGAGATCCGAATTGCTTAAGAAAGGTAACCGAACGCTGAAAATCAGCATTCAGTTACCTTTCCTGGCCATTCGGCTATCCAGAGAGCAGGCAATTCGCCAAATCCTGGTGAATTGCCTGCACATACGGTGCCTGTTCGGTGCCTGTTCGAGGGCAGTGAAATCCCCATAGAGAAGCAATGCTTCGGCTATTCAGAGAACACAAACCAGCAGTGAAAGGTTCCCCTAATGCCCTGCCATTCGGTGGTTTAATTCGGCAAGTTTATTCAGGCGAATCCCATAGGCTTCAATGTTAAAAATATTCCCGTTTTAATTCAATATCTAATAAACCGTTTATTATAAAATTCTGCAGCAAAAAGTCTCTTTATTTATAGATTTTTTAGGATACTTTAAGCATTATTCTGTTTTTTGTTTTTTTTTGAAAAGTCTGATTTTTTTATTTTTTTAAGTTTACTTATTTTTTCTGTAACAGCCCTCTTTATTATCATTCCCTGGATCTCCTGTGAAAATTTCAGACATTTTCGCTAAGTAGTTTCTTGCAAACAGCATTTCATTTTCACAGATTCACACAAACTATTTTGCTAATTTATTCACTTCACTCGTCTGCGGTCTCGTCTGCGTCTCGGCTGCTTTGGCTGTGTGCGATCGGCTCCTGCTCGGGCTTTTTACGTGGTTTTCGGCAGGTTAATCCAGATGTTTTTGAGGGTTTTCGGCGTGCATTCGCTGGGTTTTGCGGTTCGTTTTCGTCAGGTTTGCGGCAGCTTTTCCCTGCAATTCGGGGACCCTGTGGTGCTTGCTGAATACACCGCAGGGTCACCGAAATGGGATCGGCAAAAGGAACCGAATTGAAGAGAACGAAAAGTCACCGAAAGTGCGGTGACTTTTCGAATCTCTTTGAATAACCCTGCATGTGTTCTGAGCTTCTTGCGTATGGAACAAGTGGTCCATAAGGGACTGATATTATAATCTTTACTCTGCCTGTGATTGTGAGATGAGGGCTAAGCATAGGAAGGGTTATTTTATGGTGAGAACCGTAAAGCTGTGGAATTCTCTGCCTGTTGAAGTGGTTGGGTCAGAGACTGTACAGACTTTTAAAAAATGACTGGATGACTTCCTGCAGAAACAGAATATTAAGGGTCATAATATTTAATATGTGGGCAAGCTTCTTGTTCCAAGGAGAAATCTGACGCCATTCTGGGGTCAAGAAGGAATGTTTCTTATTGAGTGCATATTGACGAGCATTTCAGACTGGGTTTTGGCCTTCTTTTGGATCAACAGTAGGGATGAGCCGAACACTCCCCGAGTTCGAAGCCGAACCCGAACTTTCCAAATGTTCGGATCCGAACCCGAACCCCATACAAGTCAATGGGGCTGAAAATTCGGTTTTTAGAGTGCCCTCCAAGAGGGCATATATGCTAGATATTTGCCATAAAAAGTGTATGGGGGTCCGGGTAGTGCCCTGGGGGACAGGAAACAAGGACAAAAAGTAAAAAAAAAAAAGTTTTTAAAGGGACAGTGAGTTTTCCATGAAATAAGGGTTAAAAATAAAAACCAAAAATTCCTTCAAATATCGTGCCTAGGAGGTCCCCATAACCTGCCCGTGAAGTTGCAGGTTTCTAGGATGTATAGAAATATGTAAAATCCAAAAAATGACATTTCAAATGACGGTAAATGCTTTTCCTTTAATCTATCCATAAACAACTGCTTGGGGCGGCAGTCTGTATGAAAAGAGGAGACATTTTCGGACATGCAGAAAAAGTTTACTGATTTTTTTTGGCGGTGAAAAGCAGGAGAATGGAAACTTCTAGACCAAATAGCCGATTTGGAAAGTGAGAAAAATGGGAGAATTTTTCTGGTTTGGCTATTTTGACCCAGAATTTTCTCTTCAGTCATTCTCCTGAGTTTCACCTTTCTCTGAATAACCCAGTCAGGGTTATTCAGAGAGCGGTGTAGAGCAGGAGAATGACTGGAGAATGGAAAATTCTAAGTCAAAATAGCCAAACCAGAAAAATTCTCCCATTTAGGCTAGGGTCAGACTAGAGAATTTTTAACATGCGTTTAGGCTAGGGTCAGACGAGCGCAGTATTACATCCGTTTAGCCGCACTAAATCACGGCCGTGCTAGCAGCAAATTACGTCCAATGCCGGGCAGCATACGAAGAATGGCCGCATGAAAGTGCGGCCGCGCAACGCAAGTGGCAAACGAACGCATTTTTTCGAGAACGTCAAACCGCTAGTACTGACGTACAGAGTGTGCTGCGTCCGCATAGCGACGTGTTTGCGTGATTGGAAGACGTCAGACACTGCACACTTCTGGCCAACATAACGTCCAGACACAAAAAGTGTTTTATTGATGATCCGTACAAAATCACGGATGAAAATGCGCATCGTATGACCGCTGTCACGTATTCCGAGAAAAAATGCGTCCATTCGTTCGAACGCACTTTTTCACGGACAACGCAAAAAATGCGTTAGTCTGACCCTAGCCTTAGGCGCACTTAATCACGGCCGCACTAGCAGCAAATGACGGGCAATGACAGCCAATATACGAAAGTCCGGCTGCGCAACGCAAGTGGAAAATGAACGCATTTTTTCGAGAACGCAGAACCGCTAGTACAGATGTACAGAGTGCGCTGCGTCCACTAGCGGTGTGTGTGCGTGATTTGGAGACGTCAGACCCTGCTCATGTCCGGTCAACATAAAGTCCAGACACCCAAAGTTTCCTGGTTTGGATCCGTAAAAAATCACGCACAAAAATGCTCATCATATGACCGTTTTCGCGCATTCCGTGAAAAAATACGGCAATGTGTTCGGATGCACTTTTTGACGGTCGCTATGAAAAATGCGTTAGTCTGACCCTAGCCTTATCTCACTTTCCAAATCGGCTATTTGGTCCAGATTGTTCTCTTTTCCTGCCATTCTCCTGGTTTTCACCTTTCTCTGAACAACCCTGAGAGAGAGGGGAAAGCCAGGAGAACTGGCAGGAGAAGAGAACAATCTAGACCAAATAGCCAATTTGGAAAGTGAGTTAAATGGGAGAATTTTTCTGGTTTGGCTATTTTGACCTAGAATTTTCACTTCTCCAGTTATTCTCCTGCTTTTCACCGCTCTCTGAATAACCCTGTGAATGTTTAATCCCGAGGTGAAAAATAACATTGCTTAAGGCTGGGGTCAGACGAGCGCAGTTATCACGTCCGTGTTGCCGCACATTTGTACGTCCGTGGCAGCATAGCATTCTGACCAGTGGAGCCCCACACACGAAGTACGTCCGCACGGAAGTGCGGCTGCATGGCGGACGCAGCAAACGGACGCAGGTTAGGCAAGAACGTAAGGCTAGGGTCAGACGAGCGTGATTTCTATGGAGTGTACGTCCGTGCACACGGACGTACGTCAGTACGGAAGACGCAGTAGTGGTCACACAGTCCGTTTATTCACTGACGTATATTTTGACGGATGTAGGAGAGAAAATAAATTAAAAAGCAAAACCATTTTGTCCGTATAAAATGTTGGACGTATAAATGCGTCCGTCTGACCACGTTCCATCACTCACACACAAAGCTATGCAGACGTTGCGGACGCAGCTCACTTTGTGCGGCCGTTCTAGGGGATGTACGTTCTTGCCTGACTTGCGTCCGTGGGCCGCGGCCGTTGTGCGTCCGCAGTTCAGTGTGGACGTACTTCATGTGTCAGGCTCCAATGGGCTTTCTGTCATGCTATCACGGACGTACTTTTAGGCGCAATCACGGACGTGAACACTACGCTCGTCTGACCCCAGCCTAATACTGCTAGAACGGACGTGCGGAGTGCGCCACGTCCGCAACGTCCGTGTAGCTTTGTATGTGAGTGATGAAACAAGGTCAGACGGACGGCATTTATACGTCCAGCATTTTTGACGGACAGAATGTTTTTTCATTGTAATTTATTTTCCCTGCTACATCAGTCAAAAAATACGTCAGTGAGAAAAACGGACTGTTTGGCCACTACCTTGTTGTCAGTCAGTAAGTACATCCGTACTGCACGGACGCACAGTCCGTACAAAATGCGCTCATCTGACCCTAGCCTTAGATGTTATTTTGAATTTTTTTCAAACACCAGTTAACCACTTGGCTGCTATGGACGCGCTGCTATGGACGCTGTCAGCCCAGGACTCCGGGACCCCGGCGGAGCAATTAGATGTCATCGCGGTGGCGCGATGACATCTAATTCAGGCGCCCCCCCCCTCATATGCGGAGGAAGTGCCTGAAAGGGAGGGGGGGAGGTCCTTCAGACATTTCTCCCTCCCGATCGCGGGGGGGGCAGAGGGTTAATCCAGGCACCGTTTGGAAGGGCACAGCCTGCCCTTCCAAACGGTGGCTGTGTTTAACCCCTGGGGAGCCGGATCACGAATCGGCGCTGAAAAGCGCCATATCGTGATCCTCTCCTGGAGCTGGCCGACATCTTGGATGTTGGCCAAGCCTCCAGGAACTCCCCCTGAGGACTGGCGTCATCGTGCTATGCACGATGACGCCAGTCCTGGAGTTAACCCCTCGCTGCCACCAATGGTGGAGATAGGGGGTTCCAATGAACCCCCTATCTCCCGATCCGTGGCATGGCCTTTCCAAGGATACCAAACATGAGCATGAAAAATGTTTTTTTTTTTAAAAAAAAAATGAAGAATAAAAAAAAAAAATCTAAAAAAAAATAAACAATTTTTTTTTTGTTTTTGTTTTGTTAATGCAGCAATATTGTTCCCATTTCAATTATAATGTGAACAATAATGCTGCACTAACGATTTTTGTATGCAGTGCGTTTGTTAAAAATCGTGAAATTTTCCCCAAAAAAATATGTAACGAGACCCCATTTCTAATTTTTTAACAAGCGCACCCATACAAAATATAACCGCAAATGATCGCATGTTAAAATGTGAAAAAAAACACTTTACACATAATAAATTATTGAAAATTCTAATTTTATTGCATTTTTGTTATAATATACAGACATGACATAACATATACATATAATAATGACATATTATGAATCTGCCAAGTCTGCCGGAAAGAATGATATATAATATGTCTGTGTCATATATCAAAATAGGGCTACAAAACGCGGTTAAACATGATGAGCGAAAGCGGTAAAAATGACCTCAGCACAGAGGTGTGAAAAGCCTCAGCAGCGAAAGGGTTAAATGCAGCATATTAGGATGTTTTAGGGAAATTAATTCTCAAGTCTCAATCAGAAGCAGACACCACCCCACCCTCAGTATGATGTACAATGTATCAAATTGATTACCAGACTAAAAACACCTGGTGTTATGCCCGTTTGTGAACAGAGGTCTTTTAGAGTTGATAATCTTTCCACGTACACATTAGTTTTTAATTCAATATCTAATAAACCGTTGCTTATAATATTCTGCAGTAAAGAGTCTCTTTATTTCTAGATTTTTTAGTATTTTTTAAGCATTTTCTATACTTTTTTCAAAATTTCTTTTTTTTTTTTTTCGAACTCGAACCGGGCACACCCAAAAGGTTTGAAATTCGCAAACTTTTGAACTGCCAAAGTTCGGGTCGAACTCCGAACCGTCCGAACCTGAACAGCTCATCCCTAATCAACAGCAGTAGGTGATGTGGGACAGGCTGAACCCGATGGACGCATGTCATTTTTCAGCCTTCGTAACTATGTAGGGTTGCATCCTCCACGATCCGATCTGTCCCCATTGGTTGTAACATTAGCGCCAAAACCAGCCAAAACTCACCACCAGTAATGAGAAAATAAAGCTCCATGACATGTAAGCACTATATTAAAAGAACAGGAGTTTGAGGCAAAATAATTTTCATACAATTTATTGACACATAAACCATGTTCTATTTTTATAACCATTAAAAGGGCAGAGGGGCCTGTGACTGAACACACCCCCCCATGGACGTCACAGGGTGGGCAGACATCTCACCTCTTGTTCCTCTGCTGGGTTACGCAGTTGTGAGTGAAGACACTGGTTATGATGTGATTGCTGGTGTCCATGTCAGTACTTATGAGCTAATGTTGGAGAAAAAATATTCTACCCCGTCCCTACATTAACATAAGGGATGATAAGGATCCAGATATTGTATACGTATAGAATTTATACTAAAAATAACAGTTATTTCTCTCTTGTGCTGCCATTATATATAATATTATCATTATTATACAGATATCTATAGTGATGATGTTTAGTGCGATGAAGTATCTCTTCTTCATTGAGTTTCCTGTGTTTGTTGGTTGTGTTCTACCTTTTTGTTGCTTTGCAATGACACATTCTACAGAAAGAAGGAAAGTGTCTAAGGGTCTAGGAAGACAGAGTTGTTTCATATTTACTATTTATCAAAGGTCCCAGGGAAAGGAACCTCACTGGAATCTCATTCGCAACCGCCTAATAACGTAGTCGATATCTAAATTGAAGATCGTGGGTTGGATGCATGGAGCCAAAACCCCACCGCTTTGGATCAATGGCTGGTATCTCCTCATTGGGGTTGATCAGCTCAAACTCAAAGTATGACAATAGCAGGAAGACAAACTGTTTCACTTTATTCACGGCAAAGAAGCGACCGGGGCACATGGCGGTCCCGGCGCCCCAAGGCATCGAGAAGTATTTCAGCCTCTTCCCATTCTTGTAGAACTCGCTCTTTTTGGTCCCGTCTTCATTAAGGAAACGGTCATACTTGAACTTCTCTGGTTCCGGGTGGACCTCGGGGTCCATATGGACAGCAGTATAAGGGAAAATAACTACTCCGTCGCCTTTTCTGATGACAAACTCTTTACCACTGGACATTGTGAGGTTCATGTTCTCCCTCACAGCTCTGATCAAGATGGGTGCAGTCGTAAACCTCAAGGTCTCTTCCATGGCACTGTCCAGGATGGGTGTCTTGAGTAGCATATCCCTTGTCAGATAAAGGAGAGGACCACCAGGTTTTACTTCTTGCCCCGTCTCCTTAATGATCTTTTGGACTTCCCCAACAACAGCTTTCATGGCTTCAGGATGCTTCATTAAGTAAAGCAGAAGCCAAAAGCTAGATGGCCCGGTGTTAACTTGCGACAGCCACAGCATTATAAACATGAACCTGTCTTGCATGTATTCTGGTAAACCATATTCTTGTCTGTATTGACACTGGTCGGAGACCCAACCACTGATATTTTCTTTCTCCATGGTCTTCTTCACGGAAAGCATGTTCCAGAAGAGCCTCTTTAATCTTTCGCCTTTAATGATGAATTTCGGTGGAAAGATGGCATAGGCGAGACGCGGAAACAGACGGTCGTACTTTCTGAACTCGTGAAATAACTCTTCGGAAAGATCTCGGTCATGTTTCTTGGCCAGGTCTGTGCTCCCCGTTTTCTTAGCAGGCTCATTCCCAAATAAAGAAAGGTAGCCAGCCCTGAAGACAATATTGTAACTGTAGTGAAAAAGCCCATCCTCGTGCCAATTCCTTTCACCCGACCCAGATCCAACATTGTGAAGCATAAGGTTATGCAGGTTCTTCAATATGGCTTGCATCATGAGGATGAGACCATCACCCATGAGATGCTTCCTACTGGCCTTTTCTAGCATATTGTGGTCATTTTCCAAAGGGTGGTAGCCAAAAACTCTGGCCACCATTTCGTTGGGGAATTTCTCAAAGTCCAGCTTTGCCCGTGCTTCCTTCACAACTGGACCAAAGGATAATGGGTCCATGATGAAGGTGAAGAAATATCCTGCTAACTGGACCGTGAATATGTCCCCGTGCTTCTTCTGCATCCTCTTTAGGAATTCTGCACTGTTGTTTCTGAAATCTAACCCATACCCGAGCCACGGGATGAAGCCCTTCTCCAGAGGAGGCTCGTTGGGTTGTCGCTTACGGAACATTCCTAATAAGTAGAGACTGCCGAGGAGGGAAACCAGCAGCCCCACAAGGAGGGGAAGAAGAACAGCCATCTTGAGTGCTGAAAATAATAACAAAAACATGAAATTACTAGAATACTCATGACAATATTACCAAAACATACCAAGCAAAGATGCACCAACTGTCCACACACTAATAGTGTCCTTTAAAAAAGAAATCTGAAAAAAGTCAATGCTGTATAATAATTGTGTAAGTATATATGTTATCTCCAGGCGTGTCCGATATGTCATGAAACCCTGAATGTATATGATGCTCTGCATCTACATATCGATAGAAATATGGTGAATGTTCTTATCGGGAAATTGGACTGTAGACTCGGAGTAAGTCCTTGAAAATGTGATCTTATCTTAATGTCCAACCAGAGGCGTAACTAGAAACCTCAGGGCCCTGGTGCAAGAATCCATGAAGGGCCCCCCTCATCATCCCCCATGATTACATTACCCCCTGTGTTCATTGCTCCCGATGTCTTTGTTGTCCGCTGTTGTTTATTGTTTGATTTGTGTATTTATTGTTTGACATGTTCTTTGTGGTGCATTCTTATTAAACCAATATTACCAGTACGCCCCGTGTCTTTAAGGCCCCAGATACATGTATACACAGATATCAGACCCCCAGTAATTAGCCAGTATCAGACCCCGGTAATTAGCCAGTATCAGAGTCCCCCAGTAATTAGTCAGTATCAGAACCCTAGTAATTAGCTAGTATCAGACCCTGTAACGGGCGCAGTAGCGCTCACCAAGGAGTAGCGAGGTTGAGATCTTTAAGGACCGAAATATCTTCCTGACATTGACACAACACTTGGTATACACAGACTTATACTCTAAAGTCAGGGAGTATGAGAGAACATCTGAGTTTCTACTAAGTACTAAAGATTTCAAGAGCAATAGACAACTTAGAGCATGTTCAGAAACACAAAGATACTGCAGACAGTAAATGAATTGTACAGACTGCAGGGCAGTCAGAAACTGTGCAGATTTAATGTTCTCTGATAAGTTAGAGCAGGTCAACGGTACCTTATAGTTATCAGAAGCGATCGACACACATAGGGGTTTACAGCTGGTACAGTATCGAGTATACTTGTTGGTTTGAGCACAATGCACATATGCTAAACCTAAACAATATTTTTTGATTGCGGTTTTCATGTAAATTCGTGGCAAAGAATCATAACCTAATGAGGGCACAGACAATACCCCAAGACGAGATGGGACAAAACCCCAATAACGAGTGAAAGCCCCAGCTGCAAACATGGGGTTAAACCACCATAGCACAACACTGGCAATTGCAAATCGTAGCAGCAACAGAATGGTCAGGTACAAGCCGGGTCAAAATCAGGAGCAGGAATCGTATACAGAAATGGGTCGGCAACAAAATCAACAATAGAATCAGCGTAGCAATGCGGGAACAGAACTCCACGACAGGGCGACGAGGCAACTCCTCGCGCCTGTTTTAAACCCGACGGCTCCTCGTAACCATGCCGGACCCCGCCCCCTCAGAGGCAACTTGGCCAGTACAAGGTGCTGGCAAACGACCAGCCCTTGGCACCGAACCTTGCCCAGACTCCCCAGGAAGCACAGCAGGGGCTGAGGATGAAACAGACCCCCAGTAATTAGCCAGCTGCACACACGCCACTCATTGGAGCCAGACTCGGGGCCCCCCACTAGAGCTGGACTCGGTTACATGGTGGTTGGTGCTGGCGCCAGCGGGAGAGAAGCTGCTGCAGCCTATGGGATGGATCCACCCCCCACGTGTGACACGCCTTAATCACGCTTGCCGGCTGGCTGCATGTGTGTGTGGGCGCGGTCAGCTGGCAGCGCTGCTCTCAGATGCCGGCGTTGGAAAAATAGTGCTGAAACTCCACGGCTGCCTGGGCCCCACTCCAGTGGCAGAATGCCAGGGCCCGGTCTCAAGTGCGACCACTGCGACCCTGGTTCTTCCGCCACTGTGTCCATCCATTCTCACCTCTTATCATTAAAGGGATAAGCTGTAAAAAATATAGTTCCCTATTTTTGCTGTTAAAAAAATTGGGCTGTCCTGCTGACGGCCTCTGCCCATTTATTTATTTGTTATTTTTGGTGATTTTACTCCTTTTCCCCCCTCGCCGCGCACTGCTTCTCCTCTTCGGCTCAGGGTTTTACGATCCTGGAAGTCTCTGAAGTTTTCCTGTGCTGTTTGTGCTCTTATACAACTTGCATAGCATAGGAATCTGTAAACTGCGCAACACTAAGGGACTCACACAAATTTTACGCACACAAGTTCCTTAGGTCCTGCGCACAGCGATGTATCGGAGCTGCACGCGCATGGACTGAACCGATCCATCGCACGTCTCTCTAGGAAACGCTCGCTATTACATTATGGTTGTCGTGGAAATTTTATTATGTGGACATTATATTCTAGGATGTGCGTAATAATTTTGTCATCTGTCTCCCTGTGTTGGATTTGAATGTGGTTTTAAATCCAAACCAGCGGCAAAACCGTCAGTATGAAAACCTTCTTTTGGGTTTAGAGACATACCTGCTTTTAAGACATTTTAAGCCTTGTCTCAACACTGGTACCGTGTTGAGATAATAACTTTATTTGTCCCCGCAGATATGTCCATAACCCGTAGGAACACGTAGATTGATCTTCACTCAGATACTGATCACTCTGAGCAGTATCTGAATGGGGTCCATATTGATGAGTGACAAGTGACGGGGGATGGGGACAAACATGGCTGACGGGGATCATGGAGATGGCTCAGGGATGAGTCATCTGCAGGAGGCCGGTCGGTCATTCTGGTCTACGCCCCTGTCCTTTTGATATGTAAATGTAATTACTGGGCAACCTGGCTTTTCTGTTGTACAGCCAGGGGGCTATTGGGCGTGTGCGATTGTCTAAATAAATTAAACAATCCAGGAGCCACAGCTCACTTGGCCACAGGATTTTCAGCTTGAAGCAGCGTGTCTGTCTGATTCCAGTTTTGATAGAGAAGTACTTCGTTCTTATACAGAAAGAGCTAGATATAGCGTGTATTTTTATAGTGACGGATTTGTTTGTACTGGGCGCACTTTAATACTGCAGTGTACCTTTTTTAGTGCACCAGGACTTTATGCGCAAACATCAAACTTTCCATAACAATTGGCGAGCCTTGTATTAGGAGCTGACGTGGATTCCAGAGCAGCTTGCCAAGGGAGGGAGATTGGATTCTTGGTTTTGGACAACCAGAAAAAGCCGGCGAAGTTGGTAAGACTTTCTTTTCCGTTTTTGAAATTTCTGTTGTCCTAGAACCAGCATCTGGTCTCTCTGCAAGCTGTTGCGGTAATCCGCGCCCAGCAAAAGAATCTTTCTTTTTCCTTTTTCACTCTTTGTGTATAAGGACAGGGGATTAATATCTGTACATAGAGGGATAGGGGTATTGGCTGGGGATAGAGTCTATATTTTGCAAATCCCTGGTCAATACAGCCAAGAGGGTCTTTGTACGGGGTTTATGTATGGAGTTTGCTGGATGTTTTAAAAGTGTGACTGGGTTATTTTCATAGTGCTGGTCACCATGTGAAATAACGTTTAGTGGTGGATCTGAAGTTGATTGTGACGTGTGGGGTGATCATTACAGGGTATCGTTTTTGTTGTAATTATGTTTGTAAGAGGTGGTTTTGGTTTGTAAAGGCAGCATTTCCTTCGTTAACATTTGCACAGGAGAAGACCGCAAGTGAAGGATTTTTATGCTGCGTGCTCCAATTTTCAGGGAATAGGAAGAAACTGTTTTGTTTAATTTGGGTTTCTCTATTGCTGGATTTTGGAGACACCATGCTGCTTGGCAGCCATCTTTGATTTCCTTTGTGTGAAAAAACCCATGCGGCCTGGCAGCCATCTTACCTTTGTGTGAAAGACATGTGCTTTGGCAGCCATCTTGGTTAGTTTGGTGCTGCAGGTTTTTTTAACAAGGAATTCAGTTTTAGATGGAGCTGATTCACTTTTAGTTTTGGTGTCTATGGAAAGCGATTAGTTTGTTTTTCCCTCAAATGTTAGTTTTTGTCCTGAAGTTATTTGTATATTTTGTAACTTTTCTATGTACGGCTTGATTTCGTTGTAAGTTTTGTGCTGGATATCGGTTGAGTGTTCGGTTATGTTATAGCCCAGTGACCAGCCTGATAGGGGAATCATTGTGTGATGATTAATGATTCTGTTTATCTGTGGCTGTTACACTGAATTGTAGAATTGTTTGGTAATAGTTAATTACAGGTACTACAGTGTAGGAGGGTGGTGCTTTGTAGTTCTATGCCAAAAGTATTGGGACAACTCATAGAGATTGATAGCAGTGTCTTTTTCGTAGTAAGCATTGTAGTGTTTGTATTTTCTGTACAATGGAAAGCATTTTTAAGGAAGTGGCTAAGATAGAACACACAGCGGCCATTGTTCAAGCTATGCAGGGATCTATTGACCCTTGGTGGGAGACCAAGAACTGTGTCGCAAACCTGATAGGTAGCGGAAAGTTCCGCAAACGGAAAGGAAAGTATGCTCTGATTTTTGCTGCTGGTTGGATAGCTGATAAATTTCAGGAGTCTTGTAGGCTGAAGCTGAGTTTGGAAGGAGAGATGGAAGATTTAAAAGTAGAAATGGATAAATTGAGAGCTCTTGTTGTCCAGCAGGCAGCTGAAGCCAGCACAGATTATGAATGTACTGTGAGGTCTAATACTGAGCTGTGCAAGGAGAATGAATGTTTGTCTGAAAGCTCGACGCATGCACAGGAGGCTGTAAGGGAATTGTCTGGTCCCTGCAGCAGGACAGAAGCTGAACATTGTGCTGTAAGTATGGAGAAGTCTGAGGACTTTGGGTCAGATACTGAAACCGACTCAGGGATGGAGATGGACAATTTGTCTGACCCTGGAGTTGGGAATGTTGGTGCAATGGTGGAGGATACTTCTGTGGTAAAGGTATTCCATTCAGATAGTGGTGTGGGATCTAGTCATGCTATGATGCCTAGTGTTGGGCAGCAAGGCCGATCACCATGTGCCCAGAGAAGGTTTCGTGCAGGGAGACAAGCGATTCGTTGCTTTGCATGCAGCGGATTTTCACATATTGCCAGGCATTGTGTGGTAACTAATGGCAACAGACACAGAGATTCTAAGTATCCCAGAACCACAGCTAGAAGTAAAGCGGTTTATTTAGCAAGGTGGGGTAATGGTCCCAGACATGGATCTTTGCAAAGGCATAGAAGCCAGGGACAGCCAAGGTCATGGATCCAGGAAAAAGATTTAAAATCCCAATATGAACGGCTGAAATGTGAAAATGTGAAGCTTAGAGAGGAAAGAGATCGCCTCTGGGAATTCAGCAGAGTTCCTAATTTTGGGTTCCAGAAAAGGGGAAATGAAGAAATGTTATTGAGGTCTTTCTAAACAAATTTTACTGTTTGTATTTTTGCAGGAAAAAAAAAAAGAAAAAATTGAACTTTTAAAACTTAATTCAAATGTGACTTTTTCCTTTCGCTGAAACCTGTTTGGGGACCTTATTGTAATGTTAAAAAACCTGTTTCTATGGTAATATAAAGGTGGCCGGGGACTGGACTGTTTCAGGCATTGATGTGTTAACTCAGTCCTATACAATTGTTTGTTCTAAGGTTTTTTTTGTTTTGTTCTTGGTGTTTGCATTGAGGTTTGGTTTTAAGTTAAAAGTTACTTTTTACTGAATCTCAATGTATATAGCAAGACGTCCTGTAACTGAAGGTTTGGTAGAGAGTGTACTTCAGTTGTGTTTTTTTTCATGTTAATGTTTTGAGTTTTAGAACTTTGCTGCGTTTTGCATAGTATCGCATTACGGTTGGTTTTGCGGTAGAAAAAGAAAGGATTTGGTTTTAAAACTTTCTTTTTATATTTACTACGTCAAAGCAGATTGTGCAAGCGAGAATAACACGCTTTTATTGGTTTAGAGTTGCTTTGCGCAGCAAGTAGGTCATTTCGGTTTTAAGTTCAGACTGTTAGGTTTTCTTGAAGTTTTTTCATTAGGTGACAGTGATTCATGTACTGTACTGAGACATCGTACAACTAGGAAATAGACAGCAGAAGGCTATCCCCATTTAACAAATGGATACTGAGAGAAGCCACATTGTTCTGTAGAGAAAGAGGATAGTCATTGTGCTGTGCGGTTTAGTCTGGCGACGCAGTGTACGGGCGAACAGCATATACGCTTGTGTAGGCATACACTGTGAGGGGTAGAGACATAATTCGGGAAGGGGGGTAATCTGTGGTTGTTGACTAATCGTTTGGGGCATAGTTCTGTACCCAACCTGTTGGGACAACAAGCCATAGTTACACGTCGCCTCGGTTAGGGTCTCTAGTTGGGAGACTATAGTGGATATAGTCTGACAATTCACCGTAAAAGACGATACCAGGCGGTGCTCTCCTAAATTGGTACAGGGTTTCCCTGGACGCAGGGGTAAGACGATAAGCCGATTCGAATCGCCATGGGCAATGTGCCGTCCATGCAAGGCTTCCCACAGTCAGACGGCTGCGCAGCACACGAAAATCCTAGGTTTGGGGCGAAGGCCATGATACCCCATTTAAAGAATGGCATAGATGGTCCAAGGGTACCGCTTGGGGTATCCCTCTGGAGGGGACATTTGACGCCTGGAGATGGGAGAAATTCATAACGGAGTTTAAACCCAGACTCTGGACGACAAAGACCTTAGGTGTAGCTCAGATGTAGCTTCAGAAGTCTTTTAAGGTAAACTGACAGGGTATACAGAAGGCGGTTTCAATCCGGAAGAACTGCATTATGTACACCTGGCCAGAGGGGATAGCCGCGATTGGTAATCCAATGATGGAAGCAGAAGAGGCTCTTTCTGGGCTAACTCTGCTAAGGCAGGCTGGATCCACTAACACTGGATCTGTTGTAGTTTCCTCTGATGTTTCTGTTGTCACCAATGTAACTAACTCTGCTCTCTCCAGTTTTTTTGTGTTTTTACATTCCAAGGTTAACACCTAACATGGACACGTCTTCATCAGGGGTCGGTGACTAGTTCCTCAGAATACAGTTGCAAGCTGAAGATCGTGTTAGATTAGTGGGCCCCAATCGATCCAGGGGTGGTATGTGGATGACTTGGTACTTTGATGTCCCACACGGGAGGTTTGTTATCGGCATACTGTATCATTTCTTAACCATCTGGTGCCCACAGGTAATAAGGCTAACAAGGAGAAAGTACAGTTTTGCAAGGAAAAGGTTATCTTTTTAGGACATTGTATCTCTCAGGGTACCCGACATTAATCACCCAGAGAGTAAAGACATTAAGTGGCTCTAACACCCACTAAACTGACTCTAAGAAGATGCACCATTTTTGAACACAGCGTCTCTTCTTCCTGTTATGAAGGAGGAAGAGAAGGGGGGAGATAAAGGTGTGAAAAAAGAGAATTTTCCAACTTTTACTAACTATTCTAACCTCTCAACCTCTAAATCAATGTTCCAACCTAGTAGGGAAACACTTTGAGGACCATCATGATTGCTTTTCCTTGATGAGCTCCAAAAAGTCCACCAGGTCCGGGAGTCTCTCCCAGACCCAAACTCAATAACCAGTGTTCATTCTAGTCAACCAGGTGATTGGATCATGCTAAAGAAACATCCGAGGACGGGACTAGAGGCGAGATATCGTGGGCCATTCCAGGTGCAGCAGACGACGCCAACTTCCCTGAAGTTCGAGGGACGAGACAACTGGATCCACGCCGGTCACTGCAAGAAGTTTCTCAAATACGTCAAAGAGTGAAGAGTATCATTTTCTTTATTTGTTTAGTTTAGGTTTTAGCGAGGGAAATGTACCTAAGACTAGCAAGGGCCACAAGGAGACATTTGTAATAGTAACTCTGGCTCCTGTCGTTTGCTTGTTTAAATTCTTGTGCGGTGTTGTAGTGAGGGAGATCACCAAGAAACAACGACAGTAGAGCATCCAAAGGGGGGGGATTTACAAGGGTCAGGTCCACACTGATGGCAGCAGGGCAGAAGAGGGTTGGAATATTTTTTTTTAAAGCTTTGGGAAGCTTCGGGGATTTCTTGTTTTCCATTGGATCCTGGCTAAAGGTAATGGGAGTATAAATACTTACGGTGTTTCTGTCTCTATTCCTTCTATATGCCGGAGTGAGATGTTCCTGATGGCTAATCGACTGAGTTACCGAAGCCCGAACAGATGAGATGCCCAGAGGACCAACCCATGGACCGGATACAGAGGATTTCAGACCGACCAACAATCGACGCAACCCACCACCTCATGTCCTCCCTCTGAGTCACCTCCCCTAAAGCAGATTCTACGTGTCAAGATCTACGTGTCAAGATCCACGTGTCAAGATTTGTTTTTAAGATTTGCCAAAAAAAATCGGCGTGTCAAGATTTGTTTTTAGACTTGCTTTATGATCCACGTGTCAAGATTTGTTTTTAAGATTTGCAAAAATCGGCGTGTCAAGATTTGTTTTAAGACTTGCGTTAAGATTCCACGTGTCAAGATGGACTGTCTGTTGTTTTCTATCATCTGTTTGGTTTTTTTAAATTCAGAACTTTACAAGAGGAACTGTTTCTTTCCAAGGAAGATCGAGATTCATCGAGGGACACTGGGGAGCAAATGACAAAGAGGAGGGACTGTCGTGGAAATTTTATTATGTGGACATTATATTCTAGGATGTGCGTAATAATTTTGTCATCTGTCTCCCTGTGTTGGATTTGAATGTGGTTTTAAATCCAAACCAGCGGCAAAACCGTCAGTATGAAAACCTTCTTTTGGGTTTAGAGACATACCTGCTTTTAAGACATTTTAAGCCTTGTCTCAACACTGGTACCGTGTTGAGATAATAACTTTATTTGTCCCCGCAGATATGTCCATAACCCGTAGGAACACGTAGATTGATCTTCACTCAGATACTGATCACTCTGAGCAGTATCTGAATGGGGTCCATATTGATGAGTGACAAGTGACGGGGGATGGGGACAAACATGGCTGACGGGGATCATGGAGATGGCTCAGGGATGAGTCATCTGCAGGAGGCCGGTCGGTCATTCTGGTCTACGCCCCTGTCCTTTTGATATGTAAATGTAATTACTGGGCAACCTGGCTTTTCTGTTGTACAGCCAGGGGGCTATTGGGCGTGTGCGATTGTCTAAATAAATTAAACAATCCAGGAGCCACAGCTCACTTGGCCACAAGATTTTCAGCTTGAAGCAGCGTGTCTGTCTGATTCCAGTTTTGATAGAGAAGTACTTCGTTCTTATACAGAAAGAGCTAGATATAGCGTGTATTTTTATAGTGACGGATTTGTTTGTACTGCGCGCACTTTAATACTGCAGTGTACCTTTTTTAGTGCACCAGGACTTTATGCGCAAACACCAAACTTTCCATAACACGGTTAACGTGGTCTTGCTAGCCCCTCATTAAGGTCCATCCATAGCTGTTCATTCTTTGATGCCCAATGAGCCGCGAAACCACAAGTTTTACAGTATTATGGGCCCCATCCAGAGCCGTAGCGAGCTCCTTTTGCACCCGAGGCAAAAACAGAAAATTGTGCCCCCCCACATAATTTTAAAAATCAGAGTCCCCGACCAGTGGCGCAGTGCTAAGCTCCTGGATGCTCCCCGTGGCCATAAGCAGTGGATCGGACCACCCTTTGCGCTGTGGGATGAGGAGAGGCAAGTATGTGATTTTTTTTGGGGGGGTTCCAGCTGGTGCTGACTGATTCTGCAGAAGCGGCGTCACTTAGCACCAGCGTCTAGCAGTGGGTAACTTTTGTAGCTATGGCGGGATGGTAATTAGTGTTAGGACTTTGTAATCCTAACGCTATTTACTCTTTGCGCTCCCCATGTTAAGTATAGGGAGCGCAAAGTACAGTAACCTCGCGCTGAAAAGCACAATCTCCTGGATTTTTTAACCTGTTACCGTTGGGATTGTAATATGAGGGTCCTGTGCTAGGATGTGATATGGGCAGCATGCAGTAACCTCATTTAACCTAGCACCAACACTCACATGTGTGAGTGCTAGCGTTAAGGAGGTGATGGGGCCCTACATATATAGTGCACACACAGAATCCATGCACGTATAGCAAAAGAACATTTAGCATAAACAAGACAGAGGAAGCTAGAAGCTTATCCCACTTATAATATGTTATGGTGTTCTATAAATATTATTCTGCCGGGGGGGGGGAAAATCACACTTTAGTACGCCTTCCCTTCATGCACTATATCATCTAGGTTGCATTTACACTCTGGGTTATTCAGAAAGCATCGCAATGTCTGCGCTTTTTCGTTCAGCGAACTTCGGTGCGCATAGACAATTCCAGTACGCCAACTCTGCGTTAAATTCAGTATTCACCGCAGGGTCCCCCAATGTGTGAACATGGAGTCGCCGAATAGCACCGGACTGCAGAAAAAAATAACGGAACTCTGCTATTTTTCTAATAGGCGTTTAATACAATTAAAATGCAAGAAAATGAGTCTAAATAACAAAAAAGGTTACAGAAAAAAAACACCTTTTAAAGAAAAATTGAGAATAAAAAAAAGATGTTCAGAAAATTTTAAAATAAAAAGACTTTTTGCTGAAAATTAAAAGAATAAACAGTTGAATAAAAAAAATTATTAAAAGTTATAGTTTTACATTGCATTCTATGGGAATGGGATTTGAAGCAGCCCCCCCCCCTGTCTCAGCTCATCTCCCCCCCTGCCAGGCACACGGGAAGGGAGTAAAGCAGCCCCACCTGTCTCAGCTCATCCCCCCCTGCCAGGCACACAGGGAGGAAGTGAAGCAGTCCCCCCCTGTCTCAGCTCACCCCCCCCCCTGCCAGGCACACAGGGAGGGAGTGAAGCAGCCCCCCCGTCTCAGCTCATCCCCCCCCCCGCCAGGCACACAGGGAGGAAGTGAAGCAGTCCCCCCCTGTCTCAGCTCACCCCCCCCCCTGCCAGGCACACAGGGAGGGAGTGAAGCAGCCCTCCCCGTCTCAGCTCATCCCCCCCCTGCCAGGCACACAGGAGGGAGTGAAGCAGCCCCCCTGTCTCACCTCATCCCCCCCTACCAGGCACACAGTGAGAGAGTGAAGCAGCCCCACCTGTCTCAGCTCATCCCCCTACCAGGCACACAGGGAGGAAGTGAAGCAGTCCCCCCCCTGTCTCAGCTCATTCCCCCCCTGCCAGGCACACAGGGAGGGAGTGAAGCAGCCCCCCCGTCTCAGCTCATCCCCCCCCCTGCCAGGCACACAGGGAGGGAGTGAAGCAGCCCCCCCGTCTCACCTCATCCCCCCCCTGCCAGGCACACAGTGAGAGAGTGAAGCAGCCCCACCTGTCTCAGCTCATCCCCCCCCTGCCAGGCACATGGGGAGGGAGTGAAGCAGCCCCCCTGTCTCAGCTCAGCTCCCCCCCCTGCCAGGCACACAGGGAGGGAGTGAAGCAGCCCCCCCTCTCAGATCATCTCCTCCCTGCCAGGCATACAGGGAGAGAGTGAAGCAGCCCCCCTGCAGCTCATCTCCCCCCCTGCCAGGCACACGGGAAGGGAGTAAAGCAGCCCCACCTGTCTCAGCTCATCCCCCTGCCAGGCACACAGGGAGGAAGTGAAGCAGTCCCCCCCTGTCTCAGCTCACCCCCCCCCCTGCCAGGCACACAGGGAGGGAGTGAAGCAGCCCCCCCGTCTCAGCTCATCCCCCCCCCGCCAGGCACACAGGGAGGAAGTGAAGCAGTCCCCCCCTGTCTCAGCTCACCCCCCCCCCTGCCAGGCACACAGGGAGGGAGTGAAGCAGCCCTCCCCGTCTCAGCTCATCCCCCCCCTGCCAGGCACAGGGAGGGAGTGAAGCAGCCCCCCTGTCTCACCTCATCCCCCCCTACCAGGCACACAGTGAGAGAGTGAAGCAGCCCCACCTGTCTCAGCTCATCCCCCTACCAGGCACACAGGGAGGAAGTGAAGCAGTCCCCCCCCCTGTCTCAGCTCATTCCCCCCCTGCCAGGCACACAGGGAGGGAGTGAAGCAGCCCCCCCGTCTCAGCTCATCCCCCCCCTGCCAGGCACACAGGGAGGGAGTGAAGCAGCCCCCCCGTCTCACCTCATCCCCCCCCTGCCAGGCACACAGTGAGAGAGTGAAGCAGCCCCACCTGTCTCAGCTCATCCCCCCCCTGCCAGGCACATGGGGAGGGAGTGAAGCAGCCCCCCTGTCTCAGCTCAGCTCCCCCCCCTGCCAGGCACAGGGAGGGAGTGAAGCAGCCCCCCCTCTCAGATCATCTCCTCCCTGCCAGGCATACAGGGAGAGAGTGAAGCAGCCCCCCTGCAGCTCATCTCCCCCCCTGCCAGGCACACGGAGAGCTTCTAGCGCCTCTCCTCCAGCCACACTAGCCCATGAGTTCCTCCCCCTAGTGGGAGGTATCTTACTGATAGAACACCGGCACTAACTGTGCCCCTTCACAGCTGTGCCCGAGGCACGTGCCTCACTTGCCTCGCCCTTCCTACGGCCCTGGCCCCATCCATTGCAATGATGTCATCGTTGTGCGCAAAGATGTCATTTTCAGGTGCCCCACGGTTCCGGCAGAAGAAACTTTAAAGGGGAGGGGGAAATGTCATTTGAAACACTCTCCCTCCCCAACGTCTACACCTAGAAAAAAATGAAAGGCACTGCTGGAGAGGACAGAGTCTGCTCTTTCCAGCGCTGCCTCTCTTTAACCGCTTAGGTGCCAGATTGCAATTCACTCCTGGAGATGGCTGACGTCACCAACGGACGACGTCACCATATGTGTAATGACATCAGTTGGCCAGTTAACCACTGGCAGGTAGGGGGCTCCTTTGGATCCCTGTATCTCCCGATCTGCGGCAGCTAGAGGTTCATGTTTTGTTAGGTATTATTGGAAAGGCCTGGTCATGGCCTTTCCAATGATACCAAACATGATCAGGCGTGGTGTAAAACAAAAAGTGTATTTTAAGTGATAGATCAGAGCTGCACGCGTATGCACAGAATGATCCATGGCCGACTCTTAAGGAAACACTCGCTATTACTGGTATCATGGTCCTGCCTGCCCCTCATTAAAGGTTGAAAGGGACTAAATAAAAAAATTCTGGTGGGGTAGTATAGTAGGATTTCAAATTGCGTTTAAACATGAGGGGCTCTATTACATTCTCCGCGCAAAAATGCGCGCAATGCACAATAAATTTTGCGCACAGCTGTCAGCGTTAACACACGAAAATTAACAGTGGTATTACGATCCAAATGCATTTTTTTATCCGTCAAAAAATAACGCAAGTAAAATGAACGCGGAAAACGAACAGAAATACGAGCGCAGTAACGTAGCGCACGTAAATCAGTGTGCAGACTGTTTTTTTCACGGGATTCAGCCAATCAGAATTAAGAACCTTAATTGACATTAATTTACCTTAACCCTTTCGCTGCTGAGGCGTTTCACACCTCTGTGCTGAGCTCATTTTTACCTGTTTCGCTCATCTTGTTTAAACGCGTTTTGAAGCCTTATTTTAGTATATGACCCAGACATACAGGGTTATTGAGAGAGCGTGAAAAGCAGGAGAATGACTGGAGAATGAAAAATTCTAGGTCAAAATAGCCAAACCAGAAAAATTCTCCCTTTCATCACACTTTCCAAATCGGCTATTTTGACCGGAAGTTTTCATTCTCCAGTCATTCTCCAGTCATTCTCCAGTCATTCTCCTGCTTTTCACGCTCTCTCAATAACCCTGATATTATATATCGTTCTTTCCGGCAGACTCGGCAGATTCATAATATATCATTATTATATGTATACGTCATGTCCTGTCTGTATATTATAACAAAAAATGCAATAAAATATGAATGTTCAATAATTTACAACGTGTAAAGTGTTTTGTTTACACATTTTAACATGTGAGCAATTGAGGTTATATTTTGTATGGGGTGCGCTTGTTAAAAAAATTAGAAATGGGGTCTCGTTACATTTTTTTTTGGGGAAAATTACGTGATTTTTAACAAACGCACCGCATACAAAAATCGTTAGTGCAGCATCACTGTTCACATTAATTTTTTTAAAATATTTTTTTATTTTTATTTTTAATTTGTAAAAAAAAACTTTTTTCATTGTCATCTTTGGTATCGTTGGACCGGCCATGCTCTGGCCGATCCAACAATATCAAACATTAACCCCTAACCGCCACGGATCGGGAGATAGGGGGTTCATTGGAACCCCCTATCTCCACCATTGGTGGCAGTTAAGGGTTAACTCCAGGACTGGCGTCATCGTGCTATGCACGATGACGCCAGTACTCGGGGAGTTCCCGGAGGCTTGGCTGACATCCAAGATGTCAGCCAGCTCCGGGAAAGGACCACGAACCGGCGCTTTTCGGTGCCAATTCGTGATCCGGCCCCCATGGGGTTAATGCCAGGTACCGTTAGGAAGGGCAGGCTGTGCCCTTCCAAACGGTGCCTGGATTAACCCCCTGCAGCCCGGCGATCGGGAGGGAGAGAGGTTCGAAAGACCTCCCCCCTCCCTTTCAGGCGCCTGCTCCGCACACGCGGGGGGGGGCTGAATTAGATGTCATCGCGCCATCGCGATGACATCTAATTGTGCCGGCGGCGGTTCCGGGTTCTGGGCTGACATCGAGGATGTCAGCCCACACTGGGGGGCACAGCGAACGGCCGGAATCCGGCCGATCACTGGCCCCAAAGGGAGGACGCGCTGAGCGTGTCCTCCGCATGGAACCCTACCTGCGGGTGGAGGCGCTCAACGCGTCCTCCGCGGAAAAAGGGTTAATTGACCTTAATTGACTCACTTAAATTTTTGCGCCTGTCAAAGTAAATCTGGGTATATATGCTGCGGCAATAATAAAAACACGCACAAATTCTCAATTTTATTGTTTGGGTATGTGTAGAATGTGCAACTATATGCAGCTGTATTATTTTTTATTTTTTTTTGGGCTGGTGTATTTTGTTTCGACCAGGACGTTCGGATTTGACATTAACACCAGCTTTGCAGAAACTTTAAAATTATGCGCGCAAACGTTGGCCGTCAAAATTTGCGCATAGATTGTAATACCATCCGCGTACCAGCGGACGAATGTATTTGCGCTCACAATGTACAGTAAGCTCAAGCAGAGTTCACGCAGGTTCAACCGCGGTTGACAAATATGCGCATTCATTTTGCAGACATTGTAATGCGACGTTGTGCGCAAATGGCTTTTCCCCCTGCGTTAATGTGTTTTTGCGCACGCGTTAATTTTTATTTTTTATTTTTATAAGTTTACTTATTTTTTCTGTAACAGCCCTTTTTATTATCATTCCCTGGACCTCATGTGCAAATTTCAGACATTTTCGCTCAGTAGTTTCTTTGCAAACAGCGTTTCACTTTCACATTCATACAAACTCTTTTGCTAATTTATTCACCTCCCTCTGCCTGCGGTCTCGGCTTTTTCTCCGGCGGCTTCGCTGAGTGTGATCGGCTCCTGCTCGGGTTTTTTCGGCGTCTTAGACGGGTTAATCCAGATGTTTTTGTGGCTTTTCGGCGTGCATTCGGCAGGTTTTGCAGTTAGTTTTCGTCAGGTTTACGGTAGCTTTTCCCTGCAATTCGGGGACCCTGTGGTGCTTGCTGAATACACCGCAGGGTCACCGAAATAGGATCGGCAACACGAACCGAATTGAAGAGAACGAAAAGTCACCGAACGTGCGGTGACTTTTCGAATCTCTTTGGATAACCCTGTAAGCTATAACATAGACCCTCAGTGAAAGCCAAGGCCAATGCCTCATTGGTCCACTGCATATCAGAAGCTAACGTGCGTCTTGAATTCTATAGCAAATTCTTGAACTATAAATCTTAAAGTCAGTGCTGTATAATAATTTAGTATATATGTTGTTATCTCCAGGCGTGTCCGATATGTCATGAAACCCTGATTCTATACGATACTCTGCATCTATATATCAAAAGAAATATGGTAAATGTTCTTTTTTGGAAAATTGGACAGTAGACTCGGAATAAGTGCTTGACAACGTGGTTTTATCTTAATGCCCAACCTTTATCACCTCTTATCATTAAAGGGATAGGCTGTAAAAAATAGAGTTCCCTACTTTCTCTGTTAAAAAAAACTTGGGCCGTCCTGCTGACGGCCTCTGCCCATTTGTTTATAAGTTATTTTTGGTGATTTTACTTCCTTTTCCTCTTTGGAAAACACTGGCTATTGAGGGTATCGTGGTCCTGCTAGCCCCAAATAAAGGTCCATCCATAGCTGCGCATTCTTTGATGCCTCCTGAGCCGCGAAACCACATGATTTATTTGTATATATTGGCACTAGGTGACAGAGGCTTCTATTCTCAGGAATTCTCTTTCTGTCTGGCCCCCAGGGGCCCCCCGCACTGACACCAGGGCGTGCAGACAGAGCAACTTGGCACCAGCACTGCATAATAATCATGGCACCTGAGGGTATTATTATGCCACGTGACTCGCTTGTGATACCCACAGGTCCTGCATGAATTGATCGGGTTCTCAGGATGGATGGAGCGATATGGCAAATCCTCAGGTTATCATGGGATTAACGCATGGGTAGATTTTAAGCACCTCCAGGGGAAAGAGAAGATTCTCAGGCTCTCAATGCCCAGACGACAAGTCCAGGGTATCGGAAAACTTTCAAGTCTTGGGTCTTTGGGAGACAAACCCTAGGAATGACGTCTGTGACTGCTTTATGTAAACAGAGAAGCTGTGTTGTAGTGCCAGGGTCGCTAGCTTGGGACACCGACACCACCAACCGTAACACTTCATAGGGCGCTCAAAGATTCTGCTGCCGCCAGGAATTTCCTAGATCAAGAGTTTGCATCCACACACTCGCTGCTAATGGATGGAAGGGAAGAAATACAAAATAATTTTTAATTATTTTTTTTTTGTCTGGGGTTATAATAGGACAGGACTTCAAATCAGGTTTAAACATGATGAGCATAAAACGGTCAAAATGAGCTCAGCACACAGAGATGAAATGGCTGAGCAGTGAAGGGGTTAAAAAGCAAAAACATGTAAAAATTGGATATTTCAAATTTCAGGACAAAATTTCGAAACTGTTTAGCCCGGGTCCTTTTTGGTGGTTGTAGATTTTGGGGATTAAAGTTAAAAAAAACCCATTTTTTCCATTTTTTTTCATCATCTTTCATTTTATTTATAGTAAATTATACGATATGATAAAAATAATGGTATCTTTGGAAAGGTCGTCCGGGGCATTGTAGCCAGAAATGCCCTGGACCGGCACAGTAGAGACATAAACCTTCTTGCATCCTATAATGCCTCTCCTCCTCTCTTATACCAGCCTTGCCTATCTGCTTTGGTTCTGGGACTGGGTGATCAACCTTCGGTGGTATGGAGACAGAGGGTGTTACAACAGGAATAACAGAGGGCACAGTAGGCAACAATCTCCGAGGCTTCTCTCTGGGAGGTCTCCTCCTCCAAGGAGCTGAAACATAGGTTAATTTTTAATGCATATCCAATAAATCAACATTTTAGAAGACCCAGAGTTTTTGTTCTTGTACATGTTCCTTTTGGTGAGCAGCACCTGGGCAGTATTCTGTTTCATGCTCAACCTCATGAGACAGAGTACTCCTTCCTCCATCTGGTGATAAGTTTTATATATGTTAGTTTGAGGTGCCGGTACGGAGTGGTAAGGTGCCGGTAATGAGTACCGGCGAGTACCCATGAAAAAAGGCCCTGTTTATATATACGCATGGCTTTTTTTTCAGGGGTACTCGCCGGCACTCAGTAACGGCACCTCCCCACTCAGTAACAGCACCTCACCACCAGCCCGAATTAACAGGAGAGAGCATGATGCTCCTCCCTCCTCCTGCAGTGGCAGTCAGAGAATCGGAAGAGCTCGGCAGCTCATATTGCTCCTGAACCAGGGGTCAATTCCTGGAAAAAGAAGTGAGGGAACTCACCCACAAATTCCACAACCCCTATTACCAGAAGACAAATATATATATACATATCACGAGTATAGCAGTACGTGTGATACCATTTTTATTGGGTTAACATTACATTTAAAAGACAAGCTTTCAAGAGTGTAACCTCTCCTCTTCAGGTCTGGAAACTATACTGATCAGTGAAAGGTATCACTACGTACAGGTATACTTGTGATTTTGGCAACTGGACTAATACGGTATATAAATCCAGGCACAGACCCCCCCGAATTATATACACAGGCACTGGACCCCCAGAATAATATACACAGGACCCCCAGAATAATATACCCAGGCTGACCCCCAAGAATAATATGAACAGGCTGACCCCCAGAATAATATGCACAGGCTGACCCCCAGAATTATGCACAAGCTGACCCCCATAATAATATGCACAGGCTGACCCCTAAGAATTATATACCCTGGTTGACCCCCAGAATCATGCATAGGCTGACCCCCAGAATAATATGCACAGAATTGACAGCCAGAATTATGCACAGGCTGACCCCCAGAAAAATATACCCAGGCTGACCCCCAGAATATTATACACAGGCTGACCCCTCAGAATAATATACCCAGGCTGACCCACAGAATAATATGCACAGGCTGACCCCCAGAATAATATACCCAGGCTGACCCCCAGAATAATATGCACAGGCTTACCCCCCCAGAATAATATGCACAGGCTGACCCCCCAGAATAATATGCACAGGCTGACCCCCAGATTAATATGCACAGGCTGACCCCCAAAAAATATACCCAGGCTGACCCCCAGAATAATATGCACAGGCTGACCCCCAGAATAATATGCACAGGCTGACCCCCAGAATTATACTTACCCAGCAGCTCAGACTTCCCGCGCCGCGTCTTCCTCCCTGCTCCAGCGGGCTCCTGCATGTGGCCGCCGGTGTTCCTCAGTCCCCTGGCTATGACACGGCCCGTGAGATCTCGCAAGATCTCGGCTGCAGGCTGCGTCACAGCCTTCACAGGTCTGGGGATGGCGGCTGCACACAGGAAGCAGGTGCTTGGGGAATGCGGCCAGTCAAGGGGGCTGCTTGCGAAATGCGGTTTAATGCATTTCGCTAGCAACCCCAGCGATAAGTTGGCCGACAGCGGGAACATGCATTCCCCAACATTCCCACTGTAGGAGAAGTACGGGAACGGTGTTCCTGCGCGTTCCCGCAGGACTCGAGCCCTGTCCTGAACGCTTCCGATCGTCAGGAGTTTATGTAGGGAGCGATAACCCCCCTCTTCTCCCAGTAAGTGGCAAGGGAGGGCTGGTTAAATAAAATCTCCCCTCTGTTTCTTCAGTGCCCCAGCTCTGGCAGATGTGTGTAAACATTCTGCACCCCCCTCTCTCTGTCACGATCCCCAACAGAATGTGGTATATGATCCTCGCACGCAGCACACTATCTTCTCCCTCCGATCCTTATAAGTGTTCAGTCAATGTCTATTGCTGGTGCTGGTAAATGTTACATCCAAGAGTGGTAAATGCTGGTACTGGTAAATGTTACATCCAAGAGTGGTAAATGTTTCAGCCAAGAACGGTAAATGTTACAGCCAAAAACGATAACTAAAGCAAAACCAGGGGTTACGATACCAGGGAATGTCAGAAAGCCAAAAGCAATTGGTCAGTATGCCGGAGAGTATCGTAAGCCGTTTGCCAAGGGTCAATATGCCAGAGAGTGTCGGAAGTTGTTTGCCAGGGGTCGGTACGCCAGAGAATGTCAGAAGCCATTTGCCAAGGGTCAGTTGCCAGAGAAAAATACAAATAATCAAAGGTAGCACTAAGGGCTTGAGAAACCACGTTAGGGCAATGCTGGGATGCATTGCCTTTGGTTTTAAACCTGAGGGTACTGCGTCATCGTGACCGGCTCCGCCCCCCAGCATCTCACGTGTCTGCCGGGATTCCCCTTTTCATTCAGCGCCTTGCCAGCGAGCAGTGAGGACGATGCTGTGTCGGGTATTTTTATAGGAAAACAAAATAGATGCCTATCGCCATTTTGTGCAATTTTCGAATATCTATATCTCTTTTTTTAATAATACATTTTTCTTGTGTTAACTTTCACCTACTTTCCAGAATGGACTCATATTCTTTTTTATAAGAAGATGAGTTCAGAACTCATTAGAAGGGGATAAAAGATTTATGTATGTGTTTAAAAAGAATATAATTGTCAGACATGAAGACGCTATGGAGTATGTCTTTATTTGATATATATGTAGTAGTTAAAGTGCTAGACATGTCATAGACAAATTTATAGGTCTGCTTTTATGAAAGAGTCTTTGTGTAGAATATAATTTTTAAGGTTTAAAACATTTATATGCCCAAAAATAAAGCTATGCACAAAAATATATATTCACATATATCAATATATAGATAGTAGCAAAATAATAGTAACTCCAATACATTTTGTAGTAGTGCTAAAATGAGACTGTGCTATATTAAGAAATATTTTGAAGAGTGTATAACTATATAAAAGGTTTAGAAATAAGCTGTTTAAAAGTAGAAGGAATGTCTGTTAACTGATTAGAAGTAACTCGGAAAAACCTTGAAGAGGCTAGAAGAGCTATGATATTAATTTTAAAGTGACAAGACCAGGCATAAAGTCTGGAAAAATTAGAATGTCCTTTGTTCAATACAAGGTTCTATAGAAGATAAGAAAGTGACCTATGATCTTTGTCTATTAATTCAAATATATATAGAATTAGAAATAATGTAATTATATTGAAATCAACACTGCCATCTAGTGTTATATTATGAGTTCAACAGTCCTCATAGGGAATCATTGGGAAACAAATATGCTAAATAGAGAAGTACGTTATAAGTGACGTAAATTACCCTATATCTGTAGTACAGAGCGTATAGAGGCACTTCAGTTAGACTTCAGCTTCACTTCAACTTGGACACACTTCAGCATTCACTTCTCCCTCTCGGGACTTTAAGTTTCATTTCCTCACTCATGCAATCACTCTCTCTCTCACTCATTCTAAGAGTCAAGGAGAGGCTCAAAAATATGAGTCATGCTCATGGAGGGACTCAGACACAAAGAAACTTATAACATCTAATAATATCCTCACAAACTCTCACGCACTTTCCAATTAACATTATATCCAAAGAACTTATTGCTGCTAAGCAATAAGACGTTTTCAGAAACGCTTGAATCCAGATCTTGGAACAGGTAATGTACTGTATGGAAGCAAATTAAAGTGGAATTAATTTAATATATATATATATATATATATATATATGTGTGTATTGCAATAAATATAGTCTGAGATTTATCTCAGATATCGTTAGATCGTGACCTTTGAAATATTTCTAACCTGCAGTATAGAAATATGAAGAAGTGTCAGATAACAGGATATTTATCCTAATTTATTTGTTGCAGTATATACATATATATATATACTGTATATATTGAAATTGGAAGAGCTATTGTGATTATATAACCTACAACATAAAAAGCAAAACATTAGAAGCTTAAGTTTTTCTTACTTATCATTCTAAATAGAAAGTGATAGCTTCATATTTTTGTTAACCAGGTAGCACAGAGATATTTGATATATATCTATAGGATTATTAGCTTGTTTTAAATACTGGTTTGCTAGGAAATACATGTTAATTTTTTTCTTTAAGCAGGATGTTTATTACGTTGAACTAATCATCAATGTTTCGCTACTAACTGATTAAATAAATTGTACTAACCATCTATGCAGTTAATAACATATTTTAAGAGCTAGAAATCTATGTGTTGATGGATGTTGTGTTTATAAATTCTTGATTTTGTTGTGAGAATAAATCAATTTGCATACGTTATAAATATATATATTTTTTTTACCGAGTTTGGTTGGTTATATTTTTGTAAGCAAAACAGATACAATTGAAAACAAACTTAGGAGACTTCTGAGAAATACAGGCAAGATAATTATTGTTGTTTATATCTCGTATAAATTTCTTAATTGAATATATCTCCGACAGCTGCCGGGCGCCTGGGGACCATAGCACGGTACGTAACACTCTCTCTGCAGCCGCTGAAACATTGAAGAGCATGGGGAGGGGGGGTGCAGCATATTTACACACATCTGCCAGAGCTGCGGATTGTCAGGCAAGCGGTGAGATCAGAGGAGCTGGCACTGTAAGGCGGGACAGGTGGCCGCCTAAGAGCGCAAGACCAGGAAGGGTGCAAAAAATTGTTTTAATCCCTGGTCACTTGCCTTTACAGGGATCCAACTTTTTAAACTATCTGCCTAGCGCTGTGTCCCTGCTGCTCTTCCTCTAAAATGCAGCTGGTGCCCAGCGAGCTGCATTGTATCTGCCAGGTCAGACAGCAGACTCCCCCACGGTGCTGGATATGGAATCCTGTGCTCTCTCTCTCTCCTCCTGGTCACTTCCTCCTTGCTGGTGCCTGGCCCCCTCTGATGATGTCAAGAGGAGGACATGCCAAAATAAGTCTACACTGCCACCTTAACCTCAGCCTCCCCAGCAGTTTCAGACAGTGTGTGGTGCACCCTAGAAGGTGAGAAGGTGGAAATTTAAGTCCTGGCTGCATTGCTCTGCAGGGACTCAGTGACAGGCAGGCCTCAGAACAAAGAAAAAAAAAAGCTGCTGCTTCCAAATACACTTCAAAACAGCATTTAAAAATATCAGCTCTGGCAACACAGGCATGTTCACCTGGTCCTGCTGTTACCACCATGTGGGGGTGTTCTCAAGGTCAAACACGCTCTCATTGGAGTCCCCCAAAATTATTCAAACAGTACTTGGTGTATAGTGGAGTTTTACTGCTGTGGAGCCCATACTCACTGCGCATTACTGTGAGTTTCATTTCTGTGGAGCTCATACACACTCAGCAAAACTGTGAATTTCATTGCTGTGGTGCTCACAAATGCTAAGGGCTTATCCACTCAGTGCCAGCGTTGCAAAAAAAACATCTAACTGCACTGCCATACAGATTTTTCTTGAAACAGACACACTCAATGAATAACCCCCATAGGGTTCCCTTTTATAGTGTTTTCCTTTAGGCTAGGCCGGGTCAAACTAACCCATTTTTCGCCGCGAACGTCAAAAAGTGCGTCCGAACGCATTGACGTATTTTCTCACGGAATGGCCGAAAATGGTCATACGATGCGCATTTTTGTGCGTTATTTTTTACGGATCCAAACCAGGAAACTTTGGGTGTCTGGACGTTATGTTGGCCGGACATGAGCAGCGTCTGACGTCTCCTAATCACGCACACATGCCGCTAGCGGACGCAGCGCACTCTGTACGTCCGTACTAGCGGTTCGGCGTTCTCGAAAAAATGCGTTCAAATTCCACTTGCGTTGCGCAGCCAGACTTTTGTGCGGCCGTACTTCGTATATTGGCCGTCATTGCGCGTCATTTGCTGCTAGTGCGGCCGTAATTATGTGCGCCAGAACACACGTTAAAAATTCGCTAGTCTGACCCCAGCCTTAAGTGAGCTACAACTACTGTTTATTAGGAGATGAAAATAGTCATAATAATCGTTTTTTCCCCGAACGTGAGAGTACCCCACCTATTTTTCCAGAAAAAAAAACTGTATATATATATATATACACTGAGTGAGCAGATTATTATGTCCACCTGACTTTTTAAGGCAAATTAGCTATAATTTGGAGCTGAAGTTGCTAGAGGGCCAGACTATTATAAATAGGGAAGCGGGTTGTTTACCACCACAGTAGAAGTGATTTTTTTTCTGAAGATATGGGTAAACAACGCGATTTAACAGCCTTTGAACGTGGGATGATTGTTGGCACTCGGAGCCATGGAGCGAGTATTAGCAAAACAGCAGAATTTGTTAAATGTTCATGAGCAGCTGTTGTTAAAGGGCCACATTACAATCTGGGTGAGCATTAACGTTAGCCAGGGTGTCTACCGCATATTACAATCCAAGCACAAACGGGTTAAGTAACCTTGTGCTTTTCAGCGGGAGGTTACTGTACTTTCTGCTCCCTATACTAAACATGGGGAGCCAAAGTCCTAATGCTGATTAACGTCTGGCTGTGGCTTGCGGAAAGTTAACCAGAGCCAGGACTTGGTGTTAATGGATTCCGCTTCTGCAGAATCCGTTAACACCAGCCCAAAAAATAAATATCAGAATCCTATACTCAACTCCTGCCCCGCGGCGAGGACCGCGGCTCCAACCGCCTCCTCTGTCAGGCGTGAGCAGGGAAAGACTGGGGGAAAAAGTCCACCCAGTCTCTCCCTGCATATGACTACGCTGACCGGCCGGATCTCGCGAGGCGACATCCGGCAGGTCATGTGACTGCCGGCGTCTGGCTCAATGGAGTCCTATGGATTCCGTCGAGTGGATGCTCGCGGCTTCGCTCTGCGCTGCTGCGAGCATCGCGGGCCTTAGCGCGCGTTAACAATGCAGGCAGCTTTTTAAGCACCTGCATTGTAATTCTACGCTAAAACGGGGATGGTAGGGAGAAAACTGCCAGTGCAGTTTTTTCTTCCTACCGCCCCTGTTTTAACGTGGAGATCGTAATGTGGCCCAAAGTGTTTAAAGACTGGACAGTCAGCCAAAAACCTGGGTCTGAACATGCAAATTGTGGCAGTCAGCGACTAGTCAATGCTAGGGCAAAACGGAGAGTGGCAAGACTGGTACAAGACAACAGAAGAGCAACAGTGCATCAAATTACTGCAGATCTTAATCAGAGATCCTCTCAAATGATCTCTGAACGCACTGTTCGCCGTACACTGCATCGTATGGGATATGGAAGCCAAAGGCCTATTCCAACACCTTTGCTGTCTGCAGTTAACAAGATAAAATGTCTCCAATTCGCACAGGACACAAGCAATGGACAGTCGAGCATTGGAAAAAAGTCATGTGGTCCGATGAACCATATTTCCAGTTGCCTCATGCAGATGGCAGAGTGAGAATTTGGCGGAAACAGCATGAAAGCAGCACCCCACATGTATGAGTACAACCCTTCAAGCTGGTGGGGACATTGTTATGGTTTGGGGCCCTTTAATTCGTGTGGAACAACGTCTGAATAGCACAACATGCCAAAGCATCGTTGCTGATCAAGTTCATCCTATCATGTTGATGGCGTATCCCAATGGAGATGGCTTCTTCCAACAAGACAATGCGTCCTCATGCCACGGTGCTCGTATTGTGCAGGAGTGGTTTCAAGAACATGAGGGAGAATTTACCTTGCTTAGGTGGCCCCCACAATCCCCAGATCTCAATCCAATTGAGCATTTGTGGGACGAAGTTGAAAGAGCCATCAGGCAGCTGGTTCCACAACCATCAAATCTCCCAGAACTGGACAGTGCTATTCATCAGGCATGGTGTCATATTCCTCGCATCACCTTTCAACATCTCGTGGAGTCAATGTCAAGAAGAATCAATGCAGTATTGAAGGCAAAAGGTGGCCCAACGCAGTACTGATGGGGTGGTCCTAATAATCTGCCCTCTCAGTGTATATCAAAAATACTGTTTTTTTCAAGATCTTTAAAAAAGTCCTGTGTGGGGCTGAAACATTGATTTTTGTACTGCCACAATAAAAAAAGCATATAGTTAAAAGACTGGTGAATCTTGGAATATATATATATAGTTACATAGTTATATAGGCTGAAAAAAGACATGCGTCCATCGGGTTCAGCCTCTCCCACATAACCTACTGCTGTTGATCCAAAAGAAGGCAAAAAATCCAGTCTGAAATGCTTGCCAATATGCAACATACTGGGAAAAAATTCCTTCTTGACCCCAGAATGGCAGTCAGATTTCTCCTTGGATCAAGAAGCTTTTACCCACATATTAAATATTATAACCCTTAATATTCTGTGTCTGCAGGAAGTCATCCAGTCGTTTTTTAAAGGTCTCTACAGACTCTGACCCAAACACCTCAACAGGCAGAGAATTCCACAGCTTTATTGTTCTCACCGTAAAATAACCCTTCCTATGCTTTAAGCTAAATTTTCTTTCTTCCAGTCTAAATGGATGACCCCTTGTCCTATGTATAGTCCTGTTAATGAATAGGTTATCAGACAATGGTTGATAATGGCCCCGTATATATTTATATAAGGTTATCAGATCCCCTCTAAGGCACCGTTTCTCTAAACTAAACAGGTTTAAGCTTGTTAGTCTTTCCTCATAACTTAACCCTTCCATTCCCCTTATTAATTTAGTTGCCCGTCTCTGCACTTTTTCTAGCGCTATAATATCTTTTTTTAAGACAGGTGCCCAAAATTGCACGGCATATTCAAGGTGCGGCCTGACCATTGATTTATATAGAGGCAAAATTATGTTTTCATCCCGTGAGTGAACTCCCCTTTTAATGCATTCCAATACCTTGCTGGCCTTGGCGGCTGCTGTTTGACATTGCACATTGTTACTTAGTTTGAAGTCTATGATTATTCCCAAATCCTTCTCCTGCTTGGATTTCCCTAACTCCGTACCATTTAGGGTATAAATTGCTTGTGTGTTCTTCACTCCAAAGTGCATAACGTCGCATTTATCTAGATTAAATTTCATCTGCCACTTAAGTGCCCAGTCCCCCAATCTATCTAAATCCCTCTGCAGCGAAGTAACATCCTGCTCACATTGTATTACTTTTCCTAGTTTTGTGTCATCTGCAAACACTGATACATGGCTTTCAATGCCTATCTCAAGGTCATTTATAAATAAATTGAATAGTATTGGTCCTATAACAGACCCCTGAGGGACACCGCTTACCACTGGTGTCCATCTTGAAAATGTACCATTTATGACCACTCTCTGTACCCTATCTTTTAGCCAGTTTTCTATCCAAGAACAAGTATTTTCATCTAGACCAATTTTTCTCAATTTAAATAGTAACCTTTTGTGTGGAACTGTGTCGAAAGCTTTGGCAAAATCTAAGTAAATCACATCCACTGCGATCCCCTGATCTATACTTCTGCTTACTTCCTCATAGAACGTGATTAGGTTAGTCTGACATGATCTGTGTTTCATGAAACCATGCTGATTTTTGCCATTTACATTATACCTCCCAATAAATTCCTGAATATTATCCCTTAGTAACCCCTCAAATACTTTCCCAGCCACAGATGTTAAGCTCACAGGTCTATAATTCCCAGGCACAAATTGTAAACCTTTCTTAAATATAGGGACCACGTCAGCTTTTCTCCAATCCTCTGGTACTATTCCCGAAAGAAAAGAATCTCGAAAGATTAAGAACAGAGGTTTACATATTTCAACACATAGCTCTCTCAGTACTCGCGGGTGAATTCCATCTGGCCCTGGGGCTTTATTCACATTCACATTGTTTAATTTCTGCAAAACCTTGTCCTGAGTCAACCAGTCACTTTGTATTAGTAAGTTTTTATTAATGAATTTCATGTCTCCTGTTATAGGTTTCTCTTTGATAAATACTGAAGAAAAATAATCATTTAAAATTTCTGCCTTATCCTGATCTTCAATTAACAATAACCCTGACTCAGATTTTAGTGAGCCTACATTTTCACTCTTGGGTTTTTTAGAATTTATGTACCTAAAGAATCTTTTAGGGTTGGTCTTTCTCTCTTTGACTATTTCTTTTTCATTTTCTAGTTTAGCCCATCTAATCGCATTTTTACATGCTTTATTGGCTGCCCTATATGCTTTATAGGATGCCTCAGATTTATCAAATTTAAAAGCTTTAAATGCCTTCTTTTTATTTTTCATTTCCTTAGTTACCTTCCTACTAAGCCACATTGGTTTCAGTCTGTTTCTTTTATATTTATTAACCAGTGGAATATATTGTGACGTGTACTTTTCTAGTGTTAGTTTAAAGATATTCCACTTATCCTCAGTGTTTTTCCCGTGAAAGAGTTTCTGCCAGTCAATGACATTGAGAGCTTCCTTTATTTTAATAAAGTTGGCCTTTTTAAAATTATATTATATATATATTATTATATATATATATATACATAAAGCCCTTTTCCCCCCTTATAGGGTTAATTGCCAGCTGATGCCTGATTAGGTTTGCCTTGCCCTTATAGGAGCTGTGGTTCCCTCTGAGAGAGCAGTCTTGGTCCTGGGTGCAGCAAGTAAGGAAGCGAAATCCTGAACCCAAAGGAAAGTACATTTTATTGTCGCTTATTGGCAAGTGGCTTAGCCGCCCAATTGTATAGTCAGGAATGCTGATTGTTTAGTTAGGCTCCACATAAGAAGTAGGTGATTGATTTATATTTGTTTTATTTTCTTGTTTATTGTGTACCCTGCTCTGAAATATCGAGCTTTCAGCAGCCGATACAGGGAGAAAAAGAAGAAAATAGTTCAGCCGCTCAAACCTATAGCGAAATTTGTCAGTAGATGGCGCCATCTACTGGCCAAAAATATGTTATTTACAGTAAGAAACACAATGGGTATAATCTCAAATATTTCTTGCTTTAAAATTAATTAAAAATGATTTTACAAAAAAACACTGTTTTTTGACAATGCTTTTTTGGAAAATCACTTGGTAGTGAAGGAGTTAATAAAGGAGTTATGATTATTTTCCAAAATTCTATCAGCGTAGAAATTTACACAACAATAACATGTATACAGGCCCTCATTGTCATTCAGTAATTAATATTAATTATATATATATATATATACATACATAAAAAAAGTAATAATATTTCTTTATGAAGTTATATACACTATATATTACATACCAATTTAAAACCTAAGTTAGCTGTTTTTAAATCTTTGGGTGGAGTGCTATGAATTGTGTCTGTTTTTATATATATACAGTCCCTCAATGTCGTTCTGTAAAAGAGTAATTAATATTAATCATTATATAAAAATAATAAAGTTTTAAAAATTATACATTTTTAAATCTTTGGGTGGAGTGCTCAATATATATATATATATATATATATTAAAAAAAAACACGGGGGTTTTTGCACTCACGGTTCACCATAAGATTTCACTTTACCCGGTGCATCAGCAAAGGCTTCAAATTGAATATCAACAGCAAGGATGCGAGCACTCCCAGGATTTTTCAAGATTATTTTCTTTTATTGGTCAAAAAATCAACGTTTCGGCTCACCGAGGAGCCTTCATCAGGACAGACATATACACAACAATACTGTGTCTACTTAAATAGACACCCCAATTAACAATGATACAAGCCCCCCCAGCTGCTTACCGACCAATAATCAGGGATTTCCACGTTATAATTCCATCAACACATGTGGGTCAGCGTTTGGCGCTATACGATGACGTTTGTCCCACCGTTCCAGCAGCCATGCCGAGTCAATCATACCCCACAGAATAACTCCATCTGTGCATGTGGATCAGCGTCTAGCGCTGTGTGATGACGTCAGACCAGTAACCCAAGTGTCTCTCTTCGACACTACCAAAAACATGCCGGATCTCTCATGTGTCTGCGCACATGGATCGGCGGCTGGCGCTCTGTGATGTCGTCAGTCTAGTTGCCCGGCAACCCAGGCGTCTCTCTTTGACGATACCAAAACATTGCCGGGTCACTCGCGTCTCTCACATCCCTATGATCGATCGGACGCAGCTGAGAGGGAAAGCATAAAAAACACCACCCTCCCTTAAAATAAAACAAACAAACAAGCTAAGCTGTTAATTGTATGCTCACAGCCGAAATCCTTTGTAAAGCTGCCTTAATCAGATAAAGCCCTCCACTAATGTGACCACTGTAGATCAAAGGAAGGCTGAATAGACATTTCTCTCATTTAACCCCCGAGGATACACAGTGTCCAATCTATGGATCCACTGTGCTTCCCTCTGGAGAAGGACTAACGCCCTATTACCCCCTCTTCTAAGTGGAGGAATGTGGTCTATGGCTAGAAATTTTAATGAAGACAAAGGGATTGGAACGAGAAGCAATTAAAAGTCTATCTAATGATGCCTCTATTATTACAAGGCAGGCAGATAAGGGAGGGGCAATCACCATCTTAAATTATACGTATTACGCTCAGGAAATGTATTCCCAGCTTTTAGATGAAACCACCTATACCCTATTGCCACGTGATCCAACATTAGAGATTATGGCTAAATTTGAAAGAAGTATTCAAAGAGGATTAGTGGCTGGTTACATCAATGAGGAACTGTTTCATTATCTGTTAAAACCTCACCCGAGAACACCTGTTGTATATGGAATACCGAAAATCCACAAGAACGCAGTGACTCCACCACTGCGCCCGATCGTTTCAGCCATGGGGGGAGTCATCGAACCCATTGCCAGGTGGCTTGATTTTTTATTTAAAGCACCGGTACAGAATATTCCGACTTGTATCAAAGATACTAATGATTTTCTGCAGAGACTCAGAGCGGTGGTGGTTAACTGTGATGAAGTGGTTTTCATGACATTAGATGTTAGAAGCCTCTATACGGTAATCCCTCATGAGGGAGGGGTTGAGGCTATGAGGTGGCTACTATCTAATTCTGAAATGTATGATGGTCCATGTGTGGAATTTGTTCTGGAGCTATTGGCATTAGCCTTAGAGAACAATTACTTCAGGTTTGAGGATAGGTGGTACCTGCAGTGCACTGGGAGGTCCATGGGGGCCGCAATGGCCCCCATGTACGCCAATGCCTACATGTACAAATTCGAAAATGATAACATCTTAACTCAATTTTCAAATAAGATTGTCGAATATGTACGCTTTATCGACGACATCTTTGTGATATGGCGAGGTACCATAGATGAGGCAAGGGATATTGAACACCGTATCAATAGCTTAGATACACCCATTAAAGTCACCAGTGAGGTAAACGAAAGTTCCATAAATTTTCTGGATGTAAGGGTATTTAAAAAAGACAATTGCCTACATCATTCCCTGTTCTCTAAACCCACTGATCGCAATACTCTACTCCATGAGCGCAGTGCACACCCAGAACACTCCAAACGGTCATTACCTTATTCTCAGTTCTTGAGGGTAATAAGAAACAATAGTGATGAGACCATCAGGGAGGAGCAAATTTGTAATATGCGTCAGAGATTTAGTAGTCGAGGATATCCAGAAACAATGTTGACGGCAGCCCTGGAGAGGGCAAGAGCCCCCAAGGAAAAACCAATGAAATCGAATAGATTTAAATTTCCTATAACCTTTGACACAGCCACAGATAAAATCACCTCTGTAGTGAGGAAGAACTGGCCAATTTTGGAGAGAGATCAAGCTCTACCAGAAATATTTAGACACAAACCCATGTTTTGCTATCGTAAAAACCGTAACCTGAAAGATCTTTTGGTTCGGGCAGACCCAATTAAAAGTTATGATCAAGGTCAGGAACGATTCCAGAACTTGGGGTGCAGGAGGTGTCTGGGCTGTGTTACCTGTGGCCACATGATCCCCTCAAAAGAGTTCAGACATCCTCATACAGGGAAGCGGTATTTCATAAAACATCTCATCATGTGCAGAACTGAGTTTGTAGTGTATAAAATCCTATGCCCGTGTGGCCTTGCCTATGTGGGCAAGACTACAACACAGCTCTGTGAGAGGATTCGTAACCACAGATCAAACATTAGAACTGCTTATAGGGATGGCAAGTCAGACAAGCCGGTGGCCCGACACTTTTTAGAGTCGGGCCACCCCTTGTCTTCATTAAAATTTCTAGCCATATACCACATTCCTCCACTTAGAAGAGTGGGTGATAGGGCGTTAGTCCTTCTCCAGAGGGAAGCACAGTGGATCCATAGATTGGACACTGTGTATCCTCGGGGGTTAAATGAGAGAAATGTCTATTCAGCCTTCCTTTGATCTACAGTGGTCACATTAGTGGAGGGCTTTATCTGATTAAGGCAGCTTTACAAAGGATTTCGGCTGTGAGCATACAATTAACAGCTTAGCTTGTTTGTTTGTTTTATTTTAAGGGAGGGTGGTGTTTTTTATGCTTTCCCTCTCAGCTGCGTCCGATCGATCATAGGGATGTGAGAGACGCGAGTGACCCGGCAATGTTTTGGTATCGTCAAAGAGAGACGCCTGGGTTGCCGGGCAACTAGACTGACGACATCACAGAGCGCCAGCCGCCGATCCATGTGCGCAGACACATGAGAGATCCGGCATGTTTTTGGTAGTGTCGAAGAGAGACACTTGGGTTACTGGTCTGACGTCATCACACAGCGCTAGACGCTGATCCACATGCCACAGATGGAGTTATTCTGTGGGGTATGATTGAGTCGGCATGGCTGCTGGAACGGTGGGACAAACGTTATCGTATAGCGCCAAACGCTGACCCACATGTGTTGATGGAATTTTAACGTGGAAATCCCTGATTATTGGTCGGTAAGCAGCTGGGGGGGCTTGTATCATTGTTAATTGGGGTGTCTATTTAAGTAGACACAGTATTGTTGTGTATATGTCTGTCCTGATGAAGGCTCCTCGGTGAGCCGAAACGTTGATTTTTTGACCAATAAAAGAAAATAATCTTGAAAAATCCTGGGAGTGCTCGCATCCTTGCTGTTGATATATATATATATATTATTTATTACAAAAACCAGCACTCTCCCCTAAAAGTGTCTCTGGGCCACTGAAAATCTGATGCCCGCTGCACCTGACCAAAAGATACGTAGCCATGGCAACGGGATGCACTCTCGGACCAAAAAAATTTCTTTTTATTACTATTTAATTTAAAAAAAAATCAGTTCCTCCTGAGACTTTTTCAAGGTAAATAAAACTCAGTCTGTAACTAGATTAATTCATAAGTGATATTATTGGTGTGAGCATACGGAACTTATATATACATTATAGGGGTTATTCAGAGAGATCCAAAGTTGTCCCAAAAATGCACTGAACAGTGAATTTCCCCGTATATTTAGATGCAAATTGTGTTTTATTTACCTTCAAAAAGTCTCAGAAGGAGCTGGAACCTTCAAAATATATATAGTACTTGCTTGGGTTGCGGTGGAGGACAAAAAATGAGATATAAAGCCTCCACACAATAACCATTAAGGTTTATTATTGCAGAAGCCACTTGCACAATGCTCTGGGATGCAGTTCTTTGGCCTGCTATGATGTACAAGTGGCTTCTGCAATAATAAACCTTATATATATATAAACGCGAAAGTCCTGACTGACTGACTGACTGACTCATCAATGTCCAGCTGAGACCGTTTAACCTAGGAACGTCAAATTTTGAAGGTGCACTGTTTTTATGATGTAGGCACCCACCAAGGAAGGATTTTTGGAAACTCCGCCCCTAAGGGGGTGAAAAAGGGGTTGAATATTTTATACAGGATACCTATAGCTCAAAAACAGAAGATGTTACAGATGTGAAAATCGGTATTTAGATTTGTCTTGAAAAATAAAAAAACACGTATTTCACAGTTTTCCAAAATTTCAGCGGGGGGGGCAAAAAAGGGGGTGGAATATTTTGATATTTTAAGCAGGATACCTATATCTTAAAAACAGAAGATGGTACAGACGTGAAAATCAGTATTTAGATTCATCTTGACAAATAAAAAAATATGTATGTTACCATTTTCTGAAAATTCCTTGGGGAGGGCAAAAAGGGGGGTTGAATACTTTTATCATAAACGCGAAAGTCCTTACTGACTGATTGACTCATCAACGCCCAGCTGAAACCGTTTAACCTAGGAACCTGAAATTTTGAATGTGCACTGTTTTTATGATGCAGGCACCCACTAGGGAAGGATTTTTGGAAACTCCGCCACTAAGGGGGTGAAAAAGGGGGTTGAATATTTTAAACAGGATATCTATAGCTCAAAAACAGAAGATGTTACAGATGTGAAAATCGGTATTTAGATTTGTCTTGAAAAATAAAAAAACAAGTATTTTACCGTTTTTCAAAATTTCAAGGGGGGAAAGGGGGTTCAATATTTTAAATATTTTAAATAGGATACCTATATCTTAAAAACAGAAGATGTTACAGATGTGAAAATCGGTATTTAGATTCTCCTTGAAAAATAAAAAACCATGTATTTTACCGTTTTTCTAAATTTGAACTGGGGGGAAAAAGGGGGTTGAATACTTTTACCATAAACACGAAAGTCCTGACTGACTGACTGACTCATCAATGCTCAGCTGAAACCGTTTAACGTAAGAACGTGAAATTTTGAAGGTACACTGTTTTTATGATGTGGGCACCCACTAAGCAAGGATTTTTAGAAACTCCACCCCCTAAGGGGGTGAAAAAGGGGGTTGAATATTTTAAATATTTTAAACAGGATACCTATAGCTCAAAATCAGAAGATGTTACAGACGTGAAAATCGGTGTTTAAATTCGTCTTGAAAAATAAAAAAAACACATATTTTAGCATTTTCTTAAAATTCCATGGGGGGTTAAATACATTTATATATATATATAAACGTGAAAGTCCTGACTGACTGACTCATCAATGCCCAGCTGAAACCGTTTAACCTGGGAACGTAAAATTTTGAAGGTGCACTGTTTTTATGATGTAGGCGCCCACTAAGGAAGGATTTTTGGAAAATCCACCCATAAGTGGGTGAAAAAGGGGGTTGAATATTTTAAACAGGATACCTATAGCTCAAAAACGTATTTTACAGTTTTTCAAAAATCCAAGTGGGGGGCGAAAAAAGGGGTTTAATATTTTAAATATTTTAAACGGGATACCTGTATCTCCAAAACAGACGATGTTACAGTCCTGAAAATTGGTATTTAGATTAGTCTTGAAAAATAAAACAACACGTATTTTACCATGCTCTGAAAATTCCTTGGGGGGCAAAAAGGGGGGTTGAATACTTTTATCAGTATACCTATGTTTCAAAAACCGAAGATGTTACGGGTGTAAAATTTGGTATTTACAATCTTCGTGAATAAAAATAAACATGTTTTTTGCCATTTTCCACAAATCCAATGGGGGGGGGGTCAGGGGAAAGGGGTCTGAATATTTTTATCATTATACCTATATTTCAAAAACCAAAGATGTTACAGACGTGAAATTTGGTATTTACAATCTTCTTGAAAAATAAAAACAGGTGTTTTACCATTTTCCAAAAATCCCAAGTGGGGGGGGTGAAAAAAAAAGGGGGGATGAATAAATACTTTTAATCAGGATACCTATATCTCAAAAACAGAAGATGTTACATACGTGAAAATTGGTATTTAGATTCATCTTGAGAAGCCAAAAAAACACCTTTTTTAACCTTTTTCCAAAAACTCAGTGGGAGGGGGGCAAAAAGGGGGGTGAATACTTCTATCAGTATACCTATATTTCAAATAGCGAATATGTTACAGGTGTGAAATTTGGTATTTACAATCTTCGTGAAAAAAAACAAACCTGTGTTTTGCCATTTTCCACAAATCAAAATAAGGGGGGAGGGTCGAGGGAAAGGGGTCTGAATACTTTTATCAGTATATCTATATTTCAAAAACCAAGATGTTACAGGTGTGAAGTTTGGTAATTACAATCTTTTGAAAATAAAGAAACACGTGTTTTACCATTTTCCAAAAATCCAAGTGGGGGTAAAAAAAAGGGGGGTGAATACTTTTAAAAAGGATACCTACATCTCAAAAACAGAAGATGTTACAGACGTGAAAATTGGTATTTAGATTTGTCTTGAAAGTAAAACCACACGTATTTTACCATTTTCCAAAAATCCAGTGGGGGGGGGCAAAAAGGGGGATGAATACCTTTATCACTATACCTATATTTCAAAAACCAAAGATGTTACAGGTGTGAAATTTGGCACTTACATTCTTCTTGAAAAATAAAAAACACGTATATTACAATTTTACAAAACTCCCAAATGGGGGGAAAGGAGGGGTTCTACCAAAAAACCCTCAAGTTTCTATTAAAAAACAATTTTAACAAGTCCTAAAATCCACGCGAGCGAAGCCGCGGGCAAAAGCTAGTATATATATATATATATATTATAATATAATAGAGTAAGGCTTGGCGTGTCCGTCGCCAAGCCTTACTCTGCGCATGCGCGGCAGCCCACAGGGTGCTGCGGAGGTTGGATGCGCACGCAGCCGGGTGTGCGCGCGCCACCCGCCGCAGCACGCCCAAAGCGTCTTACTGAGGTTGGATGCGCGCGCAGTAGGCTTGTCCACCGATTTTTTTTTTCGGTTCGATTCGATTCGATTTTTTCGGATTTTTTAACTTTTCGATTCGGCTCGTTTCGACCGATTTCTGTTTCGATTCGGTTCGGCTCGACTCGTTTTTCGTGTACATTTTTCGGAATTTCGACCATTTTTCGTATTTTCGTGTCTCTTAGCTCGTTTTTTGTATCGACTTTTCGTATTTTCGAAAATTTTCGTTTTTCCGGAACGTCTGTTCTCCTCGTTTCAAAGCAATAAATTTCGATTTGACACATTTCAAGTACATTCGAAAATTCCGAAAATATTTCGTTTCGGCTCAGAAAACTTTTCGGATCTGCCATTTTCGGATCTAAAAATTTTCGGAAAATCGGCCGCATCCGAAAACACGAATCGGGAAATTTCGTGAAAATTCTGAAATTCCGAAACCCGAAACATCCCTAGCGCGCAGCACTCCCAAAGTCTATTACGGAGGTTGCCACGCACCTCCCGCCGCAGGACCACTACCACGTTGGAAGCGCGTGAAAACGCCACAGAGCCCAGCACCCGAGCACAGAGCCCAGCACCGAGCAGAGCACAATAAATGGCACAGAGCCGAGCACAATAAACGCCACAGAGCCGAGCACAGCACAATAGACGGCACCGAGCAGAGCACAATAAACGGCACTGAGCAGAGCACAATATACGGCACAGAGCCAAGCACGGAGCCGAGCACAACACAATAAACGTCACAGAGCAGAGCACAATAAACGGCACAGAGCCGATCACAGAGCCAAGCACAATAAACGGCACAGAGCCGAGCACAGCACAATAAACGGCGCAGAGCACCGAGCAGAGCACAATAAATGGCACTGAGCAGAGCACAATATACGGCACAGAGCCAAGCACGGAGCCGAGCACAACACAATAAACGTCACAGAGCAGAGCACAATAAACGGCACAGAGCCAAGCACAGTAAACAGCACAGAGCCGAGCACAATAAACGGCACAGAGCCAAGCACAGAGCCCAGCACAGCACAATAAACGGCACAGAGCCAAGCACGGAGCCGAGCACAGAGCCGAGCACAACACAATAAGAGCAGAGCACAGACCAGAGCACAATAAACGGCACAGAGCCAAGCACAGTAAACAGCACAGAGCCAAGCACAATAAACAGCGCAGAGCCGAGCACAGAGCTGAGCACAGTAAACGGCACAGAGACATAAACGGCACAGAGCAGAGCACAATAAACGGCAAAGAGCCGAACACAGCACAATAAACAGCACAGACCCGAGCACAGCACCATAAATGGCAACGCGCAGAGCACAGAGCAGAGCACAATAAACAGCACTGAGCCAAGCACAGAGCCGAGCACAACTCAATAAACAACACAGAGCAGGGCACAGAGCCATAAACGGCACAGAGCACAGAGCAGAGCTCAATAAACGGCACAGAGCCAAGCACAGCACAATAAACGGCGCAGAGCACAGAGCACAGAGCAGAGCACAATAAACGGCACAGAGAAGAGCACAGAGCCGAGCACAGCACAATAAATGGCACAGAGCAGAGCACATAGCAGAGCACAAAAAAACGGCACAGAGCAAAGCACCAAGCAGAGCACAGAGCAGAGCACAAGAGCAACGATCAGAGCACGGAGCAGAACACAAGAGCACAGAGCCTGGCACAGAGCCGAGCACAGCACCATAAACGGCACAGCGCAGAGCACAGAGCAAAGCACAATAAAAGGCACAGAGCCGTGCACAGTACAATAAACGTCTCAGAGCAGAGCACAGAGCAGAGCGCAATAAACGCAACAGAGCCGAGCACAGCACAATAAACGGCACTGAGCAGAGCACAGAGCAGAGCACAATAAACGGCACAGAGCAGAGCACCAAGCAGAGCACAGAGCAGAGCATAAGAGCACCGATCAGAGCACAAGAGCACGGAGCAGAACACAAGAGCACAGAGCCAAGCAAAGAGCCAAGCACAGAGCAGAGCACAATAAACGGCACAGAGCAGAGCACAATAAACGGCACAGAGCAGAGCACCGAGCAGAGCACCGAGCTGAACAAAGAGCAGAGCACAATAAACAGCACAGAGCAGAGCACAATAAACGGCACAGAGCAGAGCACCGAGCAGAGCACCGAGCTGAACAAAGAGCAGAGCACAATAAACGGCACAGAGCAGAGCACAAGAGCCCTGGACAGTGCACAAGAACAGAGCAGAGCACCGAGCAGAGCACAATAAACGGCACAGAGCAGAGCACAATAAACGGCACAGAGCAGAGCACAATAAACGGCACAGAGCAGAGCACAATAAACAGCACAGAGCCGAGCACAGAGCCAAGCACAGTAAACAGGACAGAGCAGAGCACAATAAACGGCACAGAGCAGAGCACCAAGCAGAGCACCGAGCAGAGCACAAGAGCACAGAGCAGAGCACAATAAACGGCACAGAGCAGAGCACAATAAACGGCACAGAGCAGAGCACAAGATCCCTGAACAGAGCACAAGAACAGAGCACCGAGCAGAGCACAAGAGCACAGAGCAGAGCACAAGAGCCCTGAACAGAGCACAAGAACAGAGCACCAGCAGAGCACAGAGCAGAGCACAATAAAAGACACAGAGCAGAACACAATAAAAGGCACAGAGCAGAGCACAATAAAAGGCACAGAGAAGAGCACAATAAACGGCACAGATCACAGAGCAGAGCACAATAAACGGCACAGAGCAGAGCACAAGAGCACCGAGCAGAGAACAATAAAAAAAAAAACCTCCGCCACACTAACACAACAAAAAAAAAAACTGAGGACCTACCAAAAACCGTGCCCCCTCCAAAGAGCCTCCAACAACACTTTAACAAGAGAGCATACAAACAACCAGTGCCCCCACACAAATCGTGCAACCAAGAAAAAAAAAATTGTTTTAAGAAACCTCACAGCCACATTAACAGGACGAAAAAAAAAAAAAACAGAGAATTTTTATTAAAAAAAAATCTGCCAAACAAACAGAACAAAAAAAACAAAACCCTAGCAATGCAAACACCAAGAAAAAAAAATAAAAAATGCACCACACTTATCAATAGACTGCCCTCTGGGCAGGGTTAGACCTAGTATATATATATAATATATATATATATACAAAACACCAAAATAGAGCAGACCATACCAATGACCACCTTCATCCACCATTTTCTGCAAAAGAAAAAAACACATTTAGAAAATTCAAAAAACCTGACTGAGGTAAAGTCTTAGATGCACCCGCTTGTGTTGCAAGTTTAGGTTGAGTGCAACCCACCCTGTGTTTTAATTTTTATTTTTATATATATACACACATAGGAAGTAGATACAGTTACCCAGCTCCAGAGTTACTCTATAATAAAATGTTACATAAAGTTATTATTAATATTTGGGTCAGATTAGTAGGAGCAGGATAACCCCCTGCACGGCTATTTCTCCAGCCCAGTAACTTAGTCCTGAGACTTGCAAACCCCGGGTAAATTACAGGTGCGGATCCAGTAAATCCAATGTGTTTATGTGCTGGTTGCACAGCGCTGCTACGGAATATGTTGGTGCTTTATAAATAAGTAACGCGTTCCCCGGTGCGCTGGACTGAACTTACCTCCTGTGCTGCTTCAAGCTTGATCCAGAGAGTTCCTAGAGCTTCTGAAGCTGGAAATAAATAGGTCTCTGTATTTACATGTGGATGTCTCCTCCTCCCCGTCTTGCAGCATCTCAACAAGTGTAAACAGCAACTCCCAACCACAGCTCTGTAACCCGTTACACGTTCAGTAAAACCTGGGATTGAGAGTAACTTGATTTCAGAGCGTTTTGCAAGAAGAGCAACAATTTAATATAAATTATAACTTGATAAACGAGCGAGGTCTTGTAATTCGAGCAGTACGTACGCTTTAACAAAAAGAGATCGAGGTAGACGGCTACCTAATTATACACTTTATTAATTTGTACATTACCACTAGGGATGAGCTGTTCGGTTCGATCAGTTCGGAGTTTGACTCGAACATTGGCAGTTCGAAAGTTCGCGAACTTCGAACTATTTGGCGTGTTCGGTTCGAGTTCGAAAAAAATTAATTGAAAAAAGTATAAAAAATGCTTAAATACTAAAAAAATCTAGAAATAAAGAGACTCTTTACTGCAGAATACTATAAGCAACGGTTTATTAGATATTGAATTAAAAAATAATGTCTAGGTGCAAAGATTCTCACCTATAAATGAGGGATGAGCCGAACACCCCCTGAGTTCAGTTCGGACCCGAACCCGAACTTTCCATATGTTCGGATTCGAACCCGAACTCGAACTCAATACAAGTCAATGTGGCTGAAAATTCAGTTTTTAGAGTGCCCTCCAAGAGGGCATATATGCTAGATATTTGCCATAAAAGGTGTATGGGGGTCCGGGTAGTGCCCTGGGGGACAGGAAACAAGGACAAAAAGTAAAAAAAAAAACATTTTTAAAGGGACAGTGAGTTTTCCATGAAATAAGGGTTAAAAATAAAAACGAAAAATTACTTCAAATATTGTTCCTAGGAGGTCCCCATAACCTGCCCGTGAAGTGGTGGGTTTCTAGGATGTATAGAAACACTTAAAAACAAAAAAAAATTGTTTCAAATGACGGTAAATGCTTTTCCTTTAATCTATCCATAAACAACTGCTTGGGGCGGCAGTCTGTATGAAAAGAGGAGAAATTTTCGGACACATAGAAAAAGTTTAGTGATTTTTTTGGCTAAATTATTGTGAAACTTATGCAGGCTTTGGATGAAAGTAACAATGGTTAATTTAAAATTGGGCCTTTAGCGTCGGCAACAGTGCCGTCACACCGTAACCCCTCTGAGGATATGAATCTGATACAGGCGTCATTGGCAGTGCACCCAAATATTGTGCTTTGGGTGCCAGGCCCGCAAGACTGCCAGGCTAGCATGTACTATCATATAGTAACCCCTATGTAGTATTGTGGAAGAATGCAGGGGCGGACCATGTGGTCCTATATTAAACAGATATGCATCTGTTAAAGGCGTCAGTGCACCCAGATATTGTGCTTTTGGTGCCAGGCCAGCAAGTACTATCATACAGTAACCCCTCTGTGGTATTGTGGAAGAATGCAGGGGTGGACCATGTGGTCCTATATTGAAAAGATATGAATTGGTCAAGGCGTCAGTGCCAAAAAAAGTTAGTAAACTTCCTCCTTCGCTGCTGCCAATCCACAAAGATCACCAGAAGTCTCTTCTAACAAACAAACAAAATACAATATATGCATTGGATGGCGCTTCTTATTATTTCATATGCTTTAACTTTGTCGACCACTTTAAATTATTTTCTCCTTCTTCCTTTAATCCACCACAGACCTGAAATAATGAGGGGCGATATATGGTAAAATATTTAAAACACAAATGAATTTATTTAAAAGCAAAAAACAACTCACATTTTGTAGGGCACATACAAAATGTGCATATAAACCTTGGTCTCAAAGACCCAGACCTCCCGATATTCGTCCTCCAATTGGTCCAAGAACCGTCCACCGGTTCTACTGGCCACCTAGATGGATCTAGGGGGAAAGTCTGACAATCTTTCTGACCCACTGGAATCGCTGAATGTGTTTAGTTATAACTCACTTCATCAGGAGCGTGGCTGCAAATGAAACCCTACTTCTTTTCAAAAGGCCTTTTGTTGCCTGCTCCCTCAAAAGCACACAGTTTCTTTTTCATTTATCTAAATGTGGTTGGGAGACCTATAAAAGACTTTCCCCCTAGATCCATCTAGGCGGCCAGTAGAACCGGTGGACGGTTCTTGGACCAAATGGAGGACGAATATCGGGAGGTCTGGGTCTTTGAGACCAAGGTTTATATGCACATTTTGTATGTGCCCTACAAAATGTGAGTTTGTTTTTTGCTTTTAAATAAATTCATTTGTGTTTTAAAATACTACACCATATATCGCCCCTCATTATTTCAGGTCTGTGGTGGATTAAAGGAAGAAGGAGAAAATAATTTAAAGTGGTCGACAAACTTAAAGCATATGAAATAATAAGAAGCGCCATCCAATACATATATTGTATTTTGTTTGTCAAAGGCGTCAGTGCACCCAGATATTGTGCCTTTGGTGCCAGACTGCCAGGCCAGCAAGAATCATCATACAGTAACACCTCTGTAGTATTGTGAAAGAATGCAGGGGTGAACCTTGCGGTCCTATATTAAAAGATATGATTCTGGTCAAGGCGTCAGTGCACCCAGATATTCTGCCTTTGGTGCAAGACTGAAAGGCCAGCAAGTATCATCATACAGTAACCCCTCTGTGGTATTGTGGAAGAATGCAGGGGTGGACCATGTGGTCCTATATTGCAAAGTTTTTTATCTGGTAATGGGCGTCAGTGCACCCAGATATTGTGCCGTTGGTGCCAGACTGCCAGGCCAGCAAGTACAATCATACAGTAACCCCTCTGTGGTATTGTGGAAGAATGCAGGGGTGGACCATGTGATCCTATATTGAAAAGTTTTTTATCTGGTAATGGGCGTCAGTGCACCCAGATATTGTGCCTTTGGTGGCAGAAAATGCCATTATACAGTAACCCCACTGTGGTATTGTGGAAGAGTGCAGGGGTGGACCATGCGTTCCTATATTAAAAAGATATGAATCTGGGAAAGGCGTCAGTGCACCTAAATATTGTGCCTTTGGTGCCAGGCCAGCAAGTGCCATCATACAGTAACCCCTCTGTGGTATTGTGGAAGAGTGCAGGGGTGGAACATGCGGTTAAAAAAATTAAAATGATATAAATCTGGCACAGGCGTCAGTGCAGCCAAATATTGTGCCTTTCATGGCAGCACTTGCATTCACACTGTAACCCTTTTGTGGTATTGTGGAAGAGTTCAGTGCTGGAGGTTTTGTGAATGCAGAAGACATCCCGATCACGTCAGCATCAGGGGATTGATAGCTGCTGATCCAGGACTGATTCATTTTTATAAATGTCAGCCGGTCTACAGAGTCGGTGGACAGACGCACTCTTTTGTCTGTGACAAACCCTCCAGCGGCACTGAACGTCCTTTTAGAAAGCAAGCTAGATGAAGGGCAATCTAGTAGCTGCATAGCATATTGGCTAAGTACTGGCCAGTGATCCAATCTCAACACCCAGTAAGCCAGTGGATCATCTGCTGGAAAGGTATCCAGGTCTGCCCTTGCTCCTAGGTAGTCCTGCACCATAAGGTGAAGACGCTGGCAATGGGTGCCTACATTTGATGTCCCTGGGCTTCGTGGACTAAAAAAATTTAAAAATGCATCAGTCAAGCGGCCCTGGCCTTCACCACTATTCCTCTGATCATCCACAGCCTCACAAGCGCGTGTGTCATCACTTGGTAACCTACCAGTGCCTGGAAAGGTGTTACACAATTGTCGCTTTAGAGCGTCCTCAAGTTTTTTCATCCTGTGCTCCCTCTGTGCGGGTAGGATGAGCTCTGCAACTTTACCCTTGTATCGTAGATCAAGAAGGGTTGCCAACCAGTAATGATCAATCTCCTTGATAGCACGAATCCTGGGGTCCTTTAGCATGCTTTGCATTATTAGGGAGCCCATGCAGCGTAGGTTGGAGGTGGCATTAGCTTCCGACTCTTCCTGGTCAATGAGGATGACCCCATCGTGCACTTCCTCCGCCCAGCCACGCACTAGCCCTTGTGTTTCTGGGCACACGAAACCCTCCCTTGAGGAATCCCCACCTTCAATACCCCCACTACTTAAATATTCCTCCTCCTCCTCATCCTACTCCTGTCTGATCTGAGGAGGACCTGCTGGAATGCTTTCTGTGGAAAGATTGGGGCCTTGAGAGCTAGGGAAGGCCTCCTCTTCCTCCTGCTGCTCTGCCTCTAGAGCCACATCTATAATTCCCGAAGAGTGTGCTCCAGCAGGAACACTAAAGGAATTGTGTCACTGATGCATGCACTGTCCCTGCTCACCATCCTCGTTGCCTCCTCAAATGGTGACAGTACAGTGCATGCATCCTTGATCATCAGCCACTGCAAGGGGAAAAAAACCAAAGTTGACCTGAACCTATCCTTGTGCCATACTCACACAGGTACTCGTTGATGGCCCTCTGCTGCTTGTGCAGACGCTGCAGCATTGCTAATGTCGAGTTCCACCTGGTGGGCATGTCACAGATCAGACGGTTTGTGGGAAGGTGGAATTCTCTTTGAATTTCTGCCAGGCGAACGCTTGCTGGGATTGACCGTCTGAAGTGGCTGCAGACTTTTCTGGCCTGGCTGAGAAGCTCTGCAAGCCCTGGGTACTTGGTTAGGAAACGCTGTACCACTAGATTTAGGACGTGTGCTAGGCATGGTACATGCGTCAATTTACCCTTGCGTAGTGCAGAGAGAAGGTTGCTGCCATTATCACAGACGATCATTCCCAGCTCAAGCTGGCATGGTGTTAACCATCTCTGCACCTGGCCCTGCAGAGCTGCCAGAATTTCTGGCCCGGTGTGGCTCCTGTCCCCTAAACAAACCAGCTCAAGCACAGTATGGCTACTTTTTGCTTGAGCCATTGCGTAGACCATGTCAGGTGTCGGTTTAACTGCCACTTCACCAGAGACAGAGAAGGAGGAGGAGGAGGGAGAGGTGGTGGTGGTGGAGCAGACAGACCTCATACAAGCAGCTTTCTGGAGGCGTGGTGGATGAACAAGCTCCAGCACAGAACCCCGTCTTGGATCCCTCCCAGCTGCAATCAGAGTTACCCAGTGTGCCTTGAAGGAAATGTAACGACCCTGTCCAGGCTTGCTGGACCACGTGTCTAAATTCACATGCACCTTGTTGCTGACTGCCTTTCCCAATGACTGGATAACATTGTCTTCCACTTGCTGGTATAGTGCTGGAATGGCCTTGCGTGAAAAGTAATGGTGTTTTGGAACCTGCCACTGTGGTACAGCACATTCAGCAAATTCACGGAAGGGAGCAGAGTCCACCAGCTGGAAATGCAGCCGCTGCAATGCGAGTAATTTTGCTAAACTGGCATTTAGACGCTGTGCTTGGGGATGGTTGGGACTATATTTTTTCTTACGCTGCAGCAGCTGCGGCAATGTAATCTGACTGTGTAAATCTTCAGCTGATGGGATGATGTCACATTGTGAGGAAGGACCTGGTACATCCATTACTGTAGCATCATCCCTGTCAGTGGAGGTTGTAGGCAATGACATGGCAGGACATACAGTGGGGGAAGAGACAGATGAGGAGGAGGAGGAGGACCTACGCAAAGTTTTGCGCTAACGGGATGTGTGGCAGGTGTTCATATGTCGCCTCAAGCACGTGGTACCCAAGTGTCCGGTGTCTATCCCACGCTTCAGCCTCATCTGACATAGATTACAAATAGCAACGGTGGGGTCTGCTGCACATTTCTTAAAGAACTCCCAGCAGACAGCAGAGTTCCTGCGTGTGTGCCTTGAGACAACATGTGATGTCTTGGACTGGCTAGTGCTACGGTTGGTCATAGAGGATATTGTGCCTCATGTTTGCTGTGCCTCCTCCTCCCCCTCTTCCTCACTTGATTCCTTGTTCGATCAGGCACCCAGGTGGAGTCAGTGACCTCATCATCATTGTCATCATCATCCCCTATCTCCTCGTCACTGGAGCCAACTTGGCAGTATGCTGCAGCTGCTGGGGCAAAATGAGTGCCAGTTATTTGTGTGTCATCACTGGCACCCCCTTCCTCTAGGTTGATTATACTCCCTTCCTCAACCTCAGAGATTGAATCAGAGCACTGTACTTGCTGCGCATCCTCAAGCAGCATGTCACTGTCATTGTAGTCAAACAATTCAGCTGACTCCTCCGTGATAGTGAGGCTATGGCAGGAGTAGCTGTGGACATGGAGGCTGCATTAGATGTTTTGGCAGCTGAGGTGGACTGTAAAGAACTACAAGTCTGTCTGGCAGAGGACTCGGAGTATGAGGATGGCCTGGTTAGCCAATCCACCAAGTCCTCTGTATGGTGCTGCTGCTTAAGACGGCCAGCACCAGTTAGAAAGGACAAGCGTGCCCCTGCAGAGTATGCACCACGTCCACCACGACCAGAGGCACAGCCTCCCGACACAGGGGCTGCTTGCCCTCTTATCTGTGTCTGGGAGCGTCTGCCTGTCCTTTTTGTTCTTTCAGACATGGTGAGTGATATATAGATTAAATATACAGAGAACTCTGATTCAACTCTGGTATAAAGATTAAAGATTTACAGAACTCTGGTATAACTCAGTGAGACACCCTGATAGCTGGCAGCCAGTGACAAGACACAGATTACAATTCCCAGAAACCTCCTATAAATCAGTGAGACCCCCTGATGGGTGCCAGTGACAAGACACAAACTACAATTTGCAGAAATCTGCTACAAGTCAGTAAGACCCCCTGATAGGACCCCCTGATAGCTGGCAACAGTGACAAGACACAGATTACAATTCGCAGAAACCTCCTAAAATGCAGTGTGACCCCCTGATGGGTGTCAGTGAGAAGACACAAATTACAAATCTCAGAAACCTCTTATAAATCTGTGAGACCCATTGATGAGTGGAAGTGAAACCTCCTATAAATCAGTGAGACCCCTTGATGGGTGGCAGTGAGAAGCCACAGATTACAAATCTCAGAAACCTCTTATAAATCAGTGAGACCCCTTGATGGGTGGCAGTGAAACCTCCTATAAATCAGTGAGACCCCTTGATGGGTGGCAGTGAGAAGCCACAGATTACAAATCTCAGAAACCTCTTATAAATCAGTGAGACCCCCTGATGGGTGGTAGTGAAACCTCCTATAAATCAGTGAGACCCCTTGATGAGTGGCAGTGAAACTTCTTATAAATCAGTGAGACCCCTTGATGGGTGGCAGTGAAACCTCCTATAAATCAGTGAGACCCCGTAATGGGTGGCAGTGAAACCTCCTATAAATCAGTGAGACCCCTTGATGGGTGTCAGCCAGTGAGAACACACGGATTATAACAAATCCCAAATATTTTGTAGAAATTAGTGACCCCAAAATACTTGCTGGCAGTGACAAGACACAGAAGATCACCTCAATTCCCAAATGTTTTGTAGAAATTAGTGAGCCCCAAAATACTGCGTGGTACTGGCTGTGTGGCTGTGTGACAAGACACAGATCACCTCAGCTCCCAAATATTTTGTAGAAATTAGTGAGCCCCAAAATACTGTGTGGTACTGGCTGTGTGACAAGACACAGATCACCTCAATTCCCAAATATTTTGTAGAAATTAGTGAGCCCCAAAATACTGCGTGGTACTGGCTGTGTGACAAGACACAGATCACCTCAATTCCCAAATATTTTGTAGAAAAGAGTGAGCCCCAAAATACTTGCTGGCAGTGACAAGACACAGAAGTTCACCTCAATTCCCAAATGTTTTGTAGAAATTATAGTGAGCCCCAAAATACTGCGTGGTACTGGCTGTGTGACAAGACACAGATCACCTCAATTCCCAAATATTTTGTAGAAAAGAGTGAGCCCCAAAATACTTGCTGCAGTGACAAGACACAGAAGATCACCTCAATTCCCAAATGTTGTAGAAATTATAGTGAGCCCCAAAATACTGCGTGGTACTGGCTGTGTGACAAGACACAGATCACCTCAATTCCCAAATGTTTTGTAGAAATTATAGAGAGCCCCAAATACTGCGTGGTACTGGCTGTGTGACAAGACACAGATCACCTCAATTCCCAAATATTTTGTAGAAAAGAGTGAGCCCCAAAATACTTGCTGGCAGTGACAAGACACAGAAACAGATCACCTTAATTCCCAAATGTTTTGTAGAAATTAGTGAGCCCCAAAAACTGCGTGGTACTGGCTTTGTGACAAGACACAGATCACCTCAATTCCCAAATGTTTTGTAGAAATTAGTGAGCCCCAATACTGCGTGGTACTGGCTGTGTGGCTGTGACAAGACACAGATCACCTCAATTCCCAAATATTTTGTAGAAAAGAGTGAGCCCCAAAATACTTGCTGGCAGTGACAAGACACAGAAGTTTTCACCTCAATTCCCAAATGTTTTGTAGAAATTAGTAGGAGCCCAAATTACTGCGTGGTACTGGCTGTGTGACAAGACACAGATCACCTCAATTCCCAAATATTTTGTAGAAAAGAGTGAGCCCCAAAATACTTGCTGGCAGTGACAAGACACAGAAGATCACCTCAATTCCAAATGTTTTGTAGAATTATAGTGAGCCCCAAAATACTGCGTGGTACTGGCTGTGTGACAAGACACAGATCACCTCAATTCCCAAATGTTTTGTAGAAATTATAGAAGAGCCCCAAATACTGCGTGGTACTGGATGTGTGACAAGACACAGATCACCTCAATTCCCAAATATTTTGTAGAAAAGAGTGAGCCCCAAAATACTTGCTGGCAGTGACAAGACACAGAAGATCACCTTAATTCCCAAATGTTTTGTAGAAATTAGTGAGCCCCAAAATACTGCGTGGTACTGGCTTTGTGACAAGACACAGATCACCTCAATTCCCAAATGTTTTGTAGAAATTAGTGAGCCCCAAAATACTGCGTGGTACTGGCTGTGTGGCTGTGTGACAAGACACAGATCACCTCAATTCCCAAATATTTTGTAGAAATTAGTGAGCCCCAAAATACTGCGTGGTACTGGCTGTGTGACAAGACACAGATCACCTCAATTCCCAAATATTTTGTAGAAATTATAGTGAGCTCCAAAATACTGCATGGTACTGGCTGTGTGACAAGACACAGATCACCTCAATTCCCAAATATTTTGTAGAAATTATAGTGAGCCCCAAAATACTGCGTGGTACTGGCTGTGTGACAAGACACAGATCACCTCAATTCCCAAATGTTTTGTAGAAATTAGTGAGCCCCAAAATACTACGTGGTACTGGCTGTGTGACAAGACACCATCACCTCAATTCCCAAATGTTTTGTAGAAATTATAGAGAGCCAAATACTGCGTGGTACTGGCTGTGTGACAAGACACAGATCACCTCAATTCCCAAATTTTTGTAGAAAAGAGTGAGCCCCAAAATACTTGCTGGCAGTGACAAGACACAGAAGATCACCTTAATTCCAAATGTTTTGTAGAAATTAGTGAGCCCCAAAATACTGCGTGGTACTGGCTTTGTGAAAGACACAGATCACCTCAATTCCCAAATGTTTTGTAGAAATTAGTGAGCCCCAAAATACTGCGTAGTACTGGCTGTGTTGGCTGTGTGACAAGACACAGATCACCTCAATTCCAAATATTTTGTAGAAATTAGTGAGCCCCAAAATACTGCGTGGCACTGGCTGTGTGACAAGACACAAGATCACCTCAATTCCCAAATATTTTGTAGAAATTATAGTGAGCCCCAAAATACTGCATGGTACTGGCTGTGTGACAAGACACAGATCACCTCAATTCCCAAATATTTTGTAGAAAAGAGTGAGCCCCAAAATACTTGCTGGCAGTGACAAGACACAGAAGATCACCTCAATTCCCAAATGTTTTGTAGAAATTATAGTGAGCCCCAAAATACTGCGTGGTACTGGCTGTGTGACAAGACACAGATCACCTCAATTCCCAAATGTTTTGTAGAAATTATAGAGAGCCCCAAATACTGCGTGGTACTGGCTGTGTGACAAGACACAGATCACCTCAATTCCCAAATATTTTGTAGAAAAGAGTGAGCCCCAAAATACTTGCTGGCAGTGACAAGACACAGAAGATCACCTTAATTCCCAAATGTTTTGTAGAAATTAGTGAGCCCCAAAATACTGCGTGGTACTGGCTTTGTGACAAGACACAGATCACCTCAATTCCCAAATGTTTTGTAGAAATAGTGAGCCCCAAAAACTGCGTGGTACTGGCTGTGTGGGGGCCTGGTGACAAGACACAGATCACCTCAATTCCCAAATATTTTGTAGAAATTAGTGAGCCCCAAAATACTGCGTGGTACTGGCTGTGTGACAAGACACAGATCACCTCAATTCCCAAATATTTTGTAGAAATTATAGTGAGCTCCAAAATACTGCATGGTACTGGCTGTGTGACAAGACACAGATCACCTCAATTCCCAAATATTTTGTAGAAATTATAGTGAGCCCCAAAATACTGCGTGGTACTGGCTGTGTGACAAGACACAGATCACCTCAATTCCCAAATGTTTTGTAGAAATTAGTGAGCCCCAAAATACTACGTGGTACTGGCTGTGTGACAAGACACAGATCACCTCAATTCCCAAATGTTTTGTAGAAATTATAGAGAGCCCCAAATACTGCGTGGTACTGGCTGTGTGACAAGACACAGATCACCTCAATTCCCAAATGTTTTGTAGAAAAGAGTGAGCCCCAAAATACTTGCTGGCAGTGACAAGACACAGAAGATCACCTTAATTCCCAAATGTTTTGTAGAAATTAGTGAGCCCCAAAATACTGCGTGGTACTGGCTTTGTGACAAGACACAAATCACCTCAATTCCCAAATGTTTTGTAGAAATTAGTGAGCCCCAAAATACTGCGTGGTACTGGCTGTGTGGCTGTGTGACAAGACACAGATCACCTCAATTCGCAAATATTTTGTAGAAATTAGTGAGCCCCAAAATACTGCGTGGCACTGGCTGTGTGACAAGACACAGAAGATCACCTTAATTCCAAATGTTTTGTAGAAATTAGTGAGCCCCAAAATACTGCGTGGTACTGGCTTTGTGACAAGACACAAATCACCTCAATTCCCAAATGTTTTGTAGAAATTAGTGAGCCCCAAAATACTGCGTGGTACTGGCTGTGTGGCTGTGTGACAAGACACAGATCACCTCAATTCGCAAATATTTTGTAGAAATTAGTGAGCCCCAAAATACTGCGTGGCACTGGCTGTGTGACAAGACACAGATCACCTCAATTCCCAAATGTTTTAAAGAAATTTGTAACCCCCAAAAAGACTTGCTGGCACAGTGACAAGACACACATCACCTAAATTCCCAGATATTTGGTAGAAATGAGACCCCCCAGACCCCCCCAGTAGTGTGGCAGACCGGCAGTAATAACACACAACAGCAATCTCCTATGAAATCTCCTCTCAAATGCGTGGTGAAGCCGTGCGTGGAAACCTTATGTAGTGTGCTGCGGGACTTAGCTCTGTGAGCCCATGATTGGGCAAAATTTGCCCAATCAGGACTCTGAGCCGTGATTGGCATACTGTTGAATCTGTCTTGCACCAGTCCTGTGGTCAGGTGCAAGGCTGTAGCCAATTACGAGCTTCAGGCCAGTGGGAAAGTGCATTATGGGCCATTGTGATGCATTGTGGTCGAACTTGCTCCGAACACCCGGAAATGTTCGGAGTTCGCGATCTAACCGAACAGGCTAAATTCGGCCCAATCTCTGAACCATCCGAACTGAACAGCTCATCCCTATTCCCATCCACAGCTCTGTAACCTGTTACACGTACAGTAAAACCTGGGATTGAGAGTAAGTTGGTTTCAGAGCGTTTTGCAAGAAGAGCAACAATTTTTTATAAATTATAACTTGATAAACAAGCGAGTCTTATAATATGAGCAGTGTGTATGCTTTGTCTGCTGAGTGTCACGTCATACTGAGGCCGCGGTCACACAAGTGCACTGAGTGCATTCACTGCGTCTGTGTGTCCTTTAATCCCTGCGTCCGTCCCAGCATTCTGAAGGCTCGACAGGGAGGGCCACACGGTGTAATGTGTGTACTAGTATCGCAAATTACACCGGATGTGCAGACACCCTCCCCCAACAGATAGCAGTGATCCCATTGGTGATAAACGTCCTGCACAATGAAGGCTGCAATACGCTAAACGCGTTTACGGCGTCGCTGCTTGTCGAGACGCACTCAGTGTGTACACTTTTTCCATCTCCCACACTCAGCGGGCAGCACCATGAGTCTCTGAGCGGGGGGGGGTTAATTTTTTTTTTACTTTGGCCGCGGGCCGAGGGGCAGGATCTGCAGCACACCGTGCATCCACCGTGTCCTGAGATCCCTCCCACCTACCATCTCATCACTCCTGCTGAGGGGCAGAGCTGCAAAAGCCTCCTAACGCCGCTCTGACTCTGGCTGTCAATGGCGATTTCTCGGCCTGAGGTCAGGGACGGACTGACAGTTTATGGGGCCCCCGGGCAATAGGAAATCACAGGGCCCCTTGTGCCAGAACCCATCCACAAACCATGCCCACATTAAGCTCCACCTGCATATTTGCACAGAAATGTGCAGTGTGTATGATCATATCACAAAGCTCCACAGCAATAAAACCCACAGTAATGTGCAGTTTGTATGAGCACATCAAAGAGCTCCACAGCTATAAAACTCACAGCATTGTGTGGTGTGTATGAGTATATCACAGAGCTCCACAGCAATAAAACCCACAGTAAAGTGCGATATGTATGAGTGTATCACAGAGCACCACAGCAATAAATCTCACAGAAATGTGCGGTGTGTATGAGCATATCACAGAGCTCCACAGCAATAAAACCAACAGAAATGTGCGGTATGTATGAGAGTATTACAGAGCTCCACTTCAATAAAACTCACAGTAATGTGCGGAGTGTGTGTATGTGCGTATCACAGAGGTCCACAGTAATAATGCTCACACACTGGAAATTACTGTGAGTATTATTGTTGTGGAGCTTTGTGTTACAGTAATATTAAGTGTGTATTAGTGTATCACAGAGCTCCACTGCCTGTTTTACAAATCCCCCCATTCTCTTTCCCCCAGCCCAGACTCATCCTGTTCCTTTTTACACCCCTTCCGCAGCAGCCCCCTTGCTTTATTCCCCCCCCCCGCAGCAGGTCCTACACTTTATTATCCCCACCGCAGCCCCCACAACTTATCCCCCCAGCAGCAGCTCAATTCATTCTCCCATTACTCAGCAGCACCTCAATTTATTCTCCTGTCCCCCAGCAGCACCTCAATTCATTCACCTGTCCCCCAGCAGTACCTCAATTAATTTCCCATCCACCCAGCAGCACCTCAATTCATTCTCCCGTCCCCCAGCAGCACCTCAATTCATTCTCCCATCCCCCAGCAGCACCTCAATTCATTCTCCTGTCCCCCAGCAGTATCTCAATTCATTCTCTTATCCCCCAGCAGCACCTCAATTTATTCTCCTGTCCCCCTGCAGCACCTCAATTTATTCTCCTGTCCCCCAGCAGCACCTCAATTCATTCTCCCGTCCCCCTGCAGCATCCTCAATTCATTCTCCCATCCCCCAGCAGCACCTCAATTTATTCTCCTGTCCCCCAGCAGCATCTCAATTCATTCTCCTGTCCCCCAGCAGCATCTCAATTCATTCTCCCGTCCCCCTGCAGCACCTCAATTCATTCTCCTGTCCCCCAGCAGTACCTCAATTAATTTCCCCGTCCCCCAGCAGCACCTCAATTCATTCTCCCATACCCCAGAGCACCTCAATTCATTCTCCCGTCCCCCAGCAGCACCTCAATTCATTCTCCCATCCCCCAGCAGCACCTCAATTCATTCTCCCATCTGCCAGCAGCAGCTCAATTCATTCTCCCGTCCCCCAGCAGCACCTCAATTCATTCTCCCATCCCCCAGCAGCACCTCAAATTATTCCCCCCAGCAGCACCTCAATTCACCCCCCTCCCAGCACCACCTCAATTCATTCCCCTCCAGCAGCACCTCAATTCACCTCCTTCAAGCAGCACCTCTAATTCATTACTCCCTTCCCCCAGCAGCACCTCAATTCATTCTCCCATCCCCGCACAGCACCGTCAATTCACTTCCGCCTCAGTCAGCACACTGCAAATTATTCGCCCAGCAGCACCTCAATTCAACCCTCTCCCAGCAGCACCTTAAATTCACCCCCCCCCTCCCAGTAGCACCTCAATTCATTTCCCCCCACAGCAGCAGCAAATCCACCCTCTCCCAGCACCACCTCAAATCATTCCCCTCCAGCAGCACCTCAATTCACCCCCCTCCCAGCAGCATCTCAATTCATTCTCCCATCTGCCAGCAGCACCTCAATTCATTCTCCCATCCCCAGCAGCACCTCAATTCATTATCCCGTCCCCCAGCACCCTCCCAATCATTCTCCGTCCCCAGCAGCATCTCAATTCATTATCCCGTCCCCCAGCAGCACCTCAATTCATTCTCCCGTCCCTCAGCAGCACCTCAAATCATTCTCCCGTCCCTCAGCAGCACCTCAATTCATTCTCCCGTCCCTCAGCAGCACCTCAAATCATTCTCCCGTCCCTCAGCAGCACCTCAATTCATTATCCCATCCCCCAGCAGCACCTCAAATCATTCTCCCATCCCCCAACAGCACCTCAATTCATACTCCCGTCCCCCAGCAGCACTCAATTCATTCTCCCATCCCCAGCAGCACCTCAATTCATTCTCCCATCCCCCAGCAGCACCTCAATTCATTCTCCATCCCCAGCAGCACCTCAAATCATCTCTCCCATCCCCCAACAGCACCTCAATTCATACTCCCGTCCCCCAGCAGCACCTCAATTCATTCTCCCGTCCCTCAGCAGCACCTCAATTCATTCTCCCATCCCTCAGCAGCACCTCAATTCATTCTCCCATCCCTCAGCAGCACCTCAATTCATTCTCCCATCCCCCAGCAGCACCTCAAATTATTCCCCCCAGAAGCCACCTCAATTCACCCCCCTGCCAGCACACTCAATTCATTCCCCTCCAGCAGCACCTCAATTCACCTCCCTCACAGCAGCACCTCAATTCATACTCCCGTCCCCCAGCAGCACCTCAATTCATTCTCCCATCCCCCAGCAGCACCTCGATTCATTCTCCCATCCCCCAGCAGCACCTCGATTCATTCTCCCATCCCCCAGCAGCACCTCAATTCATTCTCCCGTCCACCAGCAGCACCTCAAATTATTCCGCCCAGCAGCACCTCAATTCAACCCTCTCCCAGCAGCACCTTAATTCACCCCCCTCCCAGTAGCACCTCAATTCATTTCCCCCAGCAGCACATCAAATCACCCCCTCCCAGCACCACCTCAAATCATTCCCCTCCAGCAGCACCTCAATTCACCCCCCTCCACCCAGCACAAATCAATTCATTTCCCCAAGCAGCACCTCAATTCACCCCCTCCCAGCACCACCTCAAATCATTCCCCTCCAGCAGCACCTCAATTCACCCCCCTCCCAGCAGCAACTCAATTCATTCTCCCCAAGCAGCACCTCAATTCACCCCCTCCCAGCAGCACCTCAATTCATTCTTCCGTCCCACAGCAGCACCTCAATTTATTCTCCCGTCCCCAGCAGCAGCTCAATTCATACTCCCATCCCCCAGCAGCACCTCAAATCATTCTCCCGTCCCTCAGCAGCACCTCAATTCATTCTCCCATCCCCCAACAGCACCTCAAATCATTCTCCCATCCCGCAGCAGCACCTCAAATTATTCCCCCCAGCAGCACCTCAATTCACCCCTCTCCCAGCAGCACACTCAATTCACCCCCCAAGTAGCCACCTCAATTAATTTCTCCCAGTCAGCACATCAAATCATTCTCCTCCCAGCACCACCTCCAATTCATTCCCCTCCAGCACACCTCAATTCACCCCCTTCACAGCAGCACCTCAATTCATTTCTCCCATCCCCCAGCAGCACTCAATTCATTCCTCCCATCCACCAGCAGCACCTCATCTTCATTCTCCCGTCCACCAGCACCACCTCGATTCTCATTCTTCCGTCCCCGCAAGCATCTAATTCATTCTTCCGTCCCCCAGCAGCACCTCATTCATTCTCCCATCCCCCAGCAGCACCTCAATTCATTCTCCTCCCCGTCCACACTCAGCAGCACCTCAATTCATTCTTCCGTCCCCAGCAGCTCTCAATTCATTCTCCATCCCCCTGCAAAGCACCTTTCAATATTTAGTTCTCCCTGTTCCTCCAGCTCAGCACCTCAATTCATTCTCCCAATCCAAGCAGCACCATCAATTCATTCTCCCATCTCCACCAGCAGCACCTCCATCATCCTGTCTCCTCAGCAAAATTCACCTCCAATTCAGTCTCCCATCACCCATGCAGCACCCTCAATATTATTCCCCCCAGCAGCACCTCAATTCACCCCCCCCAGCAGCACCTCAATTCACCCCCCCTCTCAGTAGCACCTCAATTCATTTCCCCAGCAGCACATCAAATCATCCCCCCTCCCAGCAGCACCTCAATTCATTCCCCACAGCAGCACCTCAATTCAATCTCCCCACAGCAGCACCTCAATTCACCCCCTCCCAGCAGCAACCTAAATTTCATTCTCCTGTCCCACAGCAGCACCTCAATTCATTCTCCCGTCCCCCAGCAGCACCTCAATTCATTCTCCCATCTGCCAGCAGCAGCTCAATTCATTCTCCCGTCCCTCAGCAGCACCTCAAATCATTCTCCCGTCCCTCAGCAGCACCTCAATTCATTATCCCATCCCCCAGCAGCACCTCAAATCATTCTCCCGTCCCTCAGCAGCACCTCAATTCATTATCCCATCCCCCAGCAGCACCTCAAATCATTCTCCCGTCCCTCAGCAGCACCTCAATTCATTCTCCCGTCCCTCAGCAGCACCTCAATTCATTCTCCCATCCCCCAACAGCACCTCAAATCATTCTCCCATCCCGCAGCAGCACCTCAAATTATTCTCCCATCCCGCAGCAGCACCTCAAATTATTCCCCCCAGCAGCACCTCAATTCACCCCTCTCCCAGCAGCACCTCAATTCACCCCCCAAGTAGCACCTCAATTAATTTCCTCCAGCAGCACATCAAATCATCCCCCCTCCCAGCACCACCTCAATTCATTCCCCTCCAGCAGCACCTCAATTCACCCCCCTCACAGCAGCACCTCAATTCATTCTCCCATCCCCCAGCAGCACCTCAATTCATTCTTCCGTCCCCCAGCAGCACCTCAATTCATTCTCCCATCCCCCTGCAGCATCTCAATTCATTCTCCCATCCCCCTGCAGCACCTCAATTTATTCTCCTGCCCCCCAGCAGCACCTCATTTCATTCTCCTGTCCTCCAGCAGTACCTCAATTCATTTCCCCGTCTCTCAGCAGCACCTCAATTCATTCTCCCATCTGCTAGCAGCACCTCAATTCATACTCCCATCTGCTAGCAGCATCTCAATTCATTCTCCCATCCCCCAGCAGCACCTCAATTCATTCTCCCGTCCACCAGCAGCACCTCAATTCATTCTCCCGTCCCTCAGCATCACCTCAATTCAGTCTCCCATCACCCAGCAGCACCTCAAATTATTCCCCCCAGCAGCACCTCAATTCACCCCTCTCCCAGCAGCACCTCAATTCACCCCCTCCAGTAGCACCTCAATTAATTTCCCCAGCAGCACATCAATCACCCCCCTCCCAGCACCACCTCAAATCATTCCCCTCCAGCAGCACCTCAATTCACCCCCTCCCAGCAGCACCTCAATTCATTCTCCCACAGCAGCACCTCAATTCACCCCCTCCCAGCAGCACCTAAATTCATTCTCCTGTCCCCCAGCAGCACCTCAATTCATTCTCCCGTCCCCAGCAGCATCTCAATTTATTATCTCATTCCCCAGCAGCACCTCAATTCATTCTCCCATCCCCCAGCAGCACCTCAAATTATTCCCCCCAGCAGCACATCAATTCAGCCCCTCCCAGCAGCACCTCCAATCATTCCCCCCAGCAGCACATCAATTCACCCCCTCCCAGCACCACCTCAATTCATTCCCCCCAGTAGCACATCAATTCACCCCCCTCCCAGCACCAACTCAATTCATTCCCCCCCAGCACCACCTCAATTCATTCCCCTCCAGCAGCACCTCAATTCACCCCCTCACAGCAGCACCTCAATTCATTCTCCCATCCCCCAGCAGCACCTCAATTCATTCTCCTGTCCCCCAGCAGCACCTCAATTCATTCTCCCGTCCCCCAGCAGCATCTCAATTCATTCTCCCATCCCCCTGCAGCACCTCAATTTATTCTCCCGTCCCCCAGCAGCACCTCATTTCATTCTCCTGTCCCCCAGCAGTACCTCAATTTATTTCCCTGTCTCTCAGCAGCACCTCAATTCATTCTCCCATCTGCTAGCAGCACCTCAATTCATTCTCCCATCCCCCAGCAGCACCTCAATTCATTCTCCCATCCACCAGCAGCACCTCAATTCATTCTCCCGTCCCTCAGCAGCACCTCAATTCAGTCTCCCATCCCCCAGCAGCACCTCAAATTATTCCCCCCAGCAGCACCTCAATTCACCCCTCTCCCAGCAGCACCTCAATTCACCCCTCTCCAGTAGCACCTCAATTCATTTCCCCCAGCAGCACATCAAATCACCCCCCTCCCAGCACCACCTCAAATCATTCCCCTCCAGCAGCACCTCAATTCACCCCCCTCCCAGCAGCACCTCAATTCATTCTCCCCCAGCAGCACCTCAATTCACCCACTCCCAGAAGCACCTAAATTCATTCTCCTGTCCCCCAGCAGCACCTCAATTCATTCTCCCGTCCCCAGCAGCATCTCAATTTATTATCTCATTCCCCAGTAGCACCTCAATTCATTCTCCCATCCCCCAGAAGCAGCTCAAATCATTCTCCCATCCCCCAGCAGCACCTCAAATTATTCCCCCCAGCAGCACATCAATTCACCCCCTCCCAGCAGCACCTCCAATCATTCCCCCCAGCAGCACATCAATTCACCCCCTCCCAGCACCACCTCAATTCATTCCCCCCCAGCACCACCTCAATTCATTCCCCTCCAGCAGCACCTCAATTCACCCCCTCACAGCAGCACCTCAATTCATTCTCCCATCCCCCAGCAGCACCTCAATTCATTCTCCCGTCCCCCAGCAGCACCTCAATTCATTCTCCCATCCCCCAGCAGCATCTCAATTCATTCTCCCATCCCCCTGCAGCACCTCAATTTATTCTCCCGTCCCCCAGCAGCACCTCAATTCATTCTCCTGTCCCCCAGCAGTACCTCAATTTATTTCCCTGTCTCTCAGCAGCACCTCAATTCATTCTCCCATCTGCTAGCAGCACCTCAATTCATACTCCCATCCCCCAGCAGCACCTCAATTCATTCTCCCATCCACCAGCAGCACCTCAATTCATTCTCCCGTCCCTCAGCAGCACCTCAATTCAGTCTCCCATCCCCCAGCAGCACCTCAAATTATTCCCCCCAGCAGCACCTTAATTCACCCCTCTCCCAGCAGCACCTCAATTCACCCCTCTCCAGTAGCACCTCAATTCATTTCCCCCAGCAGCACATCAAATCACCCCCCTCCCAGCACCACCTCAAATCATTCCCCTCCAGCAGCACCTCAATTCACCCCCTCCCAGCAGCACCTCAATTCATTCTCCCCCAGCAGCACCTCAATTCACCACTCCCAGAAGCACCTAAATTCATTCTCCTGTCCCCCAGCAGCACCTCAATTCATTCTCCCGTCCCCAGCAGCATCTCAATTTATTATCTCATTCCCCAGTAGCACCTCAATTCATTCTCCCATCCCCCAGAAGCAGCTCAAATCATTCTCCATCCCCCAGCAGCACCTCAAATTATTCCCCCCAGCAGCACATCAATTCACCCCCTCCCAGCAGCACCTCCAATCATTCCCCCCAGCAGCACATCAATTCACCCCCTCCCAGCACCACCTCAATTCATTCCCCCCAGTAGCACATCAATTCACCCCCCTCCCAGCACCAACTCAATTCATTCCCCTCCAGCAGCACCTCAATTCACCCCCTCCCAGCAGTAGAGATGAGGTGTTCGCTTCAATCAGTTCGGAGTTCGATTCGAACTTTAGCCGTTCGCAAGTTCGCGAACTTCAAACTTTTTGGCGTGTTCTGTTCGAGTTCGAATTTTTTTTGTTTAAAAAAAGTATAAAAAAATGCTTAAAAAATACTAAAAAATCTAGACATAAAGAGACTCTTTACTGCAGAATATTATAAGCAATGGTTTATTAGATATTGAATTAACAAATAATGTCTACATGCAAAGATTCTCACCTCTAAATGACCTGTGTTCTCAAACGGCGTAAACAACAGGTGTTTAACCCCTTAAGGACCACTGACGTACCCTGTACGTCCTGTCCATAGGTCTCCCTTAGACCCGCGGACGTACAGGGTACGTCAGCGGCTCCAAATCCCCCTCCCGCCCGATACTCACCTCCCTCGCTGGATCGCTCGGTGATCTGGCAGGGAGGAAGCCTGCCCATGTGATTTACATGGGCAGGCGAGGCTGATGATGTCGCCACGCTGTGTGGTGATGTCATCAGCAGGTGCCCCCATTCAAATCAATGGAGGGGAGAGGGGGGGTCCTTCGGAGCCCTCTATCTCCCCAACCATTGAAGCTAGGGAGATGCTTTTTGCACCGCTGAAAAGGGGCGCCAAATTGGCGCCAAAATGCGATTCGAACCTGGAGGGGGGCTGACATCTTGGATGTCAGCCTAGCCTCCAGGTCCCCCCCACCCACTGACAACCTCACCATATGTGTGAGGATGTCATTGGGCCAGTTAACCATCTAGCTGCCATGTAGAGATAGGGGGATCCTAAGGATCCCTTTATCTGCCGATCCATGGCAGCTAGATGGTCATGGCCATGGCCTTTCCAATGATACCAAACATGACCAGGTTTGGTTTAAAAAAAAATAATAAAAAAAAAAAAAATAATAACAAAATTAAATAAAATAAAAATTGTGTTTTTTTTTTTTTTTTTTTGTCTGGGGGGGTTTAATTAAATAGGACCTAGGCTGTCATCTCAAAATAATTAGCACAAAATGGTCAGAATGAGCGCAGCGCACATAGGTGAACTGGCTCAGCAGTGAAAGGGTTAAAAGGCAAAAACATGTAAAAATTGGGTATTTCTATTCTCGGGATAAAATTTTGAAACTATTTAGCCGGGGTCTTTATTGGTGGTTGTAGCTTTTGGGGATTAAATTACGAAAAAGTGTGTTTTTACCATTTTTTTCTTCATATTTCATATTTTTTTTATAGTAAATTATTGGATATGATGGAAATAATGGTATTTCTAGAAAGTCCATTTAATGGCGGGAAAAAGGGTGTATAATATGTGTGGGTTGAATAAACGAGTAAGAGGAAAATTTGACCTAAACCCTAACAGCGCAGAAACGTAAAAACAGCAGCGGTCACTAATGGACGGATTTGTGTAAAACCGCCTGTCACTAAGGGGTTAATTAGTGTTTGGAAATAACATGTGCTTTTAATTAGTCTGGTCTGATGAATTTGATACATTGTCTGGTGAGGGTGTGGTGTCTCCTGAGTCCTGATCTGAACATGTATCAAACAACACCTGTGCTTCTGAGAAGTGTTCATTTCTCTACTAAATCTTTTTCTATGGGGTGCGTTTACTATAAATCACGTAATTCCCCCGACAAAATGAAACAAGTCCCCATTTCTAATTTTTGTACAAGCGCACCCCATAGAAAACATAACCGCAAACGCTCATGTGCTAAAATGTGAAAAAAACACTTTACACACTGCAGATGATTAAAAATTCAATTTTTATTGCATTTTTTGTCATAATATACAGGCAGGACATGACGTATACATATAAAAATGATATATTATGAATCTGCGGAGTCTGACGGAAAGAACGATATCTAATATGTCTGGGTCATTTAATAAAATGTGGCTTCAAATCGCGTTTAAACATGATGAGCGAAAGCGGTAAAAATGAGCTAAGGGGTTAAACAGCATATCAGAGGAAGATTTAGTAGAGAAATGAACACTTCTCAGAAGCACAGGTGTTGTTCTACCAAATATCTGGGAATTGAGGAGATCTGTCTCTTATCACTGCCAGCAAGTCTTTTGGGGGTCACTAATTTCTACAAAATATTTGGGAATTGAGGTGATCTGTGTCTTGTGACTCACTGCCAGTACCACGCAGTATTTTGGGGGGTCACTAATTTCTACAAAACATTTGGGAATTGAGGTGATCTGTGTCTTGTCACTGCCAGCAAGTATTTTGGTGGTCACAAATTTCTACAAAATATTTGGGAATTGAGGTGATCTGTGTCTTGTCACTGCCAGCAAGTATTTTGGGGGTCATAAATTTCTACAAAATATTTGGGAATTGAGGTGATCTGTGTCTTGTCACACAGTCAGTGCCACACAGTATTTTGGGGGTCACTAATTTCTACAAAATATCTGGGAATTGAGGTGATCTGTGTCTTATTACTGCCAGCAAGTATTTTGGGGGTCACTAATTTCTACAAAACATTTGGGAATTGAGGTGATCTGTGTCTTGTCACACAGCCAGTGCCACGCAGTATTTTGGGTACTTCTAGCAGATTCATGCGAATTGTAATTTGTGTCTTCTAACTGCCAGCTATCAGGGGGTCACACTGATTTAAAGGAGGTTTCTGAGATTTGTAATCTGTGTCTTCTCACTGCCAGCTATCAGGGGGTCCAACATACTTCTATCAGATTTATGCGAATTGTAATTGGTGTCTTCTCATTGCCAAACAACAGGGGGTCTCACTGAATTATAGGAGGTTTCTGAGATTTGTAATCTGTGGCTTCTCACTGCCACCCATTAGGGAGTCCCACATACTTCTAGCAGATTTATGCGAATTGTAAATTGTGTCTTCTCACTGCCACCCATCAGGGGGTCACAGTGATTTATAGGAGGGAATTGTAATCTGTGTCTTGTCACTGGCTGCTAGCTATCAGGGTGTCTCACTGAGTTATACCAGAGTTCTGTAAATCTTTAATCTTTATACCAGAGTTGAATCAGAGTTCTGTATATATTTAATCTATATATCACTCACCATGTCTGAAAGAACAAAAAGGACAGGCAGGCGCTCCCAGACACAGAAAAGAGGGCAAGCAGCCCCTGAGTCGGGAGGCTGTGCTTCTGGTCATGGTGGACGTGGTGCATCCTCTGCAGGGGCATGCTTGTCCTTTCTAACTGGTCCTAGCCGTCTTCTTAAGCAGCAGCAACATATAGAGGATTTGGTGGATTGGTTAACCAGGCCATCCTCATCCTCCGAGTCCTCTGCCAGCCAGGCTTGTAGTGCTTTACAGTCCAACTCAGCTGCCAAAGCATCTAATGCAGCCTCCATGTCCACAGCTACTCCTGCCGTAGCCTCGCTATCACACACGGAGGAGTCAGCTGAATTGTTTGACTACAATGACAGTGACATGCTGCTTGAGGATGCTCAGCAAGTACAGTGCTCTGATTCAATCTCTGAGACACTGTATGTCCTGCCTTGTCATTGCCTGCTACAACCTCCACTGACAGGGATGATGCTACAGTAATGGATGTACCAGCTCCTTCCTCACAATGTGACAGCATCCCATCAGCTGAAGATTTACGCAGTCAGATTACATTGCCCCAGCTGCTGCAGCGTAAGAAAAAATATAGTCCCAACCATACCCAAGCACAGCGTCTAAATGCCAGTTTAGCAAAATTACTCGCATTGCAGCTGCTGCATTTCCAGCTGGTGGACTCTGCTTCCTTCACAAACACCCCACCTTGCATTCCAGCACTATACCAGCATGTGGAAGACAATGTTATCGAGTCATTGGGAAAGGCAGTCAGCAGGCAGCAAGGTGCATGTGACTTTAGACACGTGGTCCAGCAAGCATGGACAGGGTCGTTACATTTCCTTCACGGCACACTGGGTAACTCTGATTGCAGCTGGGAGGGATCCAAGACGGGGCTCAGTGCTGGAGCTTGTTCATCCACCACACCTCCAGAAAGCTGCTTGTATGAGGTCTGTCTGCTCCACCACAACCACCTCTTCCTCCTCCTCCTCCTCCTTCTGTGTCTCTGGCGAAGTGGCAGTTAAACCGATGCCTGACAGGGTCTACGCAATGGTTCAAGCAAAAAGAAGCCATACTGTGCTTGAGCTGATTTGTTTAGGGGACAGGAGCCACACCGGGCCAGAAATTCTGTCAGCTCTGCAGGGCCAGGTGCAGAGATGGTTAACACCATGCCAGCTTGAGCTGGGAATGATCGTCTGTGATAATGGCAGCAACCTTCTCTCCACCCCACGCAAGGGAAAATTGACGCATGTACCATGCCTAGCACACGTCCTAAATCTAGTGGTACAGCGTTTCCTAACCAAGTACCCAGGGCTGCCAGAGCTTCTCAGCCAGGCCAGAAAAGTCTGCAGCCACTTCAGACGGTCATTCCCAGCAAGCGTTCGCCTGGCAGAAATGTCACGGTGGCCCCCCCGTGCCCCCCGTACCCCCCGGCGCCTGGCAGCAGCTTCCTCGCTGCTCGCTGACCAGGCGCCGAGTGATATCGCGGTCGGTTCCGCACACGTGGGACGCTGGGGGCGGGGCCTGGCGTGCTGACGCGGACCCGCCAGGTTTAAAGCCCAGACTCACAGAGACGCCGGTGCCCTGACGTGGTAGTTACTTCCCGCAGAGCTCTTGTGTATTTTTGGCTAACAACTATCCTGTGTATGACCCTTGGCATTGGCTAACGAACCATTCTGTGTATGACCATTGGCATTGGCAAACGAACCATTCTGTGTGTGACCCTTGGCATTGGCAAACGAACCATTCTGTGTATGACCCTTGGCATTGGCAAACGAACCATTCTGTGTATGACCCTTGGCATTGGCAAACGAACCATTCTGTGTATGACCCCTGGCATTGGCAAACGAGCCATTCTGTGTGTGATCCTTGGCATTGGCGAACAAACCATTCTGTGTATGACCTTGGCATTGGCGAACGAACCATTCTGTGCATGACCCCTGGTATTGGCATTAACTCTTCTAATTCTGGTACTGAGGTCAGTCTGTGTGGCACCCTAAGCACACATCAGACTACCCCTTATATTGTTAGGGTCTTGGGAAGAGCTAACTATTCTAAGGTCTTGTGTATAGTTCTAGTGTTATTCTTTGTGGATACACTATCTTGTCAAATTCTGTGTCTGTCTAGTCGTGCCGACCATTCAAGGATCGGAAGGGTAGAGAGTGTCCTGCGTATAGGGACCACTAGTCAGGTAATCAGAGGGATCCGTGACATTACGTCAGGGCCAATGGATCCCGCAGACCTCTCTAATCAGTTGACACGTATTGCAGCCAGACAAGAAGAGCAGGACCATAGGATGGACCAGATTGCTCTTGCCCTGCAAACCCTGTTAAATCGATCCAATACTGGAACTGCAAGCCCTCCAGACCCAGTATTGCCTAGGGTCAGTTCGGCCGCTCCCGAGGGATGTAGGCTCAGTATGAAGGCACCCTACGCTATGATGGAACACCAAACTTATGCCGGGGTTTTTTGACCCAACTCGAGATCTTGTTCGAGAACAATCCAGGGTCCTGTATGTCTGATAAAGCCAAAGTAGGCTATCTGATTAATCATTTAACTGAAAAAGCTTTATTATGGGCCACGCCCTTGTGGGAAAATAAGAAACCCATCATATATGACTATGAGGGTTTTACCTCTGAGTTAAAGCGTACCTTTGACCCCTCTAGAAGGGCTACCAATGCGGGTAGGTCCTTGTTTCACATTAAACAAGGTAATAGGAGGGTCTCCGACTATGCCATAGAGTTTAAGACTTTGGCTTCTGAGGTGCTCTGGCCGAACGACGTTTTAACCTTAGCCTTTACCGAAGGCCTGAACGAGGCTTTTATGTTTGAGCTGGCTCCCTTAAAATTACCAGAACATCTGGACCATTTGGTTGATTTTTGCATTGCCATGGACGATCAAATTAGGGAAAGGAGACACCCCAGAGACAGACCCAGAAGGGTCCTGCCTCCTTTACCCTTATTACCCAGACACACCAGTACGTCAGGTAACCCGGAGACCGCAAAAACTGATGTGCCGGTCGTTGAACCTATGCAGATAGGAAAAACAGGTATTTCAGAGGCAGAAAGAGCTCACAGAAGAGAAAGGGGGCTCTGCTTTTATTGTGCCGGGACAGATCATTTCCGCCTTCAATGTCCTCAGAGACCCAGGGGTAGCAGGGGTGAGAATGGCAAATCGGGTCAAAGAACAGTTAATACCCAGGTTATCGGTTCTCTGTATGCCTCCTTTGTGGATAATGAAAAAAAAAAATCCCGGATTCTGGTACCCATCTCCCTAACCTGGGAGGGGGTTCACCTCGAGACTGAGGCATTCCTAGACTCTGGAGCCTCAGGTAATTTTATGGACAGATGTTTTGCCGCCAAAAACCTCTTACCTCTGGTTCTAAAAGGAGAGGCCTCTAATGGTGGAAGCCATAGACGGAAAACCCCTGTCATGTCCCCATATCACTCACGACACTATTGATGTATGCATGAAAACAGGAGTTTTGCACCGTGAAACCATACGATTTCAGATTATCGACTCTCCCTCATGTCCTGTCGTTCTTGGGTTTCCATGGTTAACAGAGCATAACCCGGTGATTGATTGGGTCCAGCGAGACATAAAATGTTGGGGTCCTAGTTGCCAGTCAAAGTGCCTGGGCAGGGTCAATGTGATTGGTAGCCTCAATATTGCCACAGCACCTCCTTTGTCCACCGAAGTCCCTGAATGTTATCTGGCGTTAAAGGAGGTGTTCTCTAAAGCCAGGACTGAGGCCTTACCGCCACATCGTCCATATGACTGTGCTATAGAGCTACTCCCTGGTACTATGCCTCCTAGAGGACACGTATACCCTTTGTCACAAAAGGAAAACGACATTATGGAGGAATATATAAGGGAGAATCTAGAGCGAGGATTCATCAGACGATCCTCCTCTCCAGCAGGAGCAGGTTTCTTTTTCGTCTCCAAAAAAGAGGGAGACCTGCGACCTTGCATCGATTATAGAGGTTTGAATAGGATAACCATAAGAAATGCATATCCCATACCTCTTATAACAGAATTATTCGACAGACTAAAAGGGGCCCGTATATACACGAAGCTCGATTTACGCGGAGCCTACAACCTAGTAAGGGTTAAAAAGGGGCATGAATGGAAAACGGCTTTTAATACACGTAGCGGGCATTATGAATACCTAGTGATGCCCTTTGGATTATGTAATGAGCGCGCCAGCCGTTTTTCAGGACCTCATAAACGACACCCTAAGGGACTTTCTGCAAGCGTTCGTCATAGTGTATCTGGATGACATCCTGATATACTCTCCTGATAAGGAAACCCATCACGCCCATGTGCAACAAGTGTTGAGGAAGCTATTGAAGGCTGGGTTATATTGTAAATTAGAAAAATGCTTATTCGACATAGAAACAGTGCACTTCCTTGGGTATATAATAACCCCTGAGGGTTTTCAAATGGATCCTAAAAAACTCTCAGCAATCCTCGACTGGCCTCTACCCCAAGGGCTTAAAGCCATCCAGAGGTTTCTGGGGTTTACCAATTACTATCGGAGATTCATTAAAGACTTTTCAGCCTTGGTAGCCCCCTCACGGCTATGACAAAGAAAGGGGTGGGAAATCAGAAATGGACACCCCAGGCCAGTCAAGCCTTTGAGGCACTCAAACAGGCATTCACTACTGCCCCTGTTCTCCGACATCCAGATCCGGCTCTGCCTTTCCAAGTTGAAGTTGACGCCTCCGAACTCGGTCTTGGTGCAGTCTTGTCCCAAAGGGAGGCACCCGACAAACCCTTGCATCCATGCGGCTTCTATTCCCGGAAGTTGTCCCCGGCGGAGAGGAACTATGATATCGGAAATAGAGAGTTGTTAGCAGTTATCGCGGCCTTGGCGGAGTGGAGATACTTATTGGAGGGGTCTAGGGACCCCATCGTTATCATAACCGATCATAAGAATCTTACGTACATTGGAGACGCTAAACGTTTAAATGCCAGACAAGCGAGATGGTCATTGTTTCTTTCAAGTTTTAATTTCGTCCTCACATATAGACCTGGGTCAAGAAACATTAAAGCAGATGCATTATCGAGACAGTATGAATCCTACGAACATAACATCCAAGATCAGCATCCCATTGTACCCCAGGAAAGGATTATAGCCTTTACCACGATTAGTGTCTCGTCTCCTCTGATGATAAGATTGCAGACCGTCCAGGGTACAGCTCCTGGGGGGAGACCTCCCGCGAAACTCTTTGTACCTGAGAACGAAAGAGAGGAAATACTAAAAATTTATCATGACAATAAAACCTCTGGGCATATGGGGATCACCAAAACAGTGTCTAGTATACGTAAACTCCTCTGGTGGCCCACGTTGCGCCGGGATGTTAAAGATTACATAGCCGTGTGCGAGGTGTGCACAAGAAATAAAAGTCCCAAAACAGCGCCTATTGGTTTACTCCAGCCTCTGCCAATCCCCCGAACGACCATGGTCGCATTTAGCAATGGATTTTATAGTAGAGTTACCCGAGTCCAGAGGGAATACTGTAATACTCACGGTCATAGATCGATTCTCCAAAATGGGTCACTATGTTCCTCTTCGGAAACTACCTTCGGCAGCCGAACTGGTGCCCATTTTCATTACCAATGTGGTCCGCATACACGGTATTCCTCTTGGGATTGTCTCTGATAGGGGACCCAATTTGTCTCCAGATTCTGGAGAGGGTTTTGCAAGAATGTGGGAATAGACTTATCCTTCTCTTCGGCCTATCACCCCCAGACTAACGGAGCAGCAGAACGAGCCAATCAAAATATCGAGAAATACCTCAGGTGCTTCATATCTGAACGACAAGATAACTGGTCAGACCTGCTACCTTGGGCAGAGTATGCCTTGAACAGTGCAGTGAGTGAAGCCACACGTCATTCCCCTTTCTTCACTGTTTACGGTTTTGATCCTCCCGTGCTCGCCGCTACGTTTCCTGATACCACGATTCCTGCTCTGTATGAGCATTTGGCGTCATTGACAGAGACTTGGGGAGGGTTAAACAGGCACTGGAAGATAGCAGTGTTGTCCAGAAAACCAAGGCCGACAGACACAGGAGGCCGGCACCCGTGTATCAAGTCGGGGACAGGGTTTGGCTTTCTTCACGGAACATCAAGCTCTTAGTACCCTCTATGAAACTGGCACCCAGATACATAGGTCCCTATAGGATACTGCGGCGACTCAATCCGGTCTCCTATGCTTTGGCACTGCCCCCCATATCAGGATACACAATGTGTTCCACGTGAGCCTTTTGAAGCCACTCTTGTGTAATCGGTACTCCAGGGCCCGTGCTCCCCTCCTCCTGTCTCTGTGGAGGGCGAGGAAGAGTTTGAGGTTGAGGCCATCCTGGACGCCAGGATATCTAGGGGGGTCCTACAGTACTTGGTTGACTGGGTGGGCTACGGTCCAGAGGATCGCTCTTGGCTCCCGGCTACTGAGGTCCATGCTCCTCGGTTGGTGAGGGCTTTCTATTTGGCTCATCCCCGTGCTCCTGGGGGTCGTCCAGTGGCCGCCCGTTGAGGGGGGGTTCTGTCACGGTGGCCCCCCCGTGCCCCCCGTACCCCCCGGCGCCTGGCAGCAGCTTCCTCGCTGCTCGCTGACCAGGCGCCGAGTGATATCGCGGTCGGTTCCGCACACGTGGGACGCTGGGGGGCGGGGCCTGGCGTGCTGACGCGGACCCGCCAGGTTTAAAGCCCAGACTCACAGAGACGCCGGTGCCCTGACGTGGTAGTTACTTCCCGCAGAGCTCTTGTGTATTTTTGGCTAACAAACTATCCTGTGTATGACCCTTGGCATTGGCTAACGAACCATTCTGTGTATGACCCTTGGCATTGGCAAACGAACCATTCTGTGTGTGACCCTTGGCATTGGCAAACGAACCATTCTGTGTATGACCCTTGGCATTGGCAAACGAACCATTCTGTGTATGACCCTTGGCATTGGCAAACGAACCATTCTGTGTATGACCCCTGGCATTGGCAAACGAGCCATTCTGTGTGTGATCCTTGGCATTGGCGAACGAACCATTCTGTGTATGACCCTTGGCATTGGCGAACGAACCATTCTGTGCATGACCCCTGGTATTGGCATTAACTCTTCTAATTCTGGTACTGAGGTCAGTCTGTGTGGCACCCTAAGCACACATCAGACTACCCCTTATATTGTTAGGGTCTTGGGAAGAGCTAACTATTCTAAGGTCTTGTGTATAGTTCTAGTGTTATTCTTTGTGGATACACTATCTTGTCAAATTCTGTGTCTGTCTAGTCGTGCCGACCATTCAAGGATCGGAAGGGTAGAGAGTGTCCTGCGTATAGGGACCACTAGTCAGGTAATCAGAGGGATCCGTGACAAGAAATTCAAAGAGAATTCCACCTTCCCACAAACCGTCTGATCTGTGACATGCCCACCAGGTGGAACTCGACATTAGCATTGCTGCAGCGTCTGCACAAGCAGCAGAGGGCCATAAACGAGTACCTGTGTGAGTATGGCAAAAGGATAGGTTCAGGTCAACTTGTTTTTTTTTTCCCCCTGCAGTGACTGATGATCAAGGATGCAAGCACTGTACTGTCACCATTTGAGGAGGCAATGAGGATGGTGAGCAGGGACAGTGAATGCATCAGTGACACAATTCCTTTAGTGTTCCTGCTGGAGCACACTCTTCGGGAATTATAGATGTGGCTCTAGAGGCAGAGCAGCAGGAGGAAGAGGAGGCCTTCCCTAGCTCTGAAGGCCCCAGTCTTTCTGCAGGCAGCATTCCAGCGGGTCCTCCTCAGATCAGACTGGAGGAGGATGAGGAGGAGGAATATTTAAGTAGTGGTGGCATTGAAGGTGGGGATTCCTCAAGGGAGGGTTTTGTGTGCCCAGAAACAGAAGGGCTAGTGCGTGACTGGGAGGAGGAAGTGCACGATATGGTCATCCTCATTGACCAGGAAGACTTGGAAGCTAATGCCACCTCCAACCTACGCTGCATGGGCTCCCTTATAATGCAAAACCTGCTAAAGGACCCCAGGATTCGTGCTATCAAGGAGAGGGATCATTACTGGTTGGCAACCCTTCTTGATCCACGATACAAGGGTAAAGTTGCAGAGCTCATCCTGCCCACATAGAGGGAGCACAGGATGAAAAAACTTGAGGACGCTCTAAAGCGACACTTGTGTAACACCTTTCCAGGCACTGGTAGTTTACCAAGTGCTGACACAGGCGCTTCTGAGGCTGCGGATGATCAGAGAAATAGTGGTGAAGGCCAGGGCCACTTGACTGATGCATTTTTAATTTTTTTTAGTCCACGACGCCCAGGGACGTCAAATATCTAGCATATATGCCCTCTTGGAGGGCACTCTAAAAATCGAATTTTCAGCCCCATTGACTTGTATTGAGTTCGAATCTGAACATTTGGAAAATTCGAGTTCGAGCGCAAACCGAACTCGAGGGTGTTCGGCTCATCCCTAGTTACAAGTAGGGATGAGCCAAACATGTCCGAGTTTGGGTTCGTATTCGAACCCGAACTTTCCAAATGTTCGAACACGAACCCGAACTTGAACTCAATACAAGTCAATGGGGCTGAAAATTCTGTTTTTAGAGTGCCCTCCAAGAGGGCATATATGCTAGATATTTGCCATAAAAGGTGTATGGGGGTCCGGGTAGTGCCCTGGGGGACAGGAAACAAGGACAAAAACTTAAAAAAAAAAGTTTTTAAAGGGACAGTGAGTTTTCCATGAAATAAGGGTTAAAAATAAAGACGAAAGGTTCCTTCAGATATCGTGCCTAGGAGGTCCCTGTCACGGAATGGCCCAACACCCTCAGCCAGGGGCGGTTCAGGACGACGGGGTTTTGTGCATAGACTGTTAGGTGCCATTGCACCCACGGAGTTCCGTTTTATATTTTACTTAGATGTGGTTTTGTGTGTGGTATAATAAAAGTGTCTTCCTTGTTGTATTGCGAAATGTGTATCCCTTTGTATGCCTTGCCCGCCGCCATTTTCCCAGCGCCTCGTGGATCCGGTCAGAATGATCGGATCGGAAAATGGCCAATTCGGACCATCCGGTCGAATCGCAAAATGGTCAATTCGGACCATCCGGTCCGAATCGGCAACTCCCCGATTCGTAACCGCCAATACGAATCGGGTCCCGGGTGCCTCCTGCCAGCGAGGGCCAATGGGACTTGTGTGGGCAGGCAGGGATTCCCATTGTTATGACTCTGTGCAAATGTTTATAAATACATGTGTTGTGTAAAAAAATAAACAGTCTTACTAGTGCATTCAGCTTCGTCTGGTGACTTTTATTCTCGGCCGTATTTTCTGAGATCCCGCACGGTCTCAGAGTGCGGCGTCCGGAAATAAGATCCGAATCGAACACCCTGTGCCTGCATCTCGCATCAGGACAGAGGTGCAGCGTATGGTTGGGTCTTGAGAATATTCGACCGAGGTTCCGAGATCTGATCCGAAGGCGTGGCCCGTCTACCGCACTTCGGTATATCGAGCGGAGTGAGTAGATCCGAATATTCACTCGACGGAGGTTCCCAATAAGATCCGAATATTCATCCGACTGAGATCACATAAGATCCGAATATTCATACGGGGAAGATCCGATCCCCGTGTCCGTACGGCCGCTCCGCAGACGCTCCCACACACACAAGGTCAGTGAACCAGCTGCTCGAGACGCTGAGTACCGTGTTGCTCAGTGGTCGGGCTGGTTCCACGCAGGGGTCCACTTCACCGCCCGCTAACCCTTTCCCAGGGCCACTCCAGGCCGCACGAGACGCCGAGTGCCGTGCCACTCAGTAGTCGGGCCAGCGGTAAGCGCTGTGGGGCACGCAGATAGGAGCACACCCGCAGGCGGACAACACCCATTCCGTCATAGTCCCCATAACCTGCCCATGAAGTGGTGGATTTCTAGGATGTATAGAAACACTTAAAAACAAAAAATTTTTGTTTCAAAAGACGGTAAATGATTTTCCTTTAATCTATCCATAAACAATTACTTGGGGCGGCAGTCTGTATGAAAAGAGGAGACGTTTTCGGACATGCAGAAAAAGTTTAGTGATTTTTTGGCTAAATTATTGTGAAACTTATGCAGGCTTAGGATGAAAGTAACAATAGGTGAGTTAAAATTGGGCCTTTAGCGTCAACAGTGCCGTCACACCGTAACCCCTCTGAGGATATGAATCTGATACAGGCGTCATTGGCAGTGCACCCAAATATTGTGCTTTTGGTGCCAGGCCCACAAGACTGCCAGGCCAGCATGTACTATCATACAGTAACCCCTCTGTAGTATTGTGGAAGAATGCAGGGGTGGACCATGTGGTCCTATATTAAAAAGATATGATTCTGGTCAAGGCGTCAGTGCACCCAGATATTGTGCCTTTGGTGCCAGACTGCCAGGCCAGCAAGTACAATCATACAGTAACCCCTCTGTAGTATTGAGGAAGAATGCAGGGGTTAACCTTGCGGTCCTCTATTAAAAAGATATGATTCTGGTCAAGGCGTGAGTGCACCCAGATATTGAGCCTTTGGTGCAAGACTGCCAGGCCAGCAAGTATCATCATATAGTAACCCCTCTCTGGTATTGTGGAAGAATGCAGGGGTAGATCATGTGGTCCTATATTAAAAAGATATGATTCAGGTCAAGGCGTCAGTGCACCCAGATATTGTGCCTTTGGTGCAAGACTGCCAGGCCAGCAAGTATCATCATACATTAACCCCTCTGTGGTATTGTGGAAGAATGCAGGGGTGGACCATGTGGTCCTATATTAAAAAGATATGATTCTGGTCAAGGCGTCAGTGCACCCAGATATTCTGCCTTTGGTGCCAGACTGCCAGGCCAGCAAGTATCATCATATAGTAACCCCTCTGTAGTATTGTGGAAGAATGCAGGGGTGGACCATGTGGTCCTATATTAAAAAGATATGATTCTGGTCAAGGCGTCAGTGCACCCAGATATTGTGCCTTTGGTGCCAGACTGCCAGGCCAGCAAGTACAATCATACAGTAACCCCTCTGTAGTATTGTGGAAGAATGCAGGGGTGAACCTTGCGGTCCTATATTAAAAAGATATGATTCTGGTCAAGGCGTGAGTGCACCCAGATATTGAGCCTTTGGTGCAAGACTGCCAGGCCAGCAAGTATCATCATACAGTAACCCTTCTCTGGTATTGTGGAAGAATGCAGGGGTAGATCATGTGGTCCTATATTAAAAAGATATGATTCAGGTCAAGGCGTCAGTGCACCCAGATATTGTGCCTTTGGTGCAAGACTGCCAGGCCAGCAAGTATCATCATACAGTAACCCCTCTGTAGTATTGTGGAAGAATGCAGGGGTGGACCATGTGGTCCTATATTAAAAAGATATGATTCTGGTCAAGGCGTCAGTGCACCCAGATATTGTGCCTTTGGTGCCAGACTGCCAGGCCAGCAAGTACAATCATACAGTAACCCCTCTGTAGTATTGTGGAAGAATGCAGGGGTGAACCTTGCGGTCCTATATTAAAAAGATATGATTCTGGTCAAGGCGTGAATGCACCCAGATATTGTGCCTTTGGTGCAAGACTGCCAGGCCAGCAAGTATCATCATACAGTAACCCCTCTGTGGTATTGTGGAAGAATGCAGGGGTGGACCATGTGGTCCTATATTAAAAAGATATGATTCTGGTCAAGGCATCAGTGCAGCCAAATATTGTGCCTTTCATGGCAGCAAGTGCATTCACACCGTAACCCTTTTGTGGTAGTGTGTAAGAGTTCAGTGCTGGAGGTTTTGTGAATGCAGAAGACATCCCCAATCTATTCCGTTACGTCAGCATCATGGGATTGATAACTGCTGATCCAGGACTGATTCATTTTTATAAATGTCAGCCGGTCTACAGAGTTGGTGGACAGACGCACTCTTTTGTCTGTGACAAAACCTCCAGCGGCACTGAAAGTCCTTTCAGAAAGCACGCTAGATGAAGGGCAACCTAGTAGCTGCATAGCATATTGGCTAAATTCTGGCCGGTGATCCAATCTCAACACCCAGTGGATCATCTGCTGGAAAGGTATCCAGGTCTGCCCTTACCCCTAGGTAGTCCTGCACCATATGGTGAAGACGCTGGCAATGAGTGCCTACATTTGACGTCCCTGGGCGTCGTGGACTAAAAAAATTTAAAAATGCATCAGTCAAGCGGCCCTATCCTTCACCACTATTCCTCTGATCATCTGCAGCCTAAGAAGCACCTGTGTCATCTTTTGGTAACCTACCAGTGCCTGGAAAGGTGTTACACAAGTGTCGCTTTAGAGCGTCTTCAAGTATTTTCATCCAGTGCTCCCTCTGTGCGGTCAGGATGAGCTCTGCAACTTTACCCTTGTATCATCGATCAAGAAGGGTTGCCAACCAGTAATGATCCCTCTCCTTGATAGCACGAATCCTGGGGTCCTTTAGCAGGCTTTGCATAATAAGGGAGCCCATGCAGCGTAGGATGGAGATGGCATTAGCTTCCGAGTCTTCCTGGTCAATAAGGATGACCCTATCGTGCACTACCTCCTCCCAGCCACGTACTAGTCCTTGGGTTTCTGGGGACACATAACCCTCCCTTGAGGAATCCCCACCTTCAATGCCCCCACATTTTAAATATTCCTCCTCCTCATCCTCCTCCTGTCTGATTTGAGGACCCGCAATAATGCTGTCGGCATAAAGACTGTGGCCTTGAGAGTGTCAGGGTTCAGCACCCATGTGTGCAACAACCAGACCTACATCAGTGCTAACCATTTAAAGTGCTGCCTCAGACCTTGCCAGCACTGATAGGGGTTAACCAAAGTGTAAACACCAAACACACACCACACCCTCCCGTCTGTCTGTCAATAAAAGAGAATCCTCCCCTTGCAACTTGGCTTTGCATTGCAAGTCATTCCCTGAAAGTGTTCTGACCCCTTGTCACGGTCCACCCCGTGTACCTGTCTTGCACACCTGGAGCTAAGAATTTTGCCCTGGATCTCTTCTTTCTTGGATTCCAGTCCAGGTTTTGCCCAGGCTCAGCACCTTGACCAGGCTCCTGGAGATCCAGCCTGGGTCTTCCTTTTCTAGCCCTGGACTTCCAGCTGAGGCCTATCCGTGTTTAAGCCTCTTTAAAAGGCAGAGAGACCCATCCAGCAGTGGTTCTGCATTGTACTCCATGACTGAGGTCACCTGGATGTGTGCAAACCTGCTCCTGCTCCAGTGTATCCCGCGCTTTATCCACAGTCTGTGGTCAAAACCCTCCAGGACACTACTCAAGTGGGTACTCTAAACCGTGTAGCCCACTATCCCCTGTGTATGGATAACTGCCTGTGGATTACAAGTGTTTACCACCGTCTCTGACCTTTTGTTCTCAAGGTACCACTGTCAGCTATCTGGATTAATTCCTAGTGGACCCTGTCTGCAGTCTGGGACTGCATAGTCCACTATCCTGACTCTCCATCCAAGAACTCTCCCTGGACTTTATATATTTCTTTATTCTTTCGAGTGCCTGCTGCCAAGGCCTATTTAAGTTTCATTAAACTTATTCATTGTGTGATTCCTGTCTGGCCTCCCCTCTGTGTCTCCGCCTGCTGGGCTCTCACCAGAACCGCACACGCCACGTGACACCCCTCTCTGTTATCCTGCTATCAACCGTGTACCAGACCCTGCTTGACCCAACGACCTTGCCTCATTGCTGCCAGCCACAGACCACGGACCGTCCTGAGTACTCTTTTGCTTGCTCCCTTTGTACCTCACCATGGACTCTGACCTGCCTCAGTCAGCTAACTCCCAGGTACCTCCAGCATATCCCTGCCTAAAGGGCTCTGAACATGGGTCCCACCACGGCGAATGCCAGGTGCCACCCTGACATAATGCAAAGCCCACCAACTGAGCCCACAGGGATGCTACAGCCCTGGAAGATCTGGCCCACCTGTTATGCGTTGTAGTGGAGGAGCTATGGACTGTAATGGCCTCCCTAAGAAGCACCTTTCCTAAAGTGTGTGTTGCCCCAGGAAAGAAGCCTAGAGGCCCGCTTACTACAGAGGGGCACGCCAGGAGGATGGCGGAGGGTCTATGTATCTACTGTGCCTCAAGAGACCACTGACTCGCAGCCTGTCCCGTAACACCCCCAAAAAGGCCAGCTCCCACACCCGAGACGGCTAGGGTCTCCCAGCAAACCCCAATGAAAAAGACTGTGTTTGAAAAAACTCCGGTGCTTAAAGAGGCACCCCATGCTAAGCTCGCTGCACCTGAGCCCAAGCCTGCTCCAAAGAGATCTCAGGTACCCAAGCCTGTTCCTAGGCCCCCAGTTCCCAAGTCTATGCCCAGAAAACCTCCTACACCTAAGCCTGCACCCAGAAGACTCAAGCCCGCTGTACCCGGGGGTAGGGAGTCTCTGGAGGACTATGCAGGAGAGGAGGAAGAACCCGAACTGACCATGGAGTACGAGACCCCCATACGTGAGGAGTCTGACCCTCCTGTCTCTATGGACTATCACAGTACACCTGTGGAAACAGAACCTCCATTGCCTATGGAGATTATGTGCGTGCCTGCGGGGGGGGGAAACAAGTTGACCTGAACATTTCCTTGTGCCATACTCACACAGGTACTCATTGATGGCCTTTGCTGCTTGTGCAAACGCTGCAGCATTGCCAATGTCGAGTTTCACCTAGTGGGCATGTCACAGATCAGACGGTTTGTGGGAAGATGGAATTCTCTTTGAATTTCTGCCAGGAGAACACTTGCTGGGAATGACCGTCTGAAGTGGCTGCAGACTTTTCTGGCCTGGCTGGCCCTGCAGAGCCGACAGAATTTCTGGCCTGGCTGAGAAACTCTGTCAGCCCTGGGTACCTGGTTAGGAAACGCTGTACCGCCAGATTTAGGACGTGTGCTAGGCATGGTACATGCATCAATTTACCCTTGCATAGGGCAGAGAGAAGGTTGCTGCCATTATCACAGACGATCATTTCCAGCTGAAGCTGGCATGGTGTTAACCATCTCTGCACCTGGCCCTGCAGAGTTGACAGAATTTCTGGCCCGGTGTGGCTCCTGTCCCCTAAACAAACCAGCTCAAGCACAGTATGGCTTAATTTTGCTTGAGCCATTGCGTAGACCATGTCAGGCGTCGGTTTAGCTGCCACTTCGCCAGAGACATAGAAGGAGGAGGAGGAACAGGGAGAGGTGGTGGTGGAGCAGACAGACCTCATACAAGCAACTTTATGGAGGTGTGGTGGATGAACAAGCTCCAGCACAGAGCCCCGTCTTGGATCCCCCCCACCTGCAATCAGAGTTACCCAGTGTGCCGTGAAGGAAATGTAACGACCCTGTCCATGCTTGCTGGACCACGTGTCTAAAGTCACATGCACCTTGCTGCTGACTGCCTTTCCCAATGACTGGATAACATTGTCTTCCACGTGCTGGTATAGTGCTGGAATGGCCTTCCGTGAAAAGTAATGGCGTTTTGGAACATGCCACTGTGGTACAGCACATTCAGCAAATTCACGGAAGGGAGCAGACTCCACCAGCTGGAAAGGCAGCAGCTGCAATGCGAGTAATTTTGCTAAGCTGGCATTTAGACGGTGTGCTTGGGAATGGTTGGGACTATATTTTTTCTGACACTGCAGCAGCTCGGGCAACGTAATCTGACTGCGTAAATCTTCAGCTGATGGGATGCTGTCACTTTGTGAGGAAGGAGCTGGTACATCCATTACTGTAGCATCATCCCTGTCAGTGGAGGTTGTAGGCAATGACATGGCAGGACATACAGTGGGGGTAGAGACAGATGAGGAGGAGGAGGACCTACACAAAATTGTGCGCCGACGGGATGTGTGGCAGGTGGTCATATGTCGCCTCAAGCACGTGGTACCCAAGCGTCCAGTGTCTTTCCCACGCTTGAGCTTTATCTGACATAGATTACAAATAGCAATGGTGGGGTATGCTGCACATTTCTTAAAGAACTCCCAGACAGCAGAGTTCCTGCATGTGTGCTTTGAGACAACAGCGCTCTGCACCTGAGCAGCTCTGACATCTGATGCCTTGGACTGGCTTGTGCTATGGTTGGACATAGAGGATGTTGTGCCTTGTGTTTGTTGTGCCTCCTCCTCCTCCTCACTTGACTCCTCTGTTCGATCAGGCACCCGGGTGGAGTCAGTGACCTCATCATCATTGTCATCATCACCCCCTATCTCCTCGTCACTGGAGCCAACTTGGCAGTATGCTGCAGCTGCTGGGGCAACATGAGTGCCAGTTATTTGTGTGTCATAACTGGCACCCCCTTCCCCTAGGATGATTATACTCCCTTCCTCAACCTCAGAGATTGAATCAGAGCACTGTACTTGCTGCGCATCCTCAAGCAGCATGTCACTGTCATTGTAGTCAAACAATTCAGCTGACTCCTCCGTGTGTGATAGTGAGGCTACGGCAGGAGTAGCTGTGGACATGGAGGCTGCATTAGATGTTTTGGCAGTTGAGGTGGACTGTAAAGCACTACAAGGATGGCTGGCAGAGGACTCGGAGGATGAGGATGGCCTGGTTAGGGAATCCACCAAATCTTCTGTATGTTGCTGCTGCTTAAGACGTCCAGCACCAGTTAGAAAGGACAAGCGTGCCCCTGCAGAGGATGCACCACGTCCACGATGACCAGAGGCACAGCCTCCCGACACAAAGGCTGCTTGCCCTCTTATCTGTGTCTGGAAGCATCTGCCTGTCCTTTTTGGTCTTTCTGACATGGGGAGTGATATATAGATTAAATATATACAGAACTCTGATTCAACTCTGGTATAAAGATTAAAGATTTCCATAACTCTGGTATAACTCAGTGAGACACCCTGATAGCTGGCAGTCAGTGACAAGACACAGATTACAATTCCCAGATACCTCCTATAACTCAGTGAGACCGCCTGATGGGTGGCAGTGACACATTTGTGACCCCCAAAATACTTGCTGGCAGTGACAAGACACAGAAGATCACCTCAATTCCCAAATATTTTGTAGAAATTACTGACCCCCAAAATACTGCTTGGCACTGACAGTGACAAGACACAGATCACCTCAATTCCCAAATATTTTGTAGAAATTACTGAGCCCCCAAAATTCTGGCTGGCAGTGACAAGACACAGATTACCTCAGATTACCTCAATTCACAAATATTTTGTAGAAATTACTGAGCCCCCAAAATTCTGCATGGCAGATTACCTCAGATTACCTCAATTCCCAAATATTTTGTAGAAATTACTGAGCCCCCAAAATTCTGGCTGGCAGTAAAAAGACACAGATTACCTCAGATTACCTCAATTCACAAATATTTTGTTGAAATTACTGAGCCCCCAAAATTCTGCGTGGCAGATTACCTCAGATTACCTCAATTCACAAATATTTTGTAGAAATTATTGAGCCCCAAAATTCTGGCTGGCAGTGAAAAGACACAGATTACCTCAGATTACCTCAATTCACAAAAATTTTGTAGAAATTACTGAGCCCCCAAAATGCTGCATGGCAGATTACCTCAGATTACCTCAATTCACAAATATTTTGTAGAAATTACTAAACCCCCAAAATTCTGTCTGGCAGTGACAAGACACATATTACCTCAGATTACCTTAATTTACAAATATTTTGTAGAAATTACTGAGCCCCCAAAATAGTTGCTGGGAGTGAGAACACAAAGATTACAACAATTCCCAGATATTTGGTAGAAATGAGACCCCCCTCCAGTAGATGAGACCCCCTCAGTAACTGGTGGCAGACTGGCAGTAAGAACACACACTAACACAAAATCAATCTCCTCTGAAATCTCCTCTCAAACACGTACAGAAGCGCTGTGTGAAGCCTTATATAGTGTGCTGCGGGATTTAGCTCTGTGAGCCCATGATTGGGCAAAATTTGCCCAATCAGGACTCTGAGCCGTGATTGGCATAGTCTTGAACCTGTCTTGCACCTGACCTGTGGTCAGGCGCAAGGCTGTAGCCAATTACAAGCTTCAGGCCAGTGGAAAAGTGCATTGTGGTCCATTGTGGTGCATTGTGGGTGAACACGCGGCGAACACGCGGAAATGTTCATAGATCGCGAACATGCGAACAGGCTATGTTCGATGTGAACTCCGAACCGATCGAACCGAACAGCTCGTCCCTACTCTGCACTGGATTATGTTTGCTTCTCTCCACCCTGGACAGGAATCCAATACTTTGCAGATTAAACTGGAGAATTTGTTTCTCATCAAATGAAGCAAAGCCCATTTCATGAAAAAAACAAGTTTATTGTAAAACAATTTTTAAATTAAAATTTACAACATGCCAACAATTTATTTTCACAAAGCGCATGTCATATAGGCAAAGTCTAAACTCCACTTATATCAGTCGACCGATCGCACTGCTACATTATGCACTGATACATTATGCACCGATACATTATGCACGATACATTGCGCACCGATACATTGCGCACTGATACATTATGCATTGATACAGTACGCACTGATACAGCACGCACTGATACATTGCGCACTGATACATTTCGCACTGATACATTGCGCACTGATACATTTCGCACTGAAACATTGCGCACTGATACATCATGGCCTTTGCGTGCATAATTTTAGCAATTCCTAAAAGCTGATGCTAATTAGGGATGAGCCGAACACCCCCGTGTTCGGTTCACATTGGAACTCGAACAATTTTGAAAGTTCGAGTTCGAACTCGAACACGAACCGAACTCAATGCAAGTCAATGGGAGTCAAAAGTTTGGTATTTAGAGTGCCCTGCAAGAGGGCATATATGCAAGATATTTGCCATAAAAGGTGTATGGGGGTCCGGGTAGTGCCCTGGGGGACAGGAACCAAGGACAAAAAGTTTTAAAAAAACGTTTTTAAAGGGACAGCGAGGTTTCCATGAAATAAGGGTTAAAAATAAAAAAGAAAAATTCCTTCAAATATCGTGCCTAGGAGGTCCCCATAACCTGCCCATGAAGTGGCGGATTTGTAGGATGTATAGAGACATTTAAAAACAAAGAAAATCACATTTCAAATGACAGTAAACGCTTTTCCTTTAGTCTATTCATAAACAACTGCTTGGGGCGGTAGCCTTTATGAAAAGACATATTAGGACGCGCAGAAAAAGTTTAGTGATTTTTTGGCTTTTGGCTAAATTATGGTGAAACTTATGCAGGCTTTTGATGAAAGTAACAATAGGCGTTTTAAAATTGGGCCTTTAGTGTCGGCAACAGTGCCGTCACACCGGGCTCGAAATCCTTAACCCCACACAGTGAAGCCTGACAGCACCTGTCACATTCAAGTGCAGAAAAATTGTCTTACAATAATCAGAATGACCGAGGTTTGGTTGAAGCAACCACCACGATCAGAGAACTTAATTGGTCGGGAACAATAGGTGATTGAACACCAAGATTACTGCGTTAATTCCTCTAGTGAGGAAATATCCCTCTATTTACTTTAAGAAAACGTGCGTTTCACCTCTGTATCCTCAGCAGTTTCATCAGGAGCTATAAAGGTCCCTACCTTCAGGACCCTCTTTATATAGGTATATTGAACATTTTGATTAAGATTTAATGGGTTCAGTGCCTTGTGTGTTACGGATCCCTGTGAGGGTTACATGTATGCGTGTACAATTCCCTCATTGGTCCTGCTCTGGTCACGTGGTCATTTACCTATATACAGTACATGTTATGTTTCAAGGATTCACTCAATTCCTTTGGGTCCGATCATGTCATAGTTTACACCAATCATCATCTAGATGGAATACTCCCCTATCGTCTGTTCAATCTTAAACCACGTGATCCATCTAGACCAATGGGGATGTTTATCAGGCTTTTCGTTTTCCTTTTATATACTCCAATCAAAGGCCCAGAAAAAGGAATTTTTGTTTTCGCCTGTACATATATTGCTGCAAACACATTGCAAGCCGTGTACGTGCAAACCTCACAGTATTGCCCTTTATTCCAATTCCTGCACATATCCATCAGCCATAAATAAATACTAGCGCCAATTCTTTTGTTTCAGTTTTTTTTTATTTATAAACCAATAGTAGTTGGTTTATAAAGATTGAAGATTCTTTAGATAAAATCATACAAGAATCAAAATTATTGGAAAGGGAACAACTATTGGTTTATAAAGAAAAAAAACCTGAAACAAAAGAATTGGCGCTAGTATTCAATTATAGCACTCAGACAAGGAGCATCAAGACCAGCATTAATAGACATTGGCATATTTTAAAACGAGACCCTATTCTAGAAAATATATTGGGGAATAATCCTGTACTTGTTAATAGAGGAGTCAAATTTAAAAAATCATTTAGTATCCAGTCACAATAATCTGTTTAAATCGAGGAATTGGTTTAACCTACAAAGTGGCTTCAATAGGTGTGGCACATATCCAGCATGTAAGAACCTTCAACTATCAAAGGCATATATCCCTAATTTTACTAAGAAGGACGGGGACACAAGAGTAATAAAAATCAAGGTAGTTATTACGTGTAGATCAAAAAATGTTATATACAGGTTTACATGCCCTTGCGGAGTGCACTACATAGGGCATACCACACGTCCCCTATGTGTACGTATTAGGCTGGCGGCACACTAGCAAACATTTTGCGTCCGTCTGACCGTACTGTTTGCCATCCATCGTAGCTTTATAAAGGAGTCAATGAAACACAACACACGAAGCACCTGCGTACTTTTTCACAGATGGGCAACGCAAATAGCTACGGACGCGAAAACAGCATGACGTGAAAAAGCTAAACGGACGCAGAAACAACGCCGCCAACGTGCATTTTCCTGTCAGCGTGAAGACGTCAGACATGCGCAGTCGTTCCACGTGCAGGCAGGAGCTCAACACGCTGCGCGTCCTCTCACCATCACAGCACGCGTTCGATCGGCCATGGATGCAGAGTACCTGATCCAGCTCGTCCAGCAGCATCCCGTGCTGTGGGACACCGCAAATTCCGAGTACAAGGACAAAGTAAAGAAAGGGAACGCATGGACTGAGGTCACCAAAGAGTTGATAGAGGATTATGATTCCATGCCGGAAAGTGTAAAAAAAAACAAAAGTATGTATAAATTTAATTGTTATTCATATATATGGTGTCTCGGTAAATGTGTTAGCCAAGTGCGGTAAATGTGTTAGCCAAGTGCGGTAAATGTGTTAGCCAAGTGCGGTAAACATGCGGTAAACGTGTTAGCCAAGTGCGGTAAACGTGCGGTAAATGTGTTAGCCAAGTGCGGTAAATGTGTTAGCCAAGTACGGTAAACGTGTTAGCCAAGTGCTGTAAATGTGTTAGCCAAGTGCGGTAAACGTGTTAGCCAAGTGCAGGAAACCGAATAATATAGGACAAATTAAAACTCCGAACTATATACATTTTTAATTTCAAAATTTTCTTGAAACAAAATACACCAAAAAATATAGAAATTACTATACAAAAATGACTATACAATACTTTAATTTAGGAGGATGGTTATTGAGAAAATGAAAACTAAATATTTACATTTAAATTCTGCCCATCTGCCATGGTATCTCACCACTCTCGCTTACCAAATAATCCGCTAATGTGTCTCTATACCTAAAGTTTCTCCTATTTACATTCATAGCAGTGCTATTCACAAAGTCTTCAAATGCAGCAGAAGAGAACGAGTGATCGAAATTATAGCCAGCCCGGTCTCGGACGAAATTATGTAGCACGCAGCAACACTTGACAATGTCAACAGCGAAATTGACATTTACGTTTAATGGTCGATGGAAAATGCGCCATTTGTTAGTAAGGATGCCAAAAGAACATTCCACATAGCGCCTAGCTCTTGACAATCTATAGTTAAACACCCGCTTCTTCTCGCTTAACTGTGTTCCTGAATATGGTCGCAGTAAGTTAGAGGACAGTCCAAACGCCTCGTCCCCCACAAAGGCGAATGGCACAGCAATGTCGGTGCCCGGTAATTTTTGTGGCTTTGGTATACTCAGGCGGCTGCTCTGAATTTTGGTCCACAGGGTCGAATTACGAAAAACCATTGAGTCGGAGTCTTTGCCATACGATCCAATGTCGACAAATGTGAATCTGTAGCTAGCGTCAGCTACTGCCATCAGACCAATAGAAAAAAAGTGTTTGTAATTCATATATAATGATCCACTTCGCTGTGGCTTGATAACGCGGATGTGTTTTCCGTCCACTGCTCCAATGCAGTTCGGGAAATCTGCTCTTTCTAGAAATCCATGAGATATACGGGCCCATGTTTCCTCGGTTGGCGTTGGTATACATTCTTCTTTCATGGTGTTCCAAATTGTTTTACACACTTTTCGTATCAGAATACCTGCAGTTGATCTGCCGATACGAAACAAGTAATGTATGTCCTGTAAACTGCAGCCACTTGCAAGATACCTGCCAAAAAAAAAAAGTTTAGGGTTATGAGTGCATTTATTAACTTTATGTCATTCTTTTTGTTTTTTAGTAAATTAAGTAATGGTTAAGTGGCGCACCTTGAGGGATAATTACGTACGCAGCCTAAAGAAGCAGGAGGAAGGCTCACGAATCACGATCAGGGTCGGGAGCAAAGAAGACCCGAAAATACATTTATGCTGATCAACTATCCTTCATTATAAAAGGTTTAGAGCCAAGACCCACAGAAAGCAGCATCCAGGCTATACAATCAAACTGCTCAGAATCAGGAGAGCCAACACCCTCAGCCTCAACAGATGAGGGAGCAAGCCAAGCCATCCACTCAACGCCAAATAGCACCATTAATGTCGACACAGAAGTCTCAGAAGACGACCTTCAGATCATCCCTGAAGAAGGAGATGAAGCCACCCTGTTTCGCGAATCTGGTGAAGGAAAAAAAAAAAAAAACAGACGCAAAAGGGGAGCAGGTAATGTGGAGGAAGCTCTCATAAAATTCATGGAGTGGCACCAGCCTCAGAAATTGATGGTGGAAGAAGATGATGATGTTGCATTTCTGTATTCGCTTATACCTATGATGAAAAAATTATCATCACCGCAGAATGCTAGTTTTCGAATCCAGACCATCCAAACACTGGATAGAATGCTTCATCAACCACCGAACCCTGCAATGTCACATACTACAGCAGCGCAATCGCCGACATCAACTTGTAGTGGATACTACGGTAGATTCCTGGAAGCACCAATGCACACCGATATGGCAGACTTTGACAATTTGTAGTCGGTTTCTGTTCTTTTGTTAATATAGCCTATTCCCAAAGATTTGTTTTTAGTTTAGTTTGTGATAAAAGGTTACAAATGTAGGACTTAAAATTTGTTGTTTATTTAAAAAAAAAAAAAATCTTTTAAATGCTTTTCTGCATTTACTTTTCACCGTTAACAAATGTATGGCTTGCAATTTGTTGTTTATTAAAAAAAAAAAAAACATTTTAAAATTGCAGCCTTTAACATAAGAAACAAAGAAAAAAATAAAACATTTTTTGGTGCAAAACTTTATCGACTTCATAAGTTATTATGTCCGGTGTTTGCGTGATTGCAGCGGAAGATGGTAAATTCCAAATTTTCCCTGAGGGACAGCGCCGCTCCCCACTCACTCCCTGGTGCTGATGGTGGTGGTTGGGGGGGGGGTTCTGGTATAATATGAGATCTTTGTGGGTATATATGGTATATATATGTGTGTATTTAATTTGGGTCGAAGTGGGTATATATGTTCTGTGTGTCTCAAGCTTAAATATACTGAGTGAGCACGGCAAGAAAATACTTTACTTCTTACCTTAATGTGAAGACCAGCAACTCCTCAGGTGACAAGGCGGTCCGCATTTTGGTGTCCATCTTCATCAAAGGCTCTCTCACAGTGGCCAACAACTCGTCGAACGACGGTATCGACATCGGAGCAAGTTGAAGAATTTCACTGGGTCCTTCTCCCGTAGTGGCTTGTATAGCGTCACAAAAGCACCATGACGGTATCGCGCACAGTTTACAGGATGAACCCACCACTTTCTCTTCTTTGTTTTACGCAAATAGGTATATGTGGTGAGCACGAACGCCACAGCCTCTCCTGAATCCATCTTGGATCACACTTCCACCCACAACAAAACATGTTTTTTTTTATCTTTTTCCCTCTCTTTTTTTTTTAATATCTTTATTTTTTTAAGTTTTTTTAACATCTTTATTTTCAACGTCCGTAATAACTACTGATCGTCTGTTGACATCAATATCTCCCATCAAAACGTGCGTCCGTCACTGACGCACTTTTTACGTGGTACACAAAAATCTCCCGTCAAAAAGTGAGTCCATAACGGACGCACTGTATGCACTACAAGCAGCTGGTGTGCCGTCTACCTTAGAGAACACATATATAATATTAATAAGGGGGTAGAACATCATTCTGTTCCCCATCATTTTAAGAAACTACATACATGCTCCCCGGTAGGCTGTACATATTTGGGTATACAAATAGTTAAGAAACATTGGAGGGGAGAGGATTTTAATCGAAAATTAATCTGACAGAGATGAGATGGGTTTATAATTTGGATATGCTTCAACCCAGAGGCCTAAATTTAGATTTCGAACTGTCCCACTTTTTATGATTTGACACCCATCATCTGTTACTACTGGAACCACTCCTCCCCCATTTTTTTTTTGAGAAAGGATTTTACCAGGAAGAATACATTGAGATTTCTCTCTTTTTCAAGTATGTCCTGGGTGGCGAGTCTGTACCGTTAGGTGTCTCGCCCAAGGACACTTACTGGAGAGGTGCTCATCGGGATCGAACCCATGACTCCACAGACTCTCTCCACGCAGAGCAGTGATGTTACCTCTACTCCACCCAGCTGGTTACATGCTATCCAATTAAATGTACAGAGATAGAATTGTCGATAAAGTGTACCCCTTCAGGTGAAAGACGTCTTTCTAATTTATTCCCTTTTTTATTTTCTTTTAAATCATTTTTTTTGTGATTTAATAGCAATTGTCACTTCATTTGTGTGTCTAGGGTTATCTGGGATTATCCCTCTTTCATTCAAATCAGTAATAATGAAAGGCAGGTTGCTGATGCATTTATTAGGCAAAAGCCGTGTCTGTATTTTTTTAAACCACGTTTCGTTTCGATTTAGGTCACTGGAACGTATTTCTACCGAAAAGTATGCGCGATTGCGCATTGAGATTACTTTCGGTTTCGTTACTTATCATCGGACAACGTAAGGAGAACGTTTCTGTCGATTGAAGATGACGTCATTGAACGGATGTTTACAATCGGAGTACTTCCATCGGAAGAGCGGAACCACAAGCGAGGAGACTTCCGATTGAACGATCGGGTAACCTGTTCCCGCAGATATACCAACAATTGATTGGACACACAATTAAGAATTTTAGGTTTTAAGGAGGTCAAGGTACCCTTATGATCAGTACCACTGAGGAAGCCGTGGGGCGCACACCGCCCAGGCGAAACGCGTTTGGTTTATGTACTTTGATTTAATTGTTTTTATTCATTTGTTTTACTATGGGCATTTGGCCCGTTTGGAAATAAATACCGAATTTTATCGTCACTCCAAGGCATTCTCCTTCATTTGCATATGAGGCTTTTGCAGGAGTTGTGCCTATTGAACAAACTCCCGGGTGCATTCAAGAGAGCCCTGATAGGCTCAGGAATACGTGACTGGATCTAATCTGCATGTAATTCAAAGATTTTTTTAATGTTATGCACTATGATGCTCTCTTCTCTACTTTGAGGTTATTTGAAGACAGAAAGTTCGATTGAGGCTAATGGGTGGGCCGCATGAAATCAACCCATAAGTGAATACACTAGAGCCAGGCTAGGCTCTCTAGAGTGTGAGTTTCATAGTCCACATATTCGCTATATTTGTAAAACATGAACTGTATTACGCTATGTTTGTTATGTTTTATACCAAGGTTTTTTGATTCCTGTTAAGGATACACACAGCTGTTTTCAAGCTAAGTAAAAACTTTGAGTGTTTTTATAACTATCCTTTACTACACTGGGAACCGCCTCACCCCTTTCTACCTTTTTAAGTATTTCTTTTAGTGGTGTCGACATTAGGGACGACACGTGTGGGTGTATTGGCGATTGTGTAAATTGTTTTAGTCCTCTCTTCCTCTCCAGACCACCACTCCATATATTGTGCCTTCACTCGACTTCTTTTCTATTTGATTAAATCAAGCTTACGTCACAATGATGACTTAATTCTGATTGCAATTTCTATAGGCCTGTGATAAAGCCATTGAAGGGACCACTTTGTCATTGTTTTGGAGGTTTTACTTTTAGGAACATAAACGTCTTCAGGATACAATTTCTCTTTAAGTCCCTTAGAGAAGATAGCAAAACACAAATTAAAGCCTACTCCTTTCTCAGAGACTGTAACGTGAGTGTTCACTGTCCACGTGCAGACTGCTCCCCTCGCCGTCAGTATCTCGTAGAAATACTGATTCTGGCCTAGGACCCAGGCAATAACACAGGAGATCCTTGCAGGTTGAAACCAAATCAGAGACTGGCTTTATTTTAACTTTACAATTTGAAAAACACACACACAGGGGAATGTACAGAAACAAAGGAAACACACCCAGCATTGAAACAATGGCTTAGGGAGTAGCACAGGGAGTAGGGATCTGGTTACAGCAGTTTCCAGGGGTGGGTGGGTGATGCATGCATGGCCAGAAAAAGGATTCCAAACTCACAAAGGAAAAGAATAATACAGCAAATACAGTTGTACCACAGGAGACTCTACAATAAATACATAAGAGAATATTAATATAACAGACACCAGGGAATAGGGCACAGGAAAACACAAACACCCTGTGTCTATAACAAAGGAAAGGGCAGGAAAACAATATGAAATGTCAGGCCCACACCTCTCACATACATTTCTAAGCCCATGTACTTCAAGTCCAAAGTGACGCACAGATCAAATATCTCCCCCTTTTGCGGGAGACTAACCTGGGAGAAGACCCAAAATGGGTTGATTTCCAGGTTAGTGTGCATTAAAGTCTTTCTCATCTCACTGCTACAGAAATGTCCATACAGAGTCACAACTGAGCACAATTCACTCACCCAGCCGACCCTGGCATCTCCTGTATGCCAGGCATACGCTCATGCTCAACCCGCTGGGTACAGTTTCCCCGCTGGATCACACAGTACCTCAAGCACGCCTTGCCTCGTAGCCGATGAGCATACAGCCGTATTCCACTCTCCTCCACAGGGAGGTTGCTCAGTGCCAGTTTCCTGTGGTACTGGGGACCTGGTTGGCTTTCCCACAGGGCAACACGTGTCCACCCCTGGCCCTTCCTCCTGACCTTGCAGCATGCGCTCGGTACCACCCGCAGCCTCAGACACATATGACACAGACGGGCATACCACAGTATCCTGCCTGTCCAAGGTGCTCTGCGCTCCATTCCTTTCACCTGGCACCGCCAACCTGGATGGTTCAGGCACTGGGTAACCCTCTTTCACCTTAGGCCCGTCTTCCTGACCACCCCGCATGCCCTCTGCACCACGCACAGTCTCTAATACACACGGCACAGGCTGGCACACCGCGGTATCCTGCTCAACCCAGGCATTCCAATTCATGCACTTCTGCCCCAGCACCACCGACCCAGTTGGTTCTGCCACAAAGTAACCTACCATGGTCCTTTGTTCTCCCTCCCAACTGCATGGCATCACAGACACACCTGAGTCTGGTCTAGACAGGCACACCACAGTATCCTGCCACCCACCAGGTATTCTGATCCACACCATTCTCATGGGGCACTAGAGTCCTGGTTGGTTTAGGCGCAAGCAGACCCGCAGTCATCCCTTGCCTTTGCTCCCAACCATATGGCATCACAGACACACCCGAGTCTGGTCTTGGTAGGCATACCGCAGTATCCTGCCATCCTTCCCAGGCATTCTGATCCACACCATCACACGGCAGAGACGGGCCTTGTGCCCTACCCCCCGCAGGTACCCACTGCGACCATGGGCACCGCTGCCTCCCCCGCTGTCTCCACACACATGGGGCCCAAGGGACCAGCTGACTCAGGTGCAGGCGGGCACTCACCCCCTGCCTTTCTTCCCAGTCACACTGCCCCCTCATGCTACCACACAATACCTCAGACACACCTGGCGCAGGCGCAGACTGACTCCCTGCCATCCCCTGCCCTCCCCTCCAGGGATCCTGTTGTGCACTCCCAAACACAGCCCTCCCCACTGTCGAGCCACTAGTGGGCCTGGGTAAATTCCCAGCATCCTGTTCCAGCACATACTGTGACACCAATTTACCCAAATCTGTGCCCAGCAACGCATCTGTAGGAATATTTTCAGACACCCCCACCTCACGCAGACCTCTCCCCAATCAAAATAAACCTGTGCCATTGGCACCGCAGGACATACCCCTCCAAAACCTTTTACCGCTAGAGTCCTGCCAGGAATAAAGTCTGCAGGGCTGACTAACCCTGGACGCACCAAAGTTACTTCAGCCGCTGTATCGCGCAAACCCACGGATACCTTAGTCCCGACAATGACTGCTTGCTGTTTTTTGTTGGCACCGCCCTCCGATCTGGTCACGAACAGGACAGAGGGTGAGACTGAGGGGCGTCCTCCCCCAGCTGTGGGTGCAGGCTTCTTCCTCTCCGGGCACGTAGCCAGGAGGTGGTTTACACTACTGCAAATGAAACACCACCGGCTCACACTTCTTCCAGGAGATGGAGGACTCGTTCCCCCTTCCCAGCAGAGACTGGCACAGAGGGGGGCGCTGCCGCCATGATGTCAGGGGGCCGTGGTGAGTTGGGCTTCCATCCAGATGATCCTTTGGGGAAACCTCTGCTCCGGTCCACAGACGCTCTGTTGGTCGCATGGAAATCCACCAGCTCACCAGTTTCCATGACCGCATCGGGTTTGCGATCCAGAAGCCATTCCTGGATCTCAGGTGGGCACAGCTGCACGAACTGCTTCTTGATCAACAGGTCTTCCAGGGCACTCAGGGTGTCAATCTTCAGCCCCCTGACCCATTGTCGAAATAGGGTGGTCAGGTGGCCCACGACTGCAGAATAGCTCTCTGCGGTCTGCTTCTGCAAAGACCTGAACTTCTTGCGATACACCTCCAGTGTGAGGTTGTACTGCCGCTGCAGGGCTGCTTTAATCGCCTCATAGTCCTGGTCGCTCTCAGCTGGTAACTCTGCAAAGGCTTCGAGCGCTGGACCTTTTAGCCCAGGAGTGAGAAACCTGGCCCATTGCTGCTTGGGCAGCTGGTACTGTCATAGTTACATAGTTACATAGCCTGAAAAAAGACATGCGTCCATCGAGTTCAGCCTCTCCCACATCACCTACTGCTGTTGATCCAAAAGAAGGCAAAAAACCCAGTCTGAATGCTTGCCAATATGCAACACACTGGGAAAAAATTCCTTCTTGACCCCAGAATGGCAGTCAGATTTCTCCTTGGATCAAGAAGCTTTTACCCACATATTAAATATTATAACCCTTAATATTTTGTGTCTGCAGGAAGTCATCCAGTCGTTTTTTAAAAGTCTGTACGGACTCTGACCCAACCACCTCAACAGGCAGAGAATTCCACAGCTTTATTATTCTCACCGGAAAATAAACCTTCCTATTTTAAGCTAAATTTTCTTTCTTCCAGTCTAAATGGATGACCCCTTGTCCTGTGTATAGTCCTGTTAATGAATAGGTTATCAGACAATGGTTGATAATGGCCCTGTATATATTTATATAAGGTTATCAGATCCCCTCTAAGGCGCCGTGTCTCTAAACTAAACAGGTTTAAGCTTGTTAGTCTTTCCTCATAACTTAACCCTTCCATTCCCCTTATTAATTTAGTTGCCCGTCTCTGCACTTTTTCTAGCGCTATAATATCTTTTTTTAAGACAGGTGCCCAACATTGCACGGCATATTCAAGGTGCGTTCTGACCATTGATTTATAGAGAGGCAAAATTATGTTTTCATCCCGAGAGTGAACTCCCCTTTTAATGCATGCAAATACTTTGCTGGCCTTGGCGGCTGCTGTTTGACATTGCACATTGTTACTTAGTTTGAAGTCTATGATTATTCCCAAATCCTTCTCCTGCTTGGATTTCCCTAACTCCGTACCATTTAGGGTATAAGTTACTTGTGTGTTCTTCACTCCAAAGTGCATAACTTTGCATTTATCTAGATTAAATTTCATCTGCCATTTAAGTGCCCAGTCCCCCAATTTATCTAAATCCCTCTGCAGCGAAGTAACATCCTGCTCACATTGTATTACTTTTCCTAGTTTTGTGTCATCTGCAAACACTGATACATGGCTTTCAATGGCTATCTCAAGGTCATTTATAAATAAATTGAATAGTATTGGTCCTATAACAGACCCCTGAGGGACACCGCTTACCACTGGTGTCCATCTTGAAAATGTACCATTTATGACCACTCTCTGTACCCTATCTTTTAGCCAGTTTTCTATCCAAGAACAAGTATTTTGATCTAGACCAATTTTTCTTAATTTAAATAGTAACCTTTTGTGTGGAACTGTGTCGAAAGCTTTGGCAAAATCTAAGTAAATCACATCCACTGCGACCCCCTGATCTATACTTCTACTTACTTCCTCATAAAACGTAATTAGGTTAGTCTGACATGATCTGTGTTTCATGAAACCATGCTGATTTTTGCCAATTACATTATACCTCCCAATAAATTCCTGAATATTATCCCTTAGTAACCCCTCAAATACTTTCCCAGCCACAGATGTTAAGCTCACACAGTGGCGTAGCGTGGGGGGGGGCTGGGGGGCCGTGGCCCCGGGCGCAGTTTTCTTAGGGGCGCATAATTTCAAAAGAAATTTGCGCCCCATAAACATGAGGCCCGGACTGACCCGCCGGGCCCTCGGGCGCCGCCCAAGGGCCCGCGGGTTGAGGGGACCCAGATGCCGGGCAGCGGGAGTGCCTGCCCGGTCCTGAACAGTGAGTCCGTCCGTGTTGAAGGGGAGGTGGCTGCGTGCTGGCGCAGGTCACGTGGTCCGGCTAATCAGGTGATACTGAGTCTCTATACCACCTGACTGGCCGGACCGCGTGACCTGCGCACGCACGCAGCCGCCTCCCCTTCAACACGGACGGATTCACACGCTGTTCAGGACCGGGCAGGCACTCCCGCTGCCCGGCATCTGGGTCCCAACCCCTGCTGGATCCGGAGCTGGGGCAATATCCAGGTGAGAGCTGGGCTGGGGCAAATCCATGTGTGAGCTGGGGCAAATCCATGTGTGAGCTGGGGCAAATCCATGTGTGAGCTGGGGCAAATCCATGTGAGAGCTGGCTGGGGCAATATCCATGTGAGAGCTGTCTGGAGCAATATTCATGTGAGAGCTGGGGAAATATCGATAACGTGTCCACAGGTTGGGGGGGCGCACAATTCTTGGCTGGCCCCGGGCGCTGACAACCCACGCTACGCCACTGAGCTCACAGGTCTATAATTCCCAGGCACAAATTTTAAACCTTTCTTAAATATAGGGAGCTTTTCTCAGCTTTTCTCCAATCCTCTGTTACGATTCCTGAAAGAAAAGAATCTTGAAAGATTAAGAACAGAGGTTTACATATTTCAACACATAGCTCCCTCAGTACTCGCGGGTGAATTCCATCTGGCCCTAGGGCTTTATTCACATTCACATTGTTTAATTGCTGCAGTGCAAAACCTTGTCCTGAGTCAACCAGTCACTTTGTATTCGTAAGTTTTTATTAATGAATTTCATGTCTCCTGTTATAGGTTTCTCTTTGATAAATACTGAAGAAAAATAATCATTTAAAATTTCTGCCTTATCCTGATCTTCAGTTAACAATAACCCTGACTCAGATTTTAGTGAACCTACATTTTCACTCTTGGGGTTTTTAGAATTTATGTACCTAAAGAATCTTTTAGGGTTGGTCTTGCTCTCTTTGGCTATTTCTTTCTCATTTTCTAGTTTAGCCCATCTAATCGTATTTTTACATGCTTTATTGGCTGCCCTATATGCTTTATAGGATGCCTCAGATTTATCAAATTTAAAAGCTTTAAATGCCTTCTTTTTATTTTTCATTTCCTTAGTTACTGTACCTTCCTACTAAGCCACATTGGTTTCAGTCTGTTTCTTTTATATTTATTAACCAGTGGAATATATTGTGACGTGTACTTTTCTAGTGTTAGTTTAAAGATATTCCACTTATCCTCAGTGTTTTTCCCGTGAAAGAGTTTCTGCCAGTCAATGACATTGAGAGCTTCCTTTATTTTAATAAAGTTGGCCTTTTTAAAATATATGTTTTAGCATGCCCCTTATGAATGTGGTTTTTTTGAGTTTATCTCAAAAGTCACCATATTAGGGTCACTATTTCCCAACTGTTCCTTTACATTAATGTTTGAGAAAAGATCCACATTATTTGTTATAAACAGGTCCAGACAGTTATCCTCTCTAGTTGGTGTTTCTACCAGTTGTGACATGAAGGTATCATTTAAGGCTAGGGTCAGACTAACGCATTTTTCACGTTGTCCGTGAAAATGTGCGTTCGAAGAATGGACGTATTTTTCACGGAATACGCAATAGCGGTCATACGATGCGCAGTTTCATCCGTGATTTTGTACGGATCATCAATAAAACCTTCTTGCATCTGACGTTATGTTGGCGGACATTAGCAGTGTCTGATGTCTCCAATTCACTCACACACGCCGCTAGTGGACGCAGCGCACTCTTACGTCAGTACTAGTGGTTAACGTTTCGAAAAAAATGCGTTCATTTTCCACTTGCGTTGCGCAGCCGGACTTTTGTGCGACCGTACATCGTATATTGGCCGTCATTGCCCGGCATCTGCTGCTAGTGCGCCATGATTAAGTGCGCCAGAACGCGCGTTCGCACTGCCTCAGTCTGACCCTAGCCTAAAATGTTCAGAAACCGGATTCCCTTTGCTGAATTACTAGTCCCACTATCCCAATTAATGTCCGGGTAATTAAAATCTCCAATAATTAAAGTGCTACCATGATGTGCAGCCTTCCTAATTTGCTCTAACAGTTCTTCTTCATCATTATCTATATTAGGTGGTTTATAGCATATACCAACCAATAGTTGACTTCCCTGTTTATTCCCCAACAAAATATTTACCCATAAGGATTCCACATTTCCCTCATCACTTTCCAGTTGTGTAATATTTGGATTTAAATCCTGATTTACATATAAACATACTCCACCCACTTTCTTATGTTTCCTATCCCTTCTAAACAATGTATAACCGTTTAAGTTTACAGCCCAGTCATGCATTTCGTCCCACCACGTTTCTGTTATTCCAATTATGTCGTATTGCTTAGTGTATGCTATTGCCTCTAGTTCCCCCATCTTGTTATTGAGGCTCCTTGCACTAGCAAGCATACATTTAATGTTGTCTCTACCCACACATGCTGAATGCGACTTTACATTACATGCCTCCACTGTTCGGACATTACCCATCCCCCCGGCTCCACCCCCCTTAGTCTGAACTGAAACCCTTCCGCTATCTGCTCTGTCTCCATTTTGTAAGATACTGTATCCCTCCCCCCCTTCCACTAGTTTAAAGTCTCCTCCAACCTTTTAACCATCCTGTCCCCTAGCACAGCAGACCCTCTTCCATTCAGGTGCAATTCATCACGACTATACAGATTGTACCCCAGTGCAAAATGAGCCAGTGCTCTAAAAACCCAAAGCCCTCCTTCCTGCAACAAGCTTTAAGCCACGCATTGACCTCCCTGATCTCCCGCTGCCTTTCCACTGTAGCACGTGACACAGGTAGGATCTTAGAAAATACTACCTTGGACGACCTCTTCTTCAGTTTACTTCCTAATTCCCTGAAATCATTCTTCAGGTCCTTCCATCTTCCTCTTACTTTGTCATTGGTACCAATATGGACCATGACAGCTGGGTCATCTCCAGCCCCTCCCAATAATCTATCAACTCTGTCAACCACATGCCTAACACGGGCACCCGGCAGACAGCAAACTGTCCGGTTAAGGCGATCAGTGCGACAGATTACCCTGTCTACTCTCTTAACAATAGAGTCCCCTACCACCACAACCTTTCTAGGCTTACTTGCCCTCTTTATCCCTCCCTTACTTGGTGGGCTGATCCCCCTGCTGTTAGAGGGAGCAGCCTCCTCCAGTACTGCTACACCTGAGCTGATGCACCCAACATCTTCGCTCAAAGCGGCAAATCTGTTGGTGTGCGCAAGATCAGGACTAGCCAACCTTTTCCTCTTCCCTCCCCCCCTGCTACCACGTGTCACTGACACCCAGCTACCAACCTGTTCCCCAGTTAACTCCACTCCTCCCACACCCCTAGATTCCTCAACTATACTTTGCTCTGTGAGAAGCAGGCTCCTTTCAAGATTGTCAATCTGCCTCAGCGTTACGATTTGCCCTTCCAGTTCTCCAATATGAGCTTCCAGAAGAGCTACACGTTCACACTTGCTACAGAGATATGGACCCTGGAAGGATTCCTCCAGACATGCATACATGCAGCAGGATGTGCACTGGGTCAAACCTTCAAGCTTGCTAACACTCCTACCCCCAGAACAAGATAACAAATATATAAATACAATTGATACCTGTTATTTGAACTCCTGTTTTTAAACTCCACTTGAAAATAGCCTACTTAGGAAGTAGACCACTGACAAGTCCTTGTGAGCAAGCTCAGTGAGCTGCCAGTGAGTTTATGTAGCCATACAAGTAAAATCACCTGACAGGCTACACGCCCCCAATTAACAAGCCACCAGCCACTCAGGGGAAAAAAACAAGCACAACAGAAAAAAAAACAGCAGAAAAAGAAAAAAAAGAGAAATTAAACAATTGATAAATAAACCAGAGGTTTCTCTCCCTCTAGAGATACAAACCACAGACCAGTGCAGGTAGAACTCCTGTTTTTAAACTCCACTTGAAAATAGCCCACTTAGGAAGTAGACCACTGACAAGCCCTTGTGTCGAAAAGTCTTTTCAAAACTTTGCAGGAACACATCCAGGTCCCCATCTTTGTCCAGATTGGGAAAGTTCTCGGCACGAGGTCTGGGTGTAGAGAACTCTGCAGCACCCACAGGGACAGGCGATAATGGCATTCTGCCTGCTTGAGCCATAACGATCTGGTGTGCCCGTTCGGCTTGGCGCTCTGCAGCTTCTCGGTCAGCTTGGTGCGCCGCAGCTTCTCATTCAGCTTGGAGTGCTGCCGCTTCTCGCTCTGCTTGGTGCTCACTCTCCACTCAGCATTCTGCAGCTTCTCGCTCAGCTTTCTGTTCCTCTCGCTTTTGGTACTGCAGGATGAGCTGAAGCCTTATCTGAGAGTCCACAGAGCCCACATGTTTTAAAACAGTCTGCAAGTAAATATCCAGGGCATTATCACCCTTGGGCGAAGCACTTGACGCTATCCTTTCCACTGGACTTGAGCCTCCTTCGGCTGGGTTAAGCATGGTACCCTGCTCTGCTGCGTCCTGGACTGGTTGCCACGCCTCATAATCCTTGAGGGCTTGCAAAAGTTCCTCTTTATTCTTGTCTTTCGTCAAAATATTTTTGTCTTTACACAGCTGTTCTAACGCTTTCTTCGATTGTTGATGAGCCATCCTCACTCCAGCCAAATAAAAGATTGTTTTTTTCCTAAGGAGGGAGGGAACTGCTGTGTGTGTAAATTCTCATAAATGCACTAAGCTCTGCTCTGGAAATTGGAAAACCAATTTCTTTAGTATCTGGATCTATGGTGATACACAGATCCATACACTAATCCTGATATCGCACTGCTAGCCACCAGTTGTCACGAAAAACGCATGCCGCGACAAAGGATGCAGGGTTAAGCAAATCACTATCCGTCTATCCTAGACCCAACATAATGACTTTGCGGCCAACAATCCCCCGCGCACACTTGCCTAACTGTCCCAGCAACGCCTTCGCTCGCGATGGTCACGCAAACGTGATGAAGCGGCTACAGGATTGCAACGCAGTATCCGTCTACTCTCGACCCGGAGTACTGACCAGGGCCCCTATTACACTCTTCGCGCAGTGCGTTTTGTGTGCGCAAATGTGCATTTGCGCGAGGGGCAAAACCCTTTGCGCTGAACGTCGTATTACAACGTTCGCGCAAACGATGCGTGTTATCCATTAACGCGGATTGACCTGAATTGTGCGCGTCCTATACTTAACATTGTGAGCGCAAATTCATTTGTGTGCTGGTATGCGGATGGTATTCCAATCGATGCGCATCTTTTTACGAACGACGTTTGTGCGCATAATTTTAACGTCTTTGAAAAGCTAGTGGTAACTGCAAATCGGAACATTTTTGCCGAAACGAAAAACACCAGCACTAAAAAAAAATACAGCACAGTATAGTTACACATTCTACAGATATCCAAACAATAAAATTGTAAATTCGTGCATTATTTTTTTCATTGCTGCAGCATATATACTCAGATTTACTTTGACAGGCGCAAAAATGTGAGTCAATTAAGGTAAATTGATGTCAATTAAGGTTCTTAATTCTGATTGGATGAATCCTGCAAAAAAAACAGTCCGCACACTGATTTACGTGCACAACGTTACTGCGCGCGTATTACACTTCGTTTTGCGCATCGTTTTTACGGACATTATTTTTTGACATCGGTACACCACGTTCATTTTTGCGCGATAACGCCGGACGATGAGCGCAAAAAATGCGCTGCGTGAACGAAATTACGCGAAGAATGTAATAGGGGCCTACGTTTCCCACTATCCCTGTACCCACTTTCCTTATTCTATTTGTCACACTGCCACCACAAACCAACCTTTTTTATTCAAGAGGCTTACTGCTTGACCCAGAGACGGTCAGGCACCCTACCACAACTCACGGTTTAGTAGATAGAGATTTGCCTTTGCGTAAACTCGAGTCTATGATAATCCAGCCCTTCAGTTAGCGTGGATAGAATATCAAGCAGAAGCAGATCTTAAGAAGTTTTATTATGATAAACAAATAAATGATTTATCACAGTGCATTGGTTACAGAAAGATAGATAGAATAATCAAGGATTTACACACGCAAAACAGTAAAAATAAAATAAAGGATTAAAACCACAGACCCTTACTCACATCAGTAAGCTAAAAGGACATCCGTGATATCCATGTCCCCGTTATCCACGGATGGACATCCGTGGGTAATTTCCACCCTGATCATGAAGATCAAAAGAGAGACCATTTTGCAGCAACCTGTTATATCCCTCCAAGGGGAAAAGAGATAAACATTTTAATTACTTTCTAGAACATACTCAACACTGAGGTTTCCACTAGGCAGCTGTGAAAATCTCCAATTCACATACATGGATAGACATAGATATATAGACACAGATGGATATATATATATATATATATATATCGAGATAGACACATATATCTATCTACTCGCGACACCAGTAGTGGGGAGCTCAGTTAGTAGCCTTGTAGGTCAAGGAGCGGCAGAGACAGAGTGGCGGGTGAGGTGGATGGGGAGCCAGTGAAGGGGCTCGCAGAGAGGAGCAGCAGAATCAGAGCAGCAAGCGAGGTGGATGAACCTGGCATAGGCATTCAGAATGGATTGTAGGAGGAAGAGAGGGAGGCCAGCTAAAAGATTATTACAATAGTCAAGTCGGGAGAATACAAGGATGTGGATGAGTTGTTTTGTGGTGTCAGCAGTAATAAATGGACAAATTCCAGAAATATAATTTAGTTGGTAATGGCAGGAGGAGAAAAGAGACTGGATGTGGGGGATGAAGTAAAGAACAGAGTCAAGTGTAACTCCAAGGCAGCGAACCTGGTTTGATGGGGAGATAGTTGTAAGGGATTTTATATCCAAAATTATAAGTAATTGAAATCTTCAATTCATTGCTTGCTTCTCCCCCAATTGTCCTCAGGCCATCTGTCCCAACCTCCCTTGTGCCTGCTAAATCCTGCTCTACTGTATGGGAGACCCCACCCAGCAATACCCTAAGGCAAATTCCTTATAACCTGTTTCTCTGTGACATTGTGTACACGTGGAAGTCTCTGATTGGTTATCACATCAGATCCTCCATTTTGTATGTAAAGGCATATATACTCCTGACTGTTGATGAACACAGTTTTAGTTTGAAGGACATGGCAAGTTGTGTCTGTGTCTCATTTTGCACAAGCGCGCGCTCATCAATGCCTGGGTACAGCAAATCCTGACAGGTAACGGAGATGGGGGGACATGTGGAGAATGGAGATGGGAAAGGAGAGCCGTTCAGACCTAACAAAATGGTGTCAGAAGTGGGATTACATGCTCAGGTAAGTATTCTATTACTTGTGTATTGTGATCCTGAACTCTATGCCTCCAAAAAACTCTCTCTGCTGCCTCTAATTTCTCGGTCATCTAGTCTCTATCATGGAAAGTGCCTTCTATGTGGTATATTGGATCATGTGGTGTTTTGGATCAGGGCTTCAATTTGCTTTGAAGTTTAAAAGACAGTTTTTTCTTATGGTAATAAGTGAGTGATAGTCCTTCCTCCCTCAGTGATATTACAGTTTGAAATGTGTGAATATCTTAGAATCCTCAGAAAAGTTATTAGTAGGGTGACTATTCATACCCAAAGCTTAAGTAAGTCTGTATTTTGTGTTCTGTGTATACAGCGCTCTGTATAAGATGCTCTCTGTACAAGGAGCTCAGCACATTTCCAGCAATATGACCTGCTTTTCTTATTGCTCTCTCAGTTCTGCATGCTGTGCTCTCTGCATACTCTATATTACGTCTACACAGTCTCAGTTCTGTATAACAGTCTCCACTCGCTGTATTGTGTGCTTTATCTAAGTTTGAGACAAAAGCTGCGAGGCATAACTGTAAAATTGTGCTTTGCATCTGTAAAGATAAACATCAGGGCTATATAAAAGGATTGCTGTGCTTTAAACAAAGAAAAAAAGATATTCTCCGGGTCAGCTTTTATGGGTCACAGGCAGTGGCGTAGCGTGGGGGGGGGCTGGGGGGGCCGTGGCCCCGGGCGCAGTTTTCTTAGGGGCGCATAATTTCAAAAGAAATTTGCGCCCCTAAAACTTGAGGCCCGGATTGACTCACCGGGCCCTCGGGCACCGCCCAAGCGCCCGCGGGTTGAGGGGGCCCAGATGCCGGGCAGTGGGAGTGCCTGCCTGGTCCTGAACAGTGAGTCTGTCCATGTTGAAGGGGAGGCGGCTGCGTGCAGGCACAGGTCACGTGGTCCGGCTAATCAGGTGGTACTGAGTCTCTGTACCACCTGACTGGCCGGACTGCGTGACCTGCGCACGCACGCAGCCGCCTCCCCTTCAACACGGACGGACTCACACGCTGTTCAGGACCGGGCAGGCACTCCCGCTGCCCGGCATCTGGGCCCCCTCAACCCCTGCTGGATCCGGAGCTGGGGCAATATCCATGTATGAGCTGGCTGCCGCTGGGGCAATATCCAGGTGAGAGCTGGGGCAATATCCAGGTGAGAGCTGGGGCAAATCCATGTGTGACCTGGGGCAAATCCATGTGTGAGCTGGGGAAAATCCATGAGCTGGGGCAAATCCATGTGTGAGCTGGGGCAATTCCATGTGTGAGCTGGGGCAAATCCATGAGCTGGGGCAAATCCATGTGTGAGCTGGGGCAAATCCATGTGTGAGCAGGGGCAAATCCATGTTTGAGCTGGGGCAAATCCATGAGCTGGGGCAATATCCATGTGTGAGCTGGGTCAAATCCATGTGTGAGCTGGGGCAAATCCATGAGCTGGGGCAAATCCATGTGTGAGCTGGGGCAAATCCATGTGTGAGCTGGGGCATATCCATGAGCTGGGGCATATCCATGAGGTGGGGCAAATACATGAGCTGGGGCAAATACATGAGTTGGGGCAGTATCCATGTGAGAGCTGGGTCATATCCATGTGAGAGCTGGAGCAAATCCATGTGTGAGCTGGGGCATATCCATGAGCGAGCTGGGGCATATCCATGTGCGAGCTGGGGCATATCCATGTGCGAGCTGGGGCATATCCATGTGCGAGCTGGGGCAAATCCATGTGTGAGCTGGGGCATATCCATGAGCTGGGGCAAATCCATGAGCTGGGGCAAATCCATGAGCTGGGGCAAATCCATGTGTGAGCTGTGGCAAATCCATGTGTGAGCTGGGGCATATCCATGTGACAGCTGGGGCATATCCATGTGAGAGCTGGGGCATATCCATGTGTGAGCTGGGGCATATCCATGTGTGAGCTGGGGCATATCCATCTGAGAGCTGGGCCATATCCATGTGTGAGCTGGGGCAAATCCATGTGCGAGCTGGGGCATATCCATGTGCGAGCTGGGGCAAATCCATGTGCGAGCTGGGGCAAATCCATGTGCGAGCTGGGGAAATCCATGTGTGAGCTGGGGCATATCCATGAGCTGGGGCAATATCCATGTGTGAGCTGGGGCTATATCCATGTGTGAGCTGGGGCAATATCCGTGTGTGAGCTGGGGCAAATCCATGTTAGAGCTGGGGAAATCCATGTGTGAGCTGGGGCATATCCATGAGCTGGGGCAAATCCATGTTTGAGCTGGGGCTATATCCATGTGTGAGCTGGGGCAATATCCGTGTGTGAGCTGGGGAAAATCCATGTGTGAGCTGGGGCTATATTCATGTGTTAGCTGGGGCAATATCCATGTGAGAGCTGGGGCAATATCGATAACATGTCCACAGGTTGGGGGGGGCGCACAATTCTTGGCTGGCCCCGGGCGCTGACAACCCATGCTACGCCACTGGTCACAGGGAGAATTAAATGAAAGCTATACATTGCATACACTTACACAGTTTATGGCTTTTATTTTATTTTATTGCATAATGGTTTAGATAGAATTGTGTTATATTTAGCAGTTAAATATTGCTGCAGAGACTTAGCAACCAAATTGTGTTGTATAAGTTCTTTTTTTACATATAACCTTCCTGAATACCAGATATTGCTTTGTTTTGGATGCTATCAAGTGCATTTGGGACTCTGTACAATTTTGCTTGTTCCAAGCACATGTTTGTCCACCATTTTAGGACGCAGCATGGTGACCATGTGTCGGACATTTTAAGCCAAGGGTTGGTGGCTATCTCGGTGCTTAATGCTGTCAGTAACATGTGCTCACTTAATTGTGTAACCTTTGGTGCCCATAATTCATCTAAAGCGAAGCAATCTATTTTAAAAGGCATATCGCGCAGGATTATCACCTGAAACGATATTCGGAACCAAAACAAATGGCGAGGATATGTACCTGAAAACTGGACATAATGGACATAATATAAGTGAGTTTAAATAAGCCTGTGTTTTCACCAGTCTGCTTAAAATCGCTGCAGTCCTATTAAAAATGCCTTTCTTTGCAAAGAAAGTGTCAGGAACTATTTCTAAATATGGTTCTATTCCTGCGTAGGCGAAATAGAGTGTAAGCTCTGAGGTTTATGTAATGGCCATGCAAACAGATTTAGAAACTAACCATTTTAAATGTGTGACTGCCTTTAACCCCTAACATGCCACAATATAACCAAGGGAAAACATTGTGATTAAAACAGTGTGGTACATAGCCTTCCCATTAACCCCATAAATGCTATTTGCAAGGGAAACCTTGAAATATACACTGTAAGGAATGAAGCCTGCCCAGTAACCCTTTATATGTACAGCTAAACCAAGGGGAAAATGAAAGTAATACACAATGTGATATATAACCTGACTGTTAACCGATTTTTTGGAGCCATTAGCTCCATGTAAAAAGAAAAAATTACATTTTTTATTTTAATGTTATGGTCATTGTGACGGAACCGTTCTCTTCCGTCTGTCCTGACTCTCCAGACACCCCTTTGTTGCGGTCAGCCCGGCTACTGGGAGCGCTGTCCTCAGCGCCTCGAGCAGCTTGACCTACCTGCTTCTGTTCCTCTGCCCTGGAGCCGTTAGGAATTTCCAGAATGCCGCTCGGTGCCTTCTGATGTTGAGTATATAGTGTAGCGTAGTTTGTAATAAAGACACCAGGCGCGGCTGTATGCTTTAAAACAGGATTCTCTCTCTGAGCTCTGAGAGTTCTCTGACTTTTTAATGAGCAAAACGCCACCATTTATGTTGAAGTCCAACAGTCATAATTTGCATAAATGACGCACCTCGTCCTACCAATATACTAATTACATTATGTCAGTTATTTACAATAAACATTCTTAACATTCTTTAGCCTTCAGCTCACACAACATTTGTATAATCCATTGTTCTAACACATCAGATTAAATACAAACACAATCACAGACTTCTTGAATTAAATATGCAGCTAGATAAGGGGAAAATCCCTGGTGCATAAATTACACAGCAGTAAAGCTTGTTTACTGGCTATACAGAAACACATTTACCTACAGGAATATAAGTATATTTAAAACCAAAGCTATGCCATTTTACACTAAACTAAATTAAACTAAAACCAAACGATGTAAAATATAGCTAAAATCACACGATATAAATGAACATAAAGTCTCTTGGGGTTTGAAGCATGGAGCATTACATCAGCTCCATGACATATGTCCCCCCTTCCAGAACAGCAGGGCAAGCTTAGATCCTAAACGGATCTCTTGCCACTGACGAGACCTCTCACCTTGCCCCTCTTCTGTGCCATCTTGAAAGTTCCATGGTTGCGGGCACATAAGCAAAGTCAGCGGGGTCTCACGGTTGCTGGAAGGCTGTGGGTCCATAGTCCCTTGGTAAGAGGCAAGCCAACCCTCTTATCCAGTGCTCCCAAGGACTCACCGCAGTAGTTTCTGCCAGGCAACAGGCCACCACAGTCCACAGGCATAAAATGTTTGTTAGGGGGCACCCTGAAATTACCCCCCATATCTTGCTCTGTCCAGGGCACCTCTGTGGACCCAGGACCCGAATACAGTCAGCAGTCACAGTTCCCAGTCTCTCCTTCTGCTGATGCCCCCCTCCTGAACATTTAAAAAGGGTCCAGCCCACGGCAATCCCCAAAAGGACGCAATTCTTCCTGGGGCCAGGAACTTGATTGCCTCTCAGAATGGTCACTCACCGGTCTCCTGGGAAGGGGGGAAGTGATCTCCTCTCTTTCTGCACCTTGGTTGGTAGGGGTGGCATTATGAGGGGTCCCCATTTTCCTCGGGGAACAGTCGCACGTGGATGCCAAAACAGCCTCCAGCAACACCGGGTACACACGCTCTTCGGTGCAAAATATATCAGGGGCAATGACTCGACCCCCTGTTGTGCTGCTCTCCTCCATGGTGGGCACATGGGTGCTGGCAGCTTGTGCCAGGGACAACTCATCTTGGAGCTGTTGGCACTGTGCTCGTGTCCCTTCGAGCTCAGCCTGCAGGTGGCTAACAGTACCCTGGTGCTCCTGCTCCAATACACCTAGTTGGTGTGTCAGATGGCTCACCTCCATCTCGCTTGCCTTAGTTTGAGCGAAGCTCTCCTTCCAAGCTGTGTCTGCTTCTAGTAGCTGGTGTTGGCACAGCTGGAGTTGGTTCTGGAGCAGCTGTATTTCCTCTTGCTGCTCATAGGCCCGTGACTGAAAAGTATCCCAGGAGAGCTGTGTCTGCTCCAACTTCTGCTCACAGCGCTCCAGACGAGTTTTAAATGTGGTAATTTCTGTCCATAGAGCCGCTCTGGTTCGCCGTTCATCCTCCAGCTGCTCAATCACTACACGGGAGCTGCACTCCAGCTCCGCTATCTGCGCCTGAGCACCACTGAGCTCCGTGTGTAGGTCGATGTTACAGTCCTCACAGACCTGCAGCTGGGATGACAATTTTCGTATACTGACCGACTGTTCTCGTACTTCCATGCAGTGGAAATCTCTCTCCTCCATGACAGTTCGCAGTTTATCCTGTAGACGGTGCAATTGCAGGCCAGTCTCTTTCTCGCTCTGGGTTGCAAAGTCTAGTTGCCCTTTCAAGGTCTCTACCTCCCTTCGAAGCGGGTCACAACATTTGCATTCACTCTCCAGTACCACCTCCATTTCTTTCACCCGTCCACCCCTCCGCTTCTTTTTAGCATTACTTGAGGGTAGGTTGACGGTCACGGTTGGTGCGGAAGCATATTTTGTTTGGGTCTTGGCGTTGGCAGAATCCGATGCTTCCAAAATCTCTGGTCTCTGCCAAACCAAGTCTGTAGACACCCTCTGGGTGTGTGGTGTAGTTGCCAGCCAGTTCTCCTCCTGGCCACGAATGTCCCCTTGCTCCATTCAGCCTGGGACCTTGTATTTACTGTATTCCATATGCAGAGGGTTAAAATCTTCCTGGGTCCTGCACAGCTTCCCCTTTCTGCAATAAACAGACCTCATTCCAAACACTCTGTAACAGGTCCATGCTAGGGTTTGGACCATATTGCTTGAGGCGTCTTTTTACCTCCTTGAGCGTTTCCATCTCGCTCCTGGTTGCACCAAACTTGTGCCTTTGTCCCTTTCTTCAATATTCGTTCCTTCCATGGCTTTCCAGCAGGTCCTTCAGGGTGTCCTGCTTGCAGGCTGTATAGTTTGTCATCTCGGGGTGTACTGGTGTTGGAGAGCCTCTATCCACACCGCTTGCCACCAATGTGACAGAACCGTTCTCTTCTGTCTGTCCTGACTCTCCAGACACCCCTTTGTTGCGGTCAGCCCGGCTACTGGGAGCGCTGTCCTCAGCGCCTCGAGCAGCTTGACCTACCTGCTTCTGTTCCTCTGCCCTGGAGCCGTTAGGAATTTCCAGAATGCCGCTCGGTGCCTTCTGATGTTGAGTATATAGTGTAGCGTAGTTTGGAATAAAGACACCAGGCGTGGCTGTATGCTTTAAAACAGGATTCTCTCTCTGAGCTCTGAGAGTTCTCTGACTTTTTAATGAGCAAAACGCCACCATTTATGTTGAAGTCCAACAGTCATAATTTGCATAAATGACGCACCTCGTCCTACCAATATACTAATTACATTATGTCAGTTATTTACAATAAACATTCTTAACATTCTTTAGCCTTCAACTCACACAACATTTGTATAATCCATTGTTCTAACACATCAGATTAAATACAAACACAATCACAGACTTCTTGAATTAAATATGCAGCTAGATAAGGGGAAAAGCCCTGGTGCATAAATTACACAGCAGTAAAGCTTGTTTACTGGCTATACAGAAACACATTTACCTACAGGAATATAAGTATATTTAAAACCAAAGCTATGCCATTTTACACTAAACTAAATTAAACTAAAACCAAACGATGTAAAATATAGCTAAAATCACACGATATAAATGAACATAAAGTCTCTTGGGGTTTGAAGCATGGAGCATTACATCAGCTCCATGACAGTCATGTTGGATATCTTTGGAAAGGCCAAGCTCTGCTCTTCCCAATGTCACCTTGATCGATCATGTGCGATGCACAGGCACTGAGATGCAGTGCTCCAAATGACCCCTGTGCCTGTCAGGCTCGCGCCAGGAAGGAGCCATGGCACGACCTCAGTGTGTTGTTATATTCCCAAGCGCTGGGGATAAGCAGGCACACAGACACTGGAGGCAGTATATGTACAATAAGGCTGTATTGAAGAATGGTTCACAGCAAACAGTCCAGCACAGAACAGACGGTAACACTGAAAATAGGCAAGTGGATGGTGGACCATGTAGTCTCTCTCCAGATCCACTTGAGGAGAAGCAGGAGTCTTTAGACAAATGTACCTTGATAGAAGGTTGGTCTCCTTGGAGAGAGCTGGAGGGCTGGAAGCCACTTGAGAGTCTCTGGACCCACTGGATAGTGGGCCACGCAGTGGATCGTCCAGCCAGCAGGAACCAGGTAATGCAGACACAGCAAGGATGCACGGCAGAGCAAAATAAATCAGGCAACATACAATGACAAGAGGGAGCTCTCCAGACCTCTGGACACTGGGAAGGGAAAAACACAAAATGAAAGAGCAAAGGGGAGGAGGGTGGGGTCTGGTTTTATGCAAAACCTCAGGTTCAGACACAGAGTTAACCCTTAGGTGGGAAGCAGGTAATGAGAGCAAGTGACCCAGGCTGACCACAGCAGACTCTCAGGGCTGAGGCATGACAGTACCTCCCTCCTTACAAGGTGCACTCCGGGCACCTAGGACATGCCCAAATCAGGGAAGTAGCAAGGAGGTTACCACCAACTATCAGAGTCTGAGTCTGGATCATCATAAATGTCCCCTTGAGCATGTAGGGCCTGTTCAAAGATTTCCAAGTCCTCTTTCCGGACCAAAGTCCCGTTGGATGCCCAGACGCAGCCCTCAGGAGTAGGACTGGTCATAGGTGGCACAGGCGTGAGAGGGCTGCTGGTGGCAACCCCACGACGATGGGTGAAGTAACTGGCTCCTTAGCTGCCAGGCGCTGTTCATATACAGCAAGCTCAGAGTCCGGCACGATGAAGCCATCAGACGCTATGGACAGAGTCTGGATTTGGTCTGGTGGGCTTGGTTGAGTCTCAGAAGGTAGGGTGTCACAACCATAGAACCCCGAATTGAATGCAGGTCTCTTAAGCAGGGCCCCAATTTGTCGTCCAGGACCACCTTGAGGATGCTTAGCAGTCTGGGGGGTCATAGTAGAGGCCACCAGGAGAGGAGCAACCTCCATAGGTTCTTGGTCTGTGGGGAATGTGGGCTCCACACCCATGGGTTCTTCCTCGCTGGGCTCAGTAGGCAGAGTCTCCATGTACTCGGCAATCGAGTCCTCCTTAGAACTCTCCTCCTCCGAGGAGACCACACTGGATGCAGGCCTCCTGGGTACAGGAGTTTGGCGAAGCTTGCCAACGTTGGTAGCCTGTCAAGGCTTGACAGGAGCTGGAGTCTGGCGGGACTTGGCAGCAGCTTGGCGAGGCTTGGCAGCAGCTTGGCGAAGCTTGGTAGCGACTGGAGTCTGACGGGATTTGGCAGCGGCTTGGCGTGGCACAGGACCCCGGGCTTGGCGTGGCACAGGACCAGCAGCTTGGCGTGGCACAGGACCAGCAGCTTGGCGTAGCACAGGACCAGCAGCTTGGCGTGGCACAGGAGCAGCGGCTTGGCGTGGCACAGGAGCAGTGGCTTGGCGTGGCACAGGAGCAGCGGCTTGGCGTGGCACAGGAGCAGCGGCTTGGCGTGGCACAGGAGCAGCGGCTAGAGGCTTAGCAGGTCTGATGGGACAGACATCTATTCGGTGCAGATCTGACCCGCAGTAGAAGCATTGGTTCAGCCTTCTACGCCTTTCTCTCTGTGACTCCACAGAAGGTGTCTGGGCTCTGCATTCAGGTGGAGAGCGATTAGAAACAGGTGGTTGCTGCAATGCTCTGCTCTCTGGTGAAGGCCTGACAGGGCCAGGTGTAAGAGGAAAACAGTCCATGAGATTCCATACCTCCTCTACCACAAGCAGCAGCTGATAAGCAATGTCCTTTAGTGCATGTATTACCCCCACGGACCTGGTGTTAGGCTCTTTCATTATGTCAGGCTCGCGCCAGGAAGGAGCCATGGCACGACCTCAGTGTGTTGTTATATTCCCAAGCGCTGGGGATAAGCAGGCACACAGACACTGGAGGCAGTATATGTACAATAAGGCTGTATTGAAGAATGGTTCACAGCAAACAGTCCAGCGCAGAACAGACGGTACCACTGAAAATAGGCAAGTGGATGGTGGACCATGTAGTCTCTCTCCAGATCCGCTTGAGGAGAAGCAGGAGTCTTTAGGCAAATGTACCTTGATAGAAGGTTGGTCTCCTTGGAGAGAGCTGGAGGGCTGGAAGCCACTTGAGAGTCTCTGGACCCACTGGATAGTGGGCCACGCAGTGGATCGTCCAGCCAGCAGGAACCAGGTAATGCAGACACAGCAAGGATGCACGGCAGAGCAAAATAAATCAGGCAACATACAGTGACAAGAGGGAGCTCTCTGGACACTGGGAAGGGAAAAACACAAAATGAAAGAGCAAAGGGGAGGAGGGTGTGGTCTGGTTTTATGCAAAACCTCAGGTTCAGACACAGAGTTAACCCTTAGGTGGGAAGCAGGTAATGAGAGCAAGTGACCCAGGCTGACCACAGCAGACTCTCAGGGCTGAGGCATGACAGTGCCATCTGGCTGCAGAGAAACAGGCAGCGCAGCCCCTCCCTCCCTTCTTGTGGGCATGCTGATCCAGCAACTCCTATCACTGGGCCTGGCAGGGTGCAGCTGCTAGGGGTCAGGGTGAGGAACTATTGGGGTTAGGAGGGAACAGAGAATGACTATGTCCCTCTGCCTGTATTATACCTGTGGGGGGAGCAGTGGGGGAAGCTGTCCCAGCCCATCAGCATGTACAGCCAGCAGAAAGTGCAGGGAGAAAGTGGGGTGGGGCAATTGACAGCATGTGGCCAAAAACCCCTAGAGCTGCTGGACAGATGCTGTACAGAACTGCATGTCCAGGGCGTCGGCACAGGCATTTAAAATTCCTATAGCCAATTGCCAACAGTAAATGGGCTGGCAAAAGCCCAGGTGCCAGGTGCAAATTCTAGTTGCCATTACGACCTGATGTCTGGGATTTGTCAAGCCCTGCATTAGATGAATGAATGAGTAATCCCATTCTGCAGTGCTATAGAACTTGTCATCTGAAACATAAGCCAGGAAACTGGATAAAGTGAAAACACCTTCACACACATTACTGCCCCTCTATATAATTTTGCTTATTCTGTTGGACTTTGTGTTAGGGTAGCACAAGTCAGGCCGGTCAGGAACAGTCCTTGTGCTAGGGAAGCATAGAACTGAGGCCAGGTCAGGAATAGGAATAGTCCTTGTGCTAGGACAGCACAGGACCAAGAATAAGGAAAAGACAATCTGTATGGATCAGTAAGGGTCCCAAGAGCTCTCTGGATCATCAGCACTAGTGCCACACCTGCTCCTGCATTGCAAGCTGATAAGATCCTCCAGATACAGAGTACAGTTCTATGGTAGAACGTCTTGTGGTGTCTGGGCATTCGTATCACAGTCGCGCAGTCATACTATCTAGATATGCGTTTGGTGTTGTGCATGATTTTGGAGACATGTGGAAACGTAGAAATGTGTTTTTGTTTTATTAATTAATTTTCTTTCTTTTACAGGACGAAAAGAGAAAAATCCAATAGATCAAGAGATTAATAACGTGCATATTTGTGTAATACAATTCCTTACCAAGGCTGATCTCTTCGGAAATATAATGATTTGGAAAAAGATTCCTTTGGTCTCTCTTTTTCCAAAGGGGGGATATTGTAGGCCTACCGAGAACAGCTGCATTAACTTCCACTTACCCCTACCGCTCTGAGAAAGAGAGGAGGGGGGGTTGATGCTTCCTTTTATTTTTGTTAAGGTTTGTGAAGTTTTTAGAAAACTTAAAGTATTTGTAAATGTTGATAGAAGGCGATCAGTGTCTGGCTGTGAGTGACGAACATGACGGAAGCCAGTGAATAGAAAGTGATGGAAGGTGATTGAAGGTGAATAGAAAGTGATGGAAGGTGATTGAAGGTGAATGGGGAGTGAATAGTCAAGGAAGTCGTTTTTTTCTATGTTCGACTTTTGTTTCATCCTGCTTGTCTAGTTTCTTCCTTGTCTATTGTATGTCATTCTTAGAGAGATATTGGCACACTATGGAAGTGCCTTTGCTGAACGTTACAAGTTTAAATACATGTTTTTCTTTACAGCCATAACGATATAAGTGTTAACCATGTAAGTTTTTAACGTTGCAAGTTTTAAACCCTGACAGGTTATTAACATTTTTTCAAGGCTCTTTAATTTAGGTGAAAATTGCCTGAGTAACGCATGCCAACGCTCATTGCAGCTGATGCTGATCAAGCTAGATGGAAGATCATTAATTTGATACCAATATCGATATAGCTATTGAAATTGAAGGAAATTTACTCAAACACACATCATCATTACACATTGCAATGTTCCGCTTCCTTTACCGGATACCAAGATCAATAACAGAGTTTACCAGACACCGGGCAATAAAACATTCTAACAAAAGGAGTTGTATTTCATCTTAAATTAATATGAAAAAAAGAAAAACACAGAACTTTACATCTTTATGCTCAGAAGAATCATCACTTTGCTTTTCTTAGAAGGATATTCTACGCCAGATACCTGAATGTTTGTTCTAAGTGATGAATACTTTGTATTCTAACATTTCGTATCGTATATTATTATGTGATCACAATTCTTATTTTTCAGGAGTAAGTAAATGCCCTGATATATTTATGATAGTGCAGGTCACATTCAATTAAAACTGGAGTTAGAGTATTTTCAATAATGTACTCAGTTAATCATAATGGTCTTTTAAATTAGCTGTCCAAAATAGTCTTATAACAATACATCCAGCATTAAATAGAATATAATATACTATTAACCAGGTGGTTCAACTAGTCCCATTACTGTGAATAAAATATAAATAAAGTTTTAATACGTCTAATGGTGATCTCAGCGATAATGAATTAATAGCTTTAACTTAATGTTACACCTAAAATGACTAAATTCTTTATATAAACCAGGTGTAAAGGAAGGAATTGCGGGAAGATTTCAGTTGGTTTTATTGAGAATTATTTGGTTGCTGATTATATTTACCATATATTTTGATGGAATTTTATTTTACTGGAAATGTTTTGCTTAATTGACCACTAAACAAGAACAGAAGTGTATAGAGATATTTTGTTACTAAATGGGTGTAGGGCGCACGGTGGCTGGTCTTTGGGCTAGAGTTGCACATATACTTTTTTTAAAATAAACTGAGTCAGATGTAGTATGACCCTGTGGGTTATATACAAAAGAGGCTGCATGAGGTCCATATCCTGAGGGAGGTTTGGGTTTTTATTTTTATTGGCCTTCTTGGGAAATTATCAGTGTATAGTATCTGTGTTTCCTTTTGCTACACTAACATGCTCGTCTCTGTTGCAGTTGTGTGGTTGTCTGCAAGATGAGTGAATCTGTTTACTTGTCCCCTCTCAGTCTATCCCCACTGTTTTCCTTTTGCTATGTTGGCGTTTGCCATTGTTTTCATCATCATCATTTTTACCAAGAGCCTGACAGTCATCAAGTACCCGCTGACTGAGTCCTGAGTGGATTGTGGACAGATCACAGGTGAGGCACGGCCAGCATACTACCTAGAGAGTTCCAGTGGGAGCTCAGGTCCTCTCGTTTCCATGACACACACGGTCACTATGATGATTATGAACTCACAATGTGATGTCACTGAGAGCCGATTGTCCGCCCAGTACAGATAAGGACATACTGCTGGTTTGATGTCGATGCCACCTTCTCCTGACTGCTGAGTATCCACCCTCAAAGACTCCACTCTGAAACTCAAAATTGCCTACACTGGGAAACAACAATATTTTTCCTCTTTTCTTCAATAAGACTGTGTCCTCATTTTTGTCACGATAACTCCCTTAGATAAGGCTGAGAGGGTGAATTAGGAGAATGAGAATGCATCTTCTGTGAGTAGGTGCATGTAGGAAGTTTGTGGAGTGAATCTTAGTACGAGGAAACACAGATAAAGATCTGACTCATGACAATTAGTATCAATGCTTACTTTTTACTAAAATTAGGTTACGTAAATCATTCTTTTCTTGTTTAGTGGAATTTATTTGGGAATTAGAATTTAACTAGAACCCATGGACTAAGTGTCTGATGGATTTGACTGCATTTTTTGGTCTGGGTTCATGGTTCGGTTCCTTGGGGATGAAAATCCTTAACATAGTACCAAGTATAATCATGCTTTTGCTTTTCCTAGTAATTATGTACAGGTAATATGGTTATAGTGAAATGTTATTCCCTCCTGCGAACCCTGACCCATACTGCACCCCTGCTTGCTTTCCCCTATATAGTGTGACGCCTGACCAGGTCCTGAGCCTGGAAGGGAAGCCGACGGTCCTTTGGACCCACGAATGATTTGTATGGGAAGACCCCCGAGTGAACTATCCCATTGACACTATTCTCACCTTATATTTTGTATTTATTGGTTGTCACTTTTTGTGACAAAAGAAGGGATTGTAAGGGATTTTATATCCAAAATTATAAGTAATTGAAATCTTCAATTCATTGCTTGCTTCTCCCCCAATTGTCCTCAGGCCATCTGTCCCAACCTCCCCCGTGCCTGTTAAATCCTGCTCTACTGTATGGGAGACCCCACCCGGCAATACCCTAAGGCAAATTCCTTATAACCTGTTTCTCTGTGACATTGTGTACACGTGGAAGTCTCTGATTGGTTATCACATCAGCTCCTCCATTTTGTATGTAAAGGCATATATACTCCTGACTGTTGATGAATACAGTTTCAGTTTGAAGGACATGGCAAGTTGTGTCTGTGTCTCATTTTGCACAAGCGCGCGCTCATCAATGCCTGGGTACAGCAAATCCTGACAGGTAACGGAGATGGGGGGACACGTGGAGAATGGAGATGGGAAAGGAGAGCCATTCAGACCTAACAATAGTGATAACATCTACCATGATAGAGAAGTTAGGAGGTGGGGAGGAATTAGTAGGAGTTCAGTCTTGGACATGTTACTCTTTAGGTGGTGAGAGGCCATCCAGGAGGTGATGCCAGATAAACAGTCGCTGACTTTGGAAAGGACAGGAGGAGAGAGATATGGGGTAGAAAGGTAGATCTGAGTATCATCAGTATAGAGGTGGTAAGGTCAAAACTTTAATTCTTGGCAAAGTCTCATCTGCATCCATGACCACTTTATCAAGATGAAGGTTCCTTTTGGGAGCGTGCCAGCATGGCCTAGCAACAATGTTGAAAAGATTCTTCTATTCCCATCGACTCCAAAACTGTTCATTGAGATACTGCACCCATCTGCATCACTTTTTTCATACATGTCTTCACTCGTAAATGTTTCTGGTGGTGGCAAGACTGTGGTGGTTTTCATGGTAATCAGATGATTAGGTGCGAGTGGTTCCAAGCTCTTGGGATCATTCAGGTTGTTCACTGTAAGGGGGCAACTATTGACAATTGCCATAGTTTCATAAAACAAAGTATATAGTGAAGCATCATCGAGCCGGCCAGAAGAGAGATAGACTCTAGAATTAAGAACACTCCGTACAGTTTTGATGCATCCTATCTCCATCGCACATAAATCACCTCCCTGCAAGCCCAGCAACCTCATTCCCATAATCCCTCAGCGCCTGTCCTCTTTCTCCTGCGCCCTCTGGAACGCTCGCTCTGTGTGCAACAAACTCACAGCCGTCCATGACCTCTTTCTTTCAAACTCCTTCAACCTCCTAGCTTTAACTGAAACCTGGCTAACTCCCTCTGACACGGCCTCCGTTGCTGCTCTCTCACATGGCGGTCTACACTTGAGCCATACCCCCAGACCGGGTGAGAGAAATGGTGGCGGGGTCGGGCTCCTGCTCTCTCCCACCTGCACCTACAAGCATCTCCCTCCACCCCCATCCCTCTCCTTCTCCTCCTTCGAGACACACTGCATCCGCCTGTTCTCTCCTCTGGCTCTCAGGGTGGCAGTCATCTACCGCCCACCGGGACCAACCTCCCAGTTCTTTGACCACTTTGCTACCTGGCTTTCTCACTTCCTGTCTTCTAATCTTCCATGCCTAATTCTCGGGGACTTCAACATTCCCATTGACGATCCTTCCGCTCCTGCTGCCTCCAAACTTCTTTCACTCACGTCCTCCCTTGGACTCACACAATCCTCCCTCCTCCCTACCCACCGCGATGGTCACGTTATTGACCTGGTCTTTTCCAACCTCTGCTCCATTTCTGAGTTCAAATGTCGCCCTTTCCCCATCTCTGACCACCACCTTCTCTCTTTCAACCTATCTGGACTTCCTAAACACCCTGCTCCCCCACCCCGCACACACACTCGCAGAAATCTACATGCTGTGGACGCCCATCAATTCTCCAACCTACTTCACCACCTCCCTCATACCTCATCCTTCACCTGCCCTGATGCTGCCACTAATCACTACAACACTACGCTTATCTCTGCTCTAGACACTCTTGCTCCTCTTCGACTCTGCAAGGCCCCACGCCGCCAGCTTTAGCCCTGGCACACCCTCCAAATTCGCTACCTGCAAAGATGCTCCCGCACTGCAGAGCGTGCCTGGAGGAAATCCCACTCTGAAGCTGATTTTGTTCACTTCAAGTTTATTCTCCGGTCATACACCTCTGCCCTCCACTTGGCCAAACAATCTTTCTTCTCATCTCTTATATCTACGCTGTCCTCCAACCCTAAACGGCTCTGGTCCACCTTCAACACCCTCCTCCACCCACCTGCACCTCCCCCCTCAGCTGCCTTCAGCGCTCAAGACCTGGCAGACTACTTCCTCAGTAAAACTCTAACTATCAGAAGCAACATCCCAACACAAGATAGTTATCTGCCACCTCCACTCCCACAGGTCCCCTCTGCCACCCTCTGCCGCTTCCTCCCAACCACTGAGGAGGAAGTCAATTCCTTATTGTCCTCCTCACATCTCACCACGTGCCCGCTCGACCCCATTCCCTCACATCTAATTCCTCCCCTCTCCTCCTCCCTCACCCCTGCTCTCACACACATCTTCAACCTATCTCTCTCCACTGGCTCCTTTCCATCCGCCTTCAAACACGCGCTAGTTACCCCTTTACTAAAGAAACCATCCCTAGACACCAACTCTCCATCCAACTACCGCCCTGTATCCCTGCTTCCCTTCACATCAAAGCTCTTAGAAAAACTAGTCTTCAACCGCCTCTCCCTCTTCCTGTCCTCCAATTCCCTACTTGACCCCCTGCAATCTGGCTTCCGTCCGCTACACTCAACTGAAACTGCCCTCACCAAAGTCACCAACGACCTCCTAACTGCTAAAAAACACGGCCTCTATTCTATTCTCATCCTGCTTGACCTCTCGGCTGCTTTTGACACTGTTGACCACCCCCTCCTTCTACAGACCCTCAACTCTCTGGGTCTCGGTGACACTGCACTTGCTTGGGTTGACTCCTATTTATCCAACAGGTCCTTCTGTGTGTCCTTTGCTGGTAACTCCTCCTCTTCATTGCCTCTATCTGTTGGTGTACCTCAAGGCTCTGTCCTTGGTCCTCTGCTCTTTTCCATCTACACCTCCTCCCTGGGCAAAATCATCAACAGCTTTGGCTTTAATTACCACCTCTACGCTGATGACACTCAGATCTACCTCTCTACCCCTGATCTCTCCCCCCCTGTCCTTTCAAAAGTCAGTGACTGTTTATCTGGCATCTCCTCCTGGATGGCCTCCCACCACCTAAAGATCAACATGTCAAAGACTGAGCTCCTACTTATTCCTCCCTCTAATGCCTCCCCACCTCCTGACTTCTCTATCACGGTGGAGTGTATCACCATCTCCCCATCAAACCAAGTTTGCTGTCTTGGAGTTACACTGGACTCTGCTCTTTCCTTCATCCCCCACATCAAGTCTCTTTCCTCCTCCTGCCGATACCAACTGCGTAATATTTCCAGAATTTGGCCATTTCTTACCGCTGTCACCACAAAACAACTCATACACGCCCTGGTAATCTCCCGACTCGACTATTGCAATATTCTCTTATCTGGCCTCCCTCTGTCCCGCCTCTCCCCCCTACAATCCATCCTGAACGCCTCCGCCAGGCTAATTCACCTCACCCGCCGCTCTGTCTCTGCCGCTCCCCTCTGCGAGTCCCTTCACTGGCTCCCCATCCACTGCAGAATTAAGTTCAAAATCCTTATCCTTACCTACAAAACCCTCACTAACTCAGCGCCCCACTACCTGTCCTCACTAATCACCAAATACATCCCAGCCCGCTCCCTAAGGTCAAACAGTGACCTGCGCCTAGCTTCTCCCCGCATCACCTCTTCCCATGATAGACTGCAGGATTTCTCACGCGCAGCCCCCACTCTCTGGAACGCTCTCCCTCGTGCTGTCAGACTTTCCCCTAACTTCTCTTCCTTCAAACGCTCCCTGAAAACATTCCTATTTAGGGAAGCCTACCACCCAACTCACTGATGCAACCATCAATCACTCTCACCTTACAGTCCTCTCCTCCTGTTTCCAACCCCAACCCTCCTAGATTGTGAGTTCCTACGGGAATAGGGCCCTCATCTCCTCCTGTACTGTTTGTCAAATGTTGTTCAATGTATTGTAACCCTGTCTGTACTGTGCTTATTGTACAGCGCTGCGGAATATGCTGGCGCTTTATAAATAATAATAATAATAATAATAATAATGTAATGTGTAGCGTGTATAAATGTATCACAAAGCTCCACAGCAATAAAAATCACAGTAATGTGCAGTATGTATGAGTGTATCAAAGAGCTCCACGGCAATATAACTCCAAGTAATATTTGTTGTCTATGAACGTATCACAGAGCTCCACAGCAATAAAACTCATAGTGATGGGTGATGTGTATGAGCATACATAGAGCTCCACAGCAATAAAACTCACATCAATGTGTGGTGTGCTTGAGTGTATCACAGAGCTCCACAGCAATACAGCTCACAGTAATGCACAGTGTGTATAAGTGTAATATAGAGCTCCATGAGGTTGGGGGTACCTGCTATTTGATAGAATATTTTCTCTCCTTTCCCGGGGTCTCCATGTTTCCCCCATCTGGATTACAGGTCTCTCTGGTCTCTGTACACAGGCATTGACGAGCGTGTGCTTGTGGAAAATGAATGAGACACAAACAATCTCCTATGTCCTTCAAATTCAAATTGTATTCATCGACAGGAGTGTATATGTCCTTACAAACAAAATGGAGGAGCTGATGTCATAACCAATCAGAGCCTGCCACGTGTAAAAAATGATTGTAGCACTACTTCCATATAAGGTGACAACCATATGTCATTGAGAGCAGATTTAAGGAATTTATTTATTTATAAAGGATTTTACCAGGAAGGATACATTGAGATTTCTCCCATTTTTAAGTGTGTCCTGGGTTCAAGAACATGGAGTTGTTACAGAAATACAAAGTAGTAAAATGCAAGATATTAACACAAAACAAATATACAGATTAACAGAAAATAAATATGTAGGAAATATAGTCACTATCACGGTTATTCAAAGAGATTCGAAAAGTCACCGCACGTTCGGTGACTTTCGTTCTGTTCAATTCGGTGCAATTTGGCGATCCCATTTCGGCGACCCTGCAGTGTATTCAGCAAGCACCACAGGGCCGTCATAGTGCAGGGAAAAGCCGCTGCAAACCTGCCGAACACGCATAACAAAACAAGGCGAATGCACACCAAAACCCGCAAAAACATCTGGATTAACCCCGCCGAACACGCCGGAGAAACCCGAGTAGGAGCCAATCAGAGTGCAGAGCAGCCGCTGGAAAAAGCCGAAACCGCAGACGAATGGAGTAACAAAAAACAAAACAGTACGCTTGAATGTTTGAAAAGTGAAACGCTGTTTGCAAAGAAACTACAGAACGAAAATGTCTGAAATTTACATATAAAATCTAATGACTGATAATAAAAAGGGCTGTTACAGAAAAAAGAAAAAACGATTAAAAAAATCCTGAAAAATGGGGGTGTTGTACGGTTTGATTGTTTACTTTGACAGCAGTCGGTTGGGAGTGGACGGAGGGTTTCACGGTACCACCTCGCTTCCTTCTCATAATGAACTTACTGTCTGGTCCGCCATGTATTCATCATGTACTGCACAGTCCTCAAATTGCAGAATAGTGCAGGGCCTTCAGCCACAGGTCTTTCCTCATGGTAATTAGGGATGAGCCGAACACCCCCGTGTTCGGATCGCATTCGAACTCGAACTATTTCAAAAAACGTCTCAAAAGGGACAGTGAGTTTTCCATGAAATAAGGGTTAAAAATAAAAGCGAAAAATTCCTTCAAATATCGTGCCCGTGAAGTGGCGGATTTGTAGGATGTATAGAAACATTTAAAAACAAAAAAATGACATTTCAAATGAGGGTAAACGGTTTTCCTTTAATCTATTCATAAACAACTGCTTGGGGCGGCAGCCTGTATGAAAAGACATTTTAGGAGATGCAGAACAAGTTTAGTGATTTTTCGGCTAAATTGTGGTGAAACTTATGCAGGCTTTGGATGAAAGTAACAATAGGTGCTTTAAAATTGGGCCTTTAGTGTCGGAAACAGTGCCGTCACACCGTAACCCCTCTGTGGTATTGTGGGAGAGTGCAGGGTTGGACCCTGCATTCCAAAAAATTAAAATGATATAAATCTGGTACAGGCATCAGCGCACCCAAATATTGTACCCTTTTGTGGAATTGTGGAAGAGTTCAGTGGTGGAGGTTTTGTGAATGCAGAAGACATCCCCGATCTATTCCGTTACGTCACCATCAGGGGATTGATAGCTGCTGATCCAGGCCTGATTAATTTTTATAAATGTCAGCCGGTCAACAGAGTCGGTGGACAGACGCGCTCTTATGTCTGTGACAAAACCTCCAGCGGCACTGAACGTCCTTTCAGAAAGCACGCTGGATGAAGGGCAACCAAGTAGCTGCCTAGCCTATTGGCTAAATTCTGGCCAGTGATCCAATCTCAACACCCAGTAAGCCAGTGGATAATCTGCTGGTAAGGTATCCAGGTCTGCCCTTGCCCCTAGGTAGCCCTGCACCATACGGTGAAGACGCTGGCAGTGGGTGCCTACATTTGATGTCCCTGGGCATCGTGGACTAAACATTTTTTAAAAAGGCATCAGTCAAGCGGCCCCGGCCTTCACCACTATTCCTCTGATCATCCGCAGGCTCAGAAGCACGTGTGTCATCACTTGGTAAACTACCAGTGCCTGGAAAGGTGTTACACAAGTGTCGCTTTAGAGCGTCCTCAAGTTGTTTCATCCTGCGCTCCCTCTGTGCGGGCAGGATGAGCTCTGCAACTTTACCCTTGTATAGTGGATCAAGAATGCTTGCAACCAGTAATGATCCCTCTCCTAGATAGCACGAATCCTGGGGTCCTTTACCAGGCTTTTAAGGATAAGGGAGCCCATGCAGCGTAGGTTGGAGGTGGCATTAGCTTCCGAGTCTTCCTGGTCAATGAGGATGACCCCATCATGCACTTCCTCCTCCCAGCCACTTACTAGTCCTTGTGTTTCTGGGCACACAAAACCCTCCCTTGAGGAATCCCCACCTTCAATGCAACCACTACTTAAATATTCCTAATCCTCCTCCTGTCTGATCTGAGGAAGACTCGCTGGAATGCTGTCTGCAGAAAGACTGGGGACTTCAGAGCTAGGGAAGTCCTCCTCTTCCTCCCGCTGCTCTGCCTCTAGAGCCACATCTATAATTCCCTGCAGAGTGCGCTCCAGCAGGAAAACTAAAGGAATTGTGTCACTGATGCATGCACTTTCCCTGCACACCATCCTCGTTGCCTCCTCAAATGGTGACAGTACAGTGCATGCATCCTTGATCATCAGCCACTGCGGGGGGGAAACAAGTTGACTTGAACCTGTCCTTGTACCATACTCACACAGGTACTCATTGATGGCCCTCTGCTGCTTGTGCAGACGCTGCAGCATTGCTATTGTCGAGTTCCACCTGGTGGGCATGTCACAGATCAGACGGTTTGTGGGAAGGTGGAATTCTCTTTGAATTTCTGCGAGGCAAACACTTGCTGGGAATGACCGTCTGAAGTGGCTGCAGACTTTTCTGGCCTGGCTGAGAAGCTCTGGCAGCCTTGGGTACTTGGTTAGGAAACTCTGTACAACTAGATTTAGGACATGTGCTAGGCATGGTACATGCGTCAATTTACCCTTGCGTAGGGCAGAGAGAAGGTTGCTGCCATTATCACAGACGATCATTCCCAGCTGAAGCTGGCGTGGTGTTAACCATCTCTGCACCTGGCCCTGCAGAGCTGACAGAATTTCTGGCCCGGTGTGGATCCTGTCCACTAAACAAACCAGCTAAAGCACAGTATGGCGTTTTTTGCTTGAGCCATTGCATAGACCCTGTCAGGCATCAGTTTAACTGCCACTTCACCAGAGACAGAGAAGGAGGAGGAGGAAGAGGGAGAGGTGGAGGTGGTGGAGCAGACAGTCCTCATACAAGCAGTTTTCTGGAGGCGTGGCGGATGAACAAGCTCCAGCAAGGATCCCTCCCAGCTGCAATCAGAGTTACCCAGTGTGCCATGAAGGAAATGTAACAGCCCTGTCCATGCTTGCTGGACCACATGTCTAAAGTCACAAGCACCTTGCTGCTGACTGAATTTCCCATTGACTCCATAACATTGTCTTCCACGTGCTGGTATAGTGCTGGAATGGCCTTCCGTGAAAAGTAATGGCGTTTTGGAACCTTCCACTGTGGTACAGCACATTCATCAAATTCATGGAAGGAAGCAGAGTCCACCAGCTGGAATGGCAGCAGCTGGAATGCGAGTAATTTTGTTAAGATGGCATTTAGACGCTGTGCTTGGGGATGGTTGGGACTATATTTTTTCTTATGCTGCAGCAGCTGGGACACCGTAATCTGACGGCGTAAATCTTCAGTTGATGGGATGCTGTCACATTATGAGGAAGGACCTCGTACATCCATTACTGTAGCATCATCCCTGTCAGTGGAGGTTGGAGTCAATGACATGGCAGGACATCAGGACATATAGTGGGGGTAGAGACAGGTGAGGAGGACCTACGCAAAGGTTTGCGCAAACGGGATGCGTGGCAGGGGGTCATATGTTGCCTCAGGCATGTGGTACCCAAGCTTTCGGTGTCTTTCCCACGCTTGAGCCTCATCTGACATAGATTACAAATGGCAACTGTGCGGTCTGCTGCACATTTCTTAAAGAACTCCCAGACAGCAGAGTTCCTGGATGTGTGCTTTGAGACAACAGCGCTCTGCATCTGAGCAGCTCTGACATCTGATGCCTTGGACTGGCTAGTGCTACGGTTGGTCATAGAGGACGTTGTGCCTTGTGTTTGTTGTGCCTCCTCCTCCTCCTCACTTGACTCCTCTGTTCGATCAGGCACCCAGGTGAAGTCAGTGACCTCATCATCATTGTCATCACCCCCTATCTCCTTGTCACTGGAGCCAACTTGGCAGTATGCTGCAGCTGCTGGGGCAACATGAGTGCCAGTTATTTGTGTGTCACTGGCACCCCCTTCCTCTAGGTTGATTATACTCTCTTCCTCAACCTCAGAGATTGAATCAGAGCACTGTAGTTGCTGCGCATCCTCAAGCAGCATGTCACTGTCACTTGTAGTCAAACTATTCAGCTGACTCCTCCGTGTGTGATAGTGAGGCTACGGCAGGAGTAGCTGTGGACATGGAGGCTGCATTAGATGCTTTGGCAGCTGAGGTGGACTGTAAAGCACTACAAGCCTGGCTGGCAGAGGACTGGGAGGATGAGGATGGCCTGGTTAGCCAATCCACCAAATCCTCTGTATGTTGCTGTTGCTTAAGACGGCCAGCACAAGTTAGAAAGGACAAGCGTGCCCCTGCAGACGATGCACCACGTCCACGACGACCAGAGGCACAGCCTCCCGACACAGAGGCTGCTTGTCCTCTTATCTGTGCCTGGGAGCATCTGCCTGTCCATTTTGTTCTTTCTGACATGGTGAGGGATATATAGATTAAAGATATACAGAACTCTGATTCAACTCTGTTATAAAAATTGGAGATATGCTGCAGAACTCTGATTCAACTCTGGTATAAAGATTAAAGATTTCCAGAACTCTGGTATAACTCAGTGAGACACCCTGATAGCTGGCAGCCAGTGACAAGACACAGATTACAATTCCCAGAAACCTCCTGCAAGTCAGTGAGACCCCGTGATGGGTGGCAGTGACAAGACACAAATTCAATTCCCAGAAACCACCTACAAGTCAGTGAGACCCCCTGATAGGACTTCCTGATAGCTGGCAACAGTGACAAAACACAGATTACAATTTGCAGAAATCTGATAGAAGTATCTGGGACCCCCTGATAGCTGGCAGTGAGAAGACACAGATTACAATTCCCAGAAACCTCCTATAAGTCAGTGAGACCCCCTGATGGGTGGCAGTGAGAACACAAAGATTAGAACAATTCCCAAATATTTTGTATAAATGACTGACCCCCAAAATTGCTGGTGCCAGTGAGAACACAAAGATTACAACAATTCCCATATATTTTGTATAAATGACTGACCCCCGAAATTGCTGGTGGCAGTGAGAACACACAGATTAGAACAATTCCAAGATATTTTGTAGAAATGAGACCCCCAAAATACTTGGTGGCAGTGAGAACACACAGATTAGAACAATTCCCAGATATTTTGTAGAAATGAGACCCCCCCCCCAATAGCTGGTGGCAGACTGGCAGTGAGAACACACACTAACAGAACAATCTCCTCTCAAAAAACACGTGTTGAAGCGCTGTGTGAAGCCTTAAATAGTGTGCTGCGGGACTTAGATCTGTGAGCCCATGATTGGGCAAAATTTGCCCATCAGGACTCTGAGCCGTGATTGGCATAGACTTGAACCTGTCTTGCACCTGACCTGTGGTCAGGTGCAAGGCTGTAGCCAATTACAAGCTTCAGGCCAGTGGAAAAGTGCATTGTGGTCCATTGTGGTGCATTGTGGGCGAACATGCGGCAAACACGTGGAAATGTTCGTAGTTCGCGAATAGGGATGAGCTCCCCGAGTTCAGTTCGAGCCCGAACCCGAACTTCCCATTTGTTCGGGTCCGAACCCGAACCCGAACCCCCATGCAAGTCAATGGGGCTGAAAATTCGGGTTTTTAGAGTGCAATCCAAGTGGGCATATATGCTACATATTTGCCATAAAAGGTATATGGGGGTCCGGGTAGTGCCCTGGGGGACAGGAAACAAGGACAAAAAGTTAAAAAAAAAACATTTTTAAAGGGACACTCTCATTGTAGTCAAACAATTCAGCTGACTCCTCCATGTGTGATAGCGAGGCTACGGCAGGAGTAGCTGTGGACATGGAGGCTGCATTAGATGCTTTGGCAACTGAGGTGGACTGTAAAGCACTAGAAGCCTGGCTGGCAGAGGACTCGGAGGATGAGGATGGCCTGGTTAGCCAATCCACCAAGTCCTCTGTATGTTGCTGCAGCTGCTTAAGACGGCCAGCACCAGTTAGAAAGGACAAGCGTGCCCCTGCAGAGGATGCACGACGTCCACCATGACCAGAGGCACAGCCTCCTGACACAGGGGCTGCTTGCCCTCTTATCTTTGTCTGGGAGCGTCTGCCAGTCCTTTTTGTTCTTTCAGACATGGTGAGTGATATATAGATTAATATATACAGAACTCTGATTCATCTCTGGTATAAAGATTTAAATAACTCTGGTATAACTCAGTGAGACACACTGATAGCTGGCAGCCAGTGACAAGAGACAGATCACCTCAATTCACAAATGTTTTAAAGAAATTAGTGAGCCCCAAAATAATGCGTGGTTCTGTTTGTGTGACAAGACACAGATCACCTTAATTCACAAATGTTTTAAAGAAATTAGTGAGCCCCAAAATACAGCGTGGTACTTTTTGTATGACGAGACACAGATCACCTTAATTCCCAAGTGTTTTAAAGAAATTAGTGAGCCCCAAAATACAGCGTGGTACTTTTTGTATGACGAGACACAGATCACCTTAATTCCCAAGTGTTTTAAAGAAATTAGTGAGCCCCAAAATAATGCGTGGTACTGTTTGTGTGACAAGACACAGATCACCTTAATTCACATATGTTTTAAAGAAATTAGTGAGCCCCAAAATACAGCGTGGTACTTTTTGCATGACGAGACACAGATCACTTTAATTCCCAAGTGTTTTAAAGAAATTATTGAGCCCCAAAAAAAATTGCTGGCTGTGTGACGAGACACAGAAGATCACCTTAATTCCCAAGTGTTTTAAAGAAATTAGTGAGCCCCAAAATACAGCGTGGTACTTTTTGTATGACGAGACACAGATCACCTTAATTCCCAAGTGTTTTAAAGAAATAAGTGAGCCCCAAAAAGATTTGCTGGCACAGTGACAAGTCCCAGAAAATCACCTCAATTCACAAATGTTTTAAATAAAGTTGTAAACCCCAAACAAACTTGCTGGCACAGTGAAAAAGACACACATCACCTAAATTCCCTGATATTTGGTATAAATGAGACCCAAAAAGACTTGCTGGCACAGTGTGACAAGACCCAGAAAATCACCTCAATACACAAATGTTTTACATAAAGTTGTAAACCCCAAGAAAACTTGCTGGCACAGTGACAAGACACACATCACCTAAATTCCCTGATATTTGGTCGAAATGAGACCCCCCCAGACCCCCCCAGTAGTGTGGCAGACCGGCAGTAACAACACACACAACTATCTTCTTTGAAATCTCCTCTGAAATGCGTGCAGAAGCACTGCGTTGAAACCTTATATAGTGTGCTGCGGGACTTAGCTCTGTGAGCCCATGATTGGGCAAAATTTGCCCAATCAGGACTCTGAGCGGTGATTGGCATAGTGTTCAACCAGTCTTGCACCAGACCTGTGGTCAGGTGCAAGGCTGTAGCCAATTAGGAGCTTCAGGCAGTGGGAAAATGCATTGTGGTCCATTGTGGTCGAACATGCGGCGAACACCCGGAAATGTTCGGGGTTCGCGATCTGCTCGAACAGGCTAAGTTCGGGTCGAACACAGAACCATCCGAACCCGAACAGCTCATCTCTAGTCTGGATGACCCTGTAGACTAATAGTGAGGAGAAGGGGGGTTTGTGAGGGTCCTGAGAACGAGCAACAGCACTAGTGGCTTGCTCTACGGTGGGGCCCACTCAGGTCTCACAAGGTTTTAGCTTGTATGTGCCATTACAAGAATGAATGCTCCATATGCAAATCAGTCTGCTCTCACCCAAAAAGGGTGGCCAGTGCTGATTGCCAAGGACGTCATCCCTGCACGAGAGGTGCAGCAACCCCTGACGATCGTTTCGGCCTTGTTTGGCCTCGTCAGGAGGGTATAGCTGACACCCCTCTAGGCACACCAAGCAAGGGGTCCACGTCTAGATGACCCTGTAGACTAATAGTGAGGAGAAGGGGGGTTTATGAGGGTCCTGAGAATGAGCAACAGCACAATGGCCTGCTCTACGGTGGGGGCCCGCTCAGGTCTCACAAACAAGGTTTTAGCTTGATTGTGCCATTACAGGGATGAATTTTCCATATGCAAATCAGCCTGCTCTCACCCAAAAAGGGTGGCCAGTGCTGATTGCCAAGGACGTCATCCCTGCACGAGAGGTGCAGCAACCCCCGACGATCATTTCGGCCTTGTTTGGCCTCGTCAGGAGGATATAGCTGACACCCCTCTAGGCACACCAAGCAAGGGGGAGAAAGGGGGGGTGTGAGGATCCTGAGGATGAGCAACAGCACTAATGGCCTACTCTATGGTGGGTGCCCGCTCAGGTCTCACAAGGTTTTAGCTTGTATGTGCCATTACAAGGATGAATGCTCCATATGCAAATCAGTCTGCTCGCACCCAAAAAGGGTGGCCAGTGCTGATTGCCAAGGACGTCATCCCTGCACGAGAGGTGCAGCAACCCCCGATGATCATTTCGGCCTTGTTAGACTTCGCCAGGAGGGTATAGCTGTCACCCCTCTAGGCACATCAAGCAAGGGGTCTACGTCTGGATTACCCTGTACACTTATAGTGAGAGAAAGGGGGGTGTGAGGATCCAGAGGACGAGCAACAGCACTAGTGGCTTGCTCTACGGTGGGGGCCCGCTCAGGTCTCACAAGGTTTTAGCTTGTATGTGCCATTACAGGGATGAATGCTCCATATGCAAATCAGTCTGCTCTCACCCATTCTCTCTGCTCTCACTCATCTCTTGTGCAGGGATGATGTCCTTGGCAGTCAGCACTGGCTACCCTTTTTGGGTGAGAGCTGGCTGATTTGCATATGGAACATTCATCCCTGTAATGGCACATACAAGCTAAAACCTTGTGAGACCTGAGCGGGCCCCCACTGTAGTGCTTATGCTTGTTCTCAGGACCCTCACACCCCCCCTTTCTCTCACATGGATATATATTTGCCCCCAGCTTAAATGGATATATTGCCCCAGCTCCCATGGATATATGTACCCCCAGTTCACATGGATATATTTGCCCCCAGTTCACATGGATATATTTGCCCAGCTCACATGGATATATTTGCCCCCAGCTCACATGGATATATTTGCACCCAACTCTCACCTCCTCTGCTGCCAGGCCCCTCCGCAGCCACTCTGAGTGCCCACTGGCCGTTCTTCTCCCTACGAGCGGCTGCTGGCATGCAGCTTGGCCGCTCGCCAGGAACCACCTGACCAGCGCAGCCACGTTCTCGCAAGATCGCGGAGTTTACGTGAACTCCGCGATCTCGTGCCTTGGTCAGGTGGTTCCCATCCTAGGCGAGCGACCATGCTGCATGCCAGCGGCTGCTCATAGGGAGAAAAGCGGCCATTTTCTGGGGGGGGGGGCAATTGCCCCATTGCCCCCCTGGATCCGCCCCTGCTCTTTTTCTGCCCCGTTTTAGCATGATATTACAATGCAGGGGCTTAAAATGCTGCCTGCTTTGTTATCGGGTGCTAAGCCCCGGGATGCGTGCGGCAGCGCTAAGCTCCGGCAGTTACTTTATAACAAAATGAGATTAGTAGGAGCAGGATAACCCCCTGCACGGCTATTTCTCCAGCCCAGTAACTTAGTCCTGAGACTTGCAAACCCCGGGTAAATTACAGGTGCGGATCCAGTAAATCCAATGTGTTTATGTGCTGTTGCACAGCGCTGCTACAGAATATGTTGGTGCTTTATAAATAAGTACCGCGTGCCCCGGTGCGTTGGCTCTGCGTCGTGCTGGACTGAACGTACCTCCTGTGCTGCTTCAAGCTCGATCCAGAGAGTTCCTAGAGCTTCTGCAGCTGGAAATAAATAGGTCTCTGTATTTACATGTGGATGTCTCCTCCCCGTCTTGCAGCATCTCAACAAGTGTAAACAGCAACTCCCAACCACAGCTCTGTAACCCGTTACAAGTACAGTAAAACCTGGGATTGAGAGTAACTTGGTTTCAGAGCGTTTTGCAAGAAGAGCAACAATATTTTTTATAAATTATAACTTGGTCTTGTAATACGAGCAGTACGTACGCTTTGTTTGTCGAACTTCACAACTGAGGCCGCGGTCACACGCGTGCACTGAGATGACTCGAACCGCCCAAAAAGCGCGCCAAACATGTCCTGAAAAAGCCGACGAGCCGCTGAACACAGTGCAGACCAGCTGCCAGAAAAGGCCGACAAGATAACGAATGGAGTAAAAAACAAACAATTGGAAGCGTCAAAATTGAGACGCTGTCTGCAAAAAAACTACTGAACGAAAATGTCTGGAATTTACATATAAAGATCCAATGAATGATATAAAAAGGGCTGTTACAGAAAAGGGAAAATCTGCTATTAGAAAACAACGGGAAAATCTGATAACGATCAGGGTAAAAAACAAAATTCGCTGGACGAAGCCGCTCTTGTTTAGTGGCGAAACGCGCGTTAGCGTTTGTTACTGATCATGTCACATTACTTTTAGCAGTTGGCTCATGTATACTGTTGTCACTGGTGTTATGGTTACAAACAATTTATTGCCATTGGGGCTATTTCACTGCAGCAACCAACTTGAATAATCCATTGTGTAGTACTGTGTGTTTTTGTAGATTGGGTCAGCACAAGATTCTCCATTTTATTCAGGGCAGCACCTTCTGGACACGAGTTACTTACCAATTAAATGGTGTATTTGTCCATGGTATGTGTCGGAGATACCAATCTATTCAATACAGTTCATTGATCCCTTTTTTTGAATTTATTCAACTATTCAACTTTGATACAATATTTATAAACAATTTATTGCCATTGGGGCTATTTTTCCGCAGCAACCAACTTGAATAATTCATTGTGTAGTACTGTGTGTTTTTGTAGATTGGATCAGCACAAGATTCTCCATTTTATTCAGGGCAGCACCTTCTGGACACGAGTTACTTACCAATTAAATGGTGTATTTGTCCATGGTATGTGTCGGCGATACCTATCTTTAGTCAACACAGTTTATTGCCCCCTTTCTTGTATGTATTTAACTACTCAACTTTGATATAACATGTTTTCCAAATGAACGTTCGTATTTCGGGCTGTACCTTCTGGACATGAGATATTGACCAATTGAATGGTTTAATTGTCCATGGTATAAGTTGGTGATATTTAATCATTACCTAATTTAGCTCATTGGTGCTTGGTGTATCCCTTTTAGGACTGAGACCAAGTTTATTATAGAAGTTAGTTAATTGTTCAATCTAGGATCCTTATACTGCAGTACATTAGCTCATCCAGTTGTCTACTCTACACCCTCTATCTACTGTTAAGTGATATTCTAACCATACACTAATGTCTTAAGGAGACCAGCTATCCTGCTAACTAATCAACCAATTAAGTTGTATTTGCTGAATTGAGGATAGGGATAATTCATACCATTTTGGTCTCTCATTATACACATTTTCTCACTGTTTTTCAGTATACTGAGTATTTTTTCTATATAGAATTGTATGTCTATCTATTTTTAGAATCAATCTAATAAAAATTTATGTTTAATTTATGTCTTCTATTTGATAGCAGCGCAAGTGGTTTTAACCAGTTTATTATAGCTGTGTTGTGTTTGCCACAATCTCTCTTGTTGTTGTTTTTTTGTTATGAAATATAGGTTTAATCCTTAAATGTGTTGGTTTGACTCCATTGTCCTTGAGGCAAAAGTTCTTCTTTTCTGGGATTAAACATTCACAGGGTTATTCAGAGAGCGGTGAAAAGCAGGAGAATAACTGGAGAAGTGAAAATTCGAGGTCAAAATAGCCAAACCAGAAAAATTCTCCCATTTATCTCACTTTCCAAATAGGCTGTTTGGTCTAGATTGTTCTCTTCTATTGACAGTTCTCCTGGCTTTCATCTCTCGCTCAGGGTTGTTCAGAGAAAGGTGAAAACCAGGAGAATGGCAGGAAAAGAGAACAATCTGGATCAAATAGCCGATTTGGAAAGTGAGATAAGGCTAGGGTCAGACTAACGCATTTTTCACAGCGACTGTCAAAAAGTGCGTCCGAACGCATTGAGGTGTTTTTTTCACGGGAAGCGCTTAAACGGTCATACGATGCGCATTTTTGTGCGTGATTTTTTACGGATCCAAACCAGGAAACTTTGGGTGTCTGGACATTATGTTGGCCGGACATGAGCAGGGTCTGACGTCTCCAAATCACGCACACATGCCGCTAGTGGACGCAGCGCACTCTGTACGTCCGTACTAGCAGTTCTGCGTTCTCGAAAAAATGCATTCATTTTCCACTTGCATTGCGCAGCCGGACTTTCGTGCGACCGTACTTCGTATATTGGCTGTCATTGCCCGTCATTTGCTGCTAGTGCGGCCGTGATTAAGTGCACATAAACGCACGTTAAAAATTCGCTAGTCTGACCCTAGCCTAAATGGGAGAATTTTTCTGGTTTGGCTATTTTGATCTAGAATTTTCCATTCTCCAGTCATTCTCCTGCTCTTCACCGCTCTCTGAATAACCCTGACAGGGTTATTCAGAGAAAGGTGAAACTCAGGAGAATGACTGAAGAGAAAATTCTAGGTCAAAATAGCCGAACCAGAAAAATTCTCCCATTTATCTCACTTTCCAAATCGGCTATTTGGTCTAGAATTTTCCATTCTCCTGCTTTTCACCGCCAAAAAATCAGTAAACTTTTTCTGCGTGTCCGAAAATGTCTCCTCTTTTCATACAGACTGCCGCCCCAAGCAGTTGTTTATGGATAGATTAAAGGAAAACTGTTTACCATCATTTGAAACGTCATTTTTTTGTTTTTAAGTGTTTCTATACATCCTAGAAATCCGCCACTTCACGAGCAGGTTATAGGGACCTCCAAGGCACGATATTTGAATGAAATTTTTGTTTTTATTTTTAACCCTTATTTCATGGAAAATTCACTGGTCCTTTAAAAATGTTTTTTTCTTAACTTTTTGTCCTTGTTTCCTGTCCCCAGGGCACAACCCGGACCCCCATACACCTTTTATGGCAAATATCTAGCATATATGCCCTCTTGGAGGGCACTCTAAAAACCGAATTTTCAGCCCCATTGACTTGTATGGGGTTCGAGCTCAGGTTCGGGTTCAGACCCGAACATTTGGAAAAATTCGGGTTCGGGCCCGAACCGAACTCGGGGGTCATTCGGCTCATCCCTAGTTAGGAATACAAAAGACCCGAACTACTCCATATCACCCTCAAGGTGATGCTCAACCAGAAAGATTTAATCACACTCCATTGAATATGTTGGGGACACTGTCCAACAGAGAGAAGCAGAATTGGAGTCGTCACATAGCTACGCTGGTGCATGCGTATAACAGTACGGAGAGTGACGCTACTGGATACTCACCTTACCGACTCATGTTCGTAAGAGAAGCTCAGCTGCCAGTTGACTTGGCATTTGGACTATCTCTTGATCAGACATCTGTGGCCTCTCATAAAAATTATGTGGATAGACTTCGAAAAAAATTGGCTTCTGCGTTTGAACAGGCCCGTTTGACTTCAGGGAGCAGAGAACAGAGGAATAAGCGAAACTACGACTTGAGAGTTAATATACAGGATCTACAACCCGGTGATAGGGTTTTGTTGAAGAACTTGGGTGTTTCTGCAAGGCATAAGCTGGCGGATAGATGGAGTTCTCAAGTTTACATTGTCTGCAAGCAACTGCCTGGTCTGCCAGTTTACCAAATCCGGCCAGATGAAAAGGCCGGGCCTCTAAAGAACTGGCACCGAAATCATCTGTTGCCTTTGAGAGAAGCTGTAAGGATACCAGTTGGAGACGAACTTTCTTTGCCGAACCCGCCTGTTCCTCGCTCGGCTCCAGTTACTCGGTCTCAGCAGTCACGGGTTGTTGAAGAAAGTGAAGAGAACAATGAGGAAGGAAGTTTTTGTCTGGACTGGGTGCGTTCGCCTGAGCCTGAAGAAGTCATTCCAGTTTCTGAACGGTGTGAAAGTAACCTGAGGCCTGAGGCTCCTGAATTCAGATTTAAAGTACCTGAGCCTTCGGAAGTTCCTGTAGTTCCAGAAGATGCGTCCATAGAATATAGTTCTATGCCCTCACTGGAAGGCTCATACTCGGAGGAGGTGTCTGCTCCAGTTGTGGATGAATTTGGAAGATTTGAGCCCGTAAATGTGGCACTTCCACCTGAAGAGGAGATGATTGTACCGGAGTCCAAACGTTCTATCTGGCCCCCTCAGAGACTTACCTACGATTCACCGGGATATAGCACTGAAGAGGCTGTTACCATTGTGCGAAGGCTGTCTGAAGTGTCTGCTATGCTAGCTGAGGTAGTCAGGAACATGAGTCAGCTTGAGGATGTATATCTGACTGATTATATGTTTGCTACTGAGCCTGAATGTATTGCTTAATGTAAATACTGAAATGTCATGTATCTGTTAAACTTCCTTTGGAGAGACCCAAGAGTTTAAGGGGGGGAAGAGTGTAGCGCTGCTTTAAAGACTGTGTTCCGCTGCATTTAATTATTATGGCCACCAGAGGGAGACAGAGGCTTATGGACTATGCTGGACAAAAGAACTGAACTACACCTACCATCATGCTTTGTGTGAGGACAGGAAGGGGGTGGAAGAGAAAGAGGAAGGAGATCAGCAGCCTCGTGGAAGGCATGTTCAGAGTGAGTGGAGTGGTGAAAGGTGTAGGACACATGTGAGAGCTGGCAAGGATCACGACCAGGCCGGAGTACAGGCGCTGCCTCACTGGTGCTGGAGATCGGGACAGTGACCGTGCTGAGACCTACCTACGCAGCGCTGAGAGATCTGGATGACAAGCTGGTTCCGGCTGGACCCTGAGTTAGGAGACCACGCTGATCGATTGGGAGTGCAGGCGGTGGATCGTTGTTCCAGTTGCGGAGATTCGACAAGCAGGGAGCGGATCCAGTGGCACAGAGTCCCAGTACACAGCAGATAAGATCCTTGATTGGGTGCTGGACGGTTCATCTATCAGATGGGTGAGAGGCCTCCCAGGCCGCAGTTCCCAAATAAGAAAGCACGCTGCAGTATTGTTTAAATCCAAAGGGCCCAAACGGTGACTAGTCGAAGATTGTTTTGTTTCATTCACTGGGCAGTTGAATACAGTACCCGGGTACCCGAGACAATACACACACTTACACATTTTTGAGCTATTATTCACGGGACTTACACTCCAGAACTGAGGGGGTTAATCGTTTCTTTTGCCGCCGAGTGTTTTTTCCCCGCGTTACGAATTCTTGTAATTTAAATACCGCATATACATAATATATGTTGCTTTATTGGGATCAGTAAAGAATATAATACATAAAAATCCACAATAGTGCTGGTGTATAGTTATTTCCTAGAGCGGTGAGATTAACCCGAGGTTTATTCAGCGGCTCCTCCAGGAGTGAGCGCTACATAAGGGTTAAAAAAAAACAATGAAAAATTCCTTCAAATATCGTGCCTAGGAGGTCCCCATAATAACCTGCCCGTGAAGTGGCAGATTTCTAGGATGTATCGAAACATTTAAAAACAAATAAATTACGTTTCAAATGACGGTAAATGCTTTTCCATTAATCTATTCATAAACAACTGCTTGGGGGGCAGTCTGTATTAAAAGAGGAGACCGGGGTATCTCCGGTACATTGTGCTTATACTACAGTGGTATCTCCGGTACATTGTGCTTATACTGCAGGGGTATCCCCGGTACATTGTGCTTATACTGCAGGGGTATCTCCGGTACATTGTGCTTATACAGCAGGGGTATCTCCGGTACATTGTGATTATACTGCAGGGGTATCCCCTGTACATTGTGCTTATACTGCAAGGGTATCCCCGGTACATTGTGCTTATACTGCAGGGGTATCCCCGGTACATTGTGCTTATACTGCAGGGGTATCCCCACTACATTCTGCTTATACTGCAGGGGTATCCCCGGTACATTCTGCTTATACTGCAGGGGTATCTCCGGTACATTGTGATTATACTGCAGGGGTATCCCCTGTACATTGTGCTTATACTGCAAGGGTATCCCCGGTACATTGTGCTTATACTGCAGGGGTATCCCCGGTACATTGTGCTTATACTGCAGGGGTATCCCCACTACATTCTGCTTATACTGCAGGGGTATCCCCGGTACATTCTGCTTATACTGCAGGGGTATCTCCGGTACATTCTTCTTTTACTGCAGGGGTATCTCCGGTACATTCTGCTTATACTGCAGGGGTATCTCCGGTACATTCTGCTTATACTGCAGGAGTATCCCCGCTACATTCTGCTTATACTGTAGGGGTATCTCCGGTACATTCAGCTTACACTGCAGGGGTATCTCCGGTACATTCCGCTTATACTGCAGGGGTATCTCCGGTACATTCCTCTTATACTGCAGGGGTATCTCTGGTACATTCTTCTTATACTGCAGGGGTATCTCCGGTACATTCTTCTTATACTGCAGGGGTATCCCCAGTACATTCCGCTTATACTGTAGGGGTATCCCCGGTACATTCCGCTTATACTGCAGGGGTATCCCCGGTACATTCCGCTTATACTGCAGGGGTATCCCTGGTACATTCCGCTTATACTGCAGGGGTATCTCCGGTACCCGGTTTCGAATGATACCCAACATGACCAGGTATAAAGTAAAAGTAAGAAAAAGAAAAGAAAAACATGTATTTTTTTGTGTGTTATTTTTATTAATGCAGCAATATTGTTCACATTTCAATTATAATGTGAACGATGATGCATTAATGATTTTTTTCTATGGGGTGTGTTTGCTATAAATCACATAATTCCCTCCACAAAATGTAACAAGTCCCCATTTCAAATTTTTGTACAAGCGCACCCTATAGAAAACATAACCGCAAACGCTCATGTGCTAAAATGTGAAAAAAAAAAACACTTTACACACTGCAGATGAATACAAATTCTATTTTTATTGCATTTTTTGTCATAATATACAGGTAGGACATGACGTATACATATAAAAATGATATATTATGAATCTGCGGAGACTGCCGGAAAGAACGATATCTAATATGTCTGGGTTATTTAATAAAATGTGGCTTCAAATCGCGTCTAAACATGATGAGCGAAAGCGGTAAAAATTAGCTGAGCACACAGCAGTGATATGCAGCATATTAGAGGAAAATTTACTAGAGAAATTAACACTTCTCAGAAGCAGACACCACACCCTCAGTATACATACAATGTATCAAATTCATTAGACCAGACTAAAAACACCTGTTGTTTACAACTTTGACAACACAGGTCATTTAGAGGTGAGAATCTTTGCACTTAGACATTAGTTTTTAATTCAATATCTAATAAACCGTTGCTTATAATATTCTGCAGTAAAGAGTCTATTTCTATATTTTTTTGTATTTTTAAAGCATTTTTTATACTTTAAAATTATTTTTTTTGCGAACTCGAACCACACCAAAAAGTTCGAAGTTTGCGAACTTGCGAACGGCCAAAGTTCGAATCGAACTCCGAACTGATCGAACCGAACAACTTGCAGGCACATACAGGCTTGTGGTAATGGCTGCACTGTGTGAAGCTGCTATTTCCAGTGTCCCTACAATGTCTCCCTGTGTATCCAGAGCTAGCAAGGATCCTATGGAGGCAGGGCCGGTGCTAGACTATTTTGCGCCCTATTCAAGACCAGCTACTAGCACCCCCCAGCTCTTACATGGGTATATTTGCCTCCAGCTAACACATGGGTATATTTGCCTCCAGCTAACACATGGATATATTGCCCCAGCACACACATGGATATCTGCAACCAGCACACAAATGGATATTCTGCCCCAGCACACACCTGGATATCTGCCCCAGCACACACATGGATATCTGCCCCAGCACACACATGGATATCTGACCCAGCACACACATGGATATCTGCCCCAGCTCACACCTGGATATCTGCCCCAGCTAACACATGGATATCTGCCCCAGCTCACACATGGATGTCTGCCCCAGCTCACACATGGATATCTGCCCCAGCTCACACATGGATATCTGCCCCAGCTCACACATGGATATCTGCCCCAGCTCACACATGGGTATCTGCCCCAGCTAACACATGGATATCTGCCCCAGCTCACACATGGGTATCTGCCCCAGCTCACACATGGGTATCTGCCCCAGCTAACACATGGATATCTGCTCCAGCTCACACCTGGATATCTGCCTCAGCTAACACATGGATATCTGCCCCAGCTAACACATGGATATCTGCCCCAGCTCACACATGGATATCTGCCCCAGTCTCACACATGGATATCTGCCCCAGCTCATACATGGGTATCTGCCCCAGGCTCCCCAGCTCATATGTGGGTATCTGCCCCAGGCTCCCCAGCTCATAAGTGGGTATCTGCCCCAGGCTCCCCAGCTCAGACGTGGGTATCTGCCCCAGGCTCCCCAGCTCACATGTGGGTATCTGCCCCAGGCTCCCCAGCTCACACGTGGGTATCTGCCCCAGGCTCCCCAGCTCACACGTGGGTATCTGCCCCATGCTCCCCAGCTCACACGTGGGTACTTGCCTTGCCTTGCCGCCTCCTCGTAGCCAGTCTCTGTGTGCTGGCGTTGCCGCCGGCGTCAAGGAGATGGAGGCGTGGACTTGGTGCAGGAAGCTGGAAGCACCAAGTCCACGCCTCCGTCTCCTTGCCGCCGGCACGTATTGGGGCTGGCTGCAGCACGTGGCTGCCCAAGGGCCAATATTTTTTATTTATTTTTTTAAATGGTCGGGCCGGCTGTGCCCTAGGCGGGCACTGCTCTCTAGGTGCCCGCCTAACTGGCCTAGCGGCAGCTCCGGCCCTGTATGGAGGATGTCTGACTGATCTTTCTTGATCTTTTGGCTGATCTTTCTAAGATCTTCTGACTGACTATATGATTTTTTGACTGTTCTGTTTCTCCACCAAAGCACTGAGAATGTGATCTCTTGACTTACTGTTGTGATGAGATGGCGATAACTCCCAGTCTTAGATGAATTACAGACTCAATCCAGATGACACCTTGAAGAACTGTTGAAGTTTTATTCCAAAACAGTAGAAAATCCACAACAATATACATCAGATAGGTCAAAAAATCATAGTGAATCTGAGTCCATAAGGCTTGCAAAGGATTACTGGGAAGAGAACAAGGGAGGAGCTATCTGGACAGGAAATGCCTGCACCATGAGGAGGGGAGGAGAGAAACCCAGGGGTATATAAGACATGTGCAATTCTTAAAGGCATATCACAAGTCATGTGAAACATGACATTAACCCTTTCACTGCGGTGGACGCGCTCAGCAGTACTGTTCCATGCGGAGGACGCGCTGAGCGCGTCCTCCCTTTGCGGCCAGCGATCGTCCGGATTCCGGCCGATTGCTGTGCCCCCCAGTGCGGGCTGACATCCTCTATGTCAGCCCAGCACCTGGGACCGCCGCCGGCACCATTAGATGTCATCGTGGCAGCGCGATGACATCTAATTCAGGCGACCCCCCGCATGTGCGGAGGAGGCACCTGAAAGGGACCTCTATCCCTCCCGATCGCCGGGGTGCACGGGGTTAATCCAGGCACCATTTGGAAGGGCACAGCCTGGCCTTCCAAACGTTGGCTGTCATTAACCCCTGGGGAGCCGGATCACGATTCGGCGCTGAAAAGCGCCGGATCGTGATCCTCTCCCGGAGCTGGCCGACATCTTGGATGTCGGCCAAGCCTCCGGGAACTCCCCCTGAGGACTGGCATCATCGTGCATAGCACGATGACGCCAGTCCTGGAGTTAACCCTAGCTGCCAGCAATGGTGGAGATAGGGGGTTCCAATGAACCCCCTATCTCCCGATCCGTGGCAGATAGGGGTTAATGTTTGATATATCATTGGATCGGCCAGAGCATGACCATGATAAAAGTTTTTTTAAAAAAATTAAAAAAATAAAATATTTTTAAAAAATTCAAAAAAAAAAAATTTAATTTTTTTTTTGTTTTGTTAATGCAGCAATATTGTTCCCATTTCAATTATAATGTGAACAATGATGCTGCACTAACAATTTTTGTATGCTGTGCGTTTGCTAAAAATAGCAACATTTTCCCCAAAACAAAAAGGTAACGAGACCCCATTTCTAATTTTTTTAACAAGCGCACCCCATAGAAAATATAACCGCAAACGATCGCATGTTAAAATGTGAAAAAAACACTTTACACATAGAAAATTATTGAAAATTCAAATTTTATTGCATTTTTTGTTATAATGTACAGACAGGACATGACGTATACATATAATAATGACATATTACGAAACTGCCAAGTCTGCCGGAAAGAACGATATATAATATGTCTGGGTCATATATCAAAATAAGGCTTCAAAACGCGGTTAAACATGATGAGCGAAAGCGGTAAAAATGACCTCAGCACAGAGGTGTGAAAAGCCTCAGCAGTGAAAGGGTTAAGCATATTTTGGGATTTTTTTAAACTTTACTTCTTTTTTCTGTACCAGCCCTTTTTATTATCATTCATTGGATTATATGTAAATTTCAGACATTTTCGCTCAGTAGTTTCTCTGCAAACAGCATTTCACTTTTCAAACATTCAAACAAATTGGTTTTCTAATTTATTCACTGCATTCGTCTGCGGTGTCGGCTTTTTCCAGCGGCTGCGCTTCGTGTGATCGGCTCGTGCTCGGGTTTTTCCAGTGTTTTCGGTGGGTTAATCCAGATGTTTTTGCAGGTTTCGGTGTGCGTTCGCCCTCGTTTTGCAGTGAGTTTTCGGTGAGTTTGTGGCAACTTTTCCCTGCAATTCGGGGACCCTGTGGTGCTTGCTGAATACACCACAGGGTCGCCGAAATGGGATCGGCAAAACGAATCGAATTGAAGAGAACAAACAGTCACCCAACGTGCGGTGACTTTTCGATTCTCTTTGAATTACCCTGACTGTTTGCAAAAAAACTATTGAACGAAAATGTCTGGAATTTACATATAAGATCCAATGAATGATATAAAAGGGATGTGTGTTACAGAAAAGGGAAAGTCTGCTATTAAAGAACAACAGAAAATGTTTTCTTAGCAGACAAAATCCCGAAAACTGCCTAAAAAATCCTAAAAAAAAAATCAATAAAGAGACATTTTGCTACAGATTAAAATAACAAACAGTTTCTTCGATATTGGATAAAACGGGAATATTTTTAATATTGAAACCTATGGGATTCGCCTGATTTAGGCTGGTGTCAGACGAGCGCAGTGTGAACGTCTGTTTTTGCGCACATAATAACGTCGTCACAGCATAGAATAATCGCCAATGGAGTCTCCCCACACGAAATGTGTCCGCACCGAACTGCGGGCGCACAACGCACGCGCCAAATGGACGCAAGTTAGGCAAGAACGTAAAACCACTAGAACGGACTTGCAGAGTGCGCTGCGTCCGCAACATCCGCATAGCTTTGTGTGTGAGTGATGAACGAGGTCAGATGGACTGCATTTGTGCGTCCAGCATTTTTGACGGACAAAATGGTTTTCATATTTAATTTATTTTCCCTTCTGCATCCGTCAAAAAAAACATCAGTTTATAAAACGGATTGTGTGGCCACTACTGCATCTTCCGTCAGAAAGTGCGTCCGTACTGCACGGGCGCACAGTCCGTACAAAATGCGCTCGTCTGACACCAGCCTAAACCTGTCGAATGAAACCACTGAACATCAGGGCATTTCACTGACATTTCTCTGCTTTTCAATGTGAATAGATTAACCATTGCTTCTGGGGGTTTCACTGCCGCTGAACAGGCACCGTACTTGCTGGCAGTTCGCCAAAATTTGGTGAGCTGCCTGCTCTCTGAATAGCCGAATGGCCCCGAAATTGCATCGTACGGGGAAATTCACTATTTGGTGACATTTCGAGGCCAGATCGGCTATCTCTGAATAACCCCTACAGAGAACAAGTTGTCAGGATGTGCAGAGGTGGCAGCGTAGGTATAGGGGGGCCTGAGCCCAGTGTGCAGGGGGGCCGATATCAGGAAGGGTGGAACAGGGTGAATGAGCTGGTATTGACCGGTATAGGGAAGCTGATAGGGATCCAGGTAATCAGGTTCAGGTGAGGTCTGATGCCACTCTGCCTGGCAGAGCAATGTCAGGAGGAAAGCTTGGAGTCTTTATTCATGGGTGTGTCACCTAACCTGTGGAATGTGTGTTTAACTGTTTGTTAACTGGTTCAGGGCTGAGGGCAGCACTCTTCAATAGACATGTGCACAGCACAAAATTTCGTTTTCAACTAGTGGATTAGTCCTAAAATGCAATTTATTTAGTTACTAAATAAATTCGTTTTCAGTTCTTTAGTATGAAAAGTAATTTAATTCATCCGAAAACCATTGTAGTGGCTCCTCAGAGGGCTGAGATCGCTGCTTGTTACAGTATCTCTCACTCTCAGCACAATGTGGGCCATATTACATAGTTGGTGGTAACATAACCAGAGCTGTTGTAAACTTCCCAGAGCCATTATAGCCTATGGAGGTTTTCAGTTTACAACAGCTCTGGTTAAGTTAGCACCAACATTGTATTACTGCCCCGTGTCAGGCACAGCTGTTACAGTAACTGACTGCTGCTCATCACCGTGCTCAGAGTTTCAGTAAAACTAGTAAATAATATTTTTATATATAAGAGGTTAGAACAATATTATTTCCTTGTTTTACTGAAACTCTGAGCGCTGTTACAGTCAGTTACTGTAACAGCTGAGCCTGATACATTGTACTGAGAGATAATATAACAAGCAGCCGATCAAAGTGCTCACAGCCACTGGATTTAAAGGGCTGAAAAAAAGGATCCTCTATGTATAATGTTTAGAACATCCTCCTGCATTAATTAATACCCCTCTCTCTTATAATGTATACAACATCCACCTGCATTAATTAATACCCCTCTCTGTATAATATATAGAACATCCTCCTGAATTAATTAATGTCCCTCTCTGTATAGAACATCCTACTGCATTGGCATGTGGAGGGTGCAGAACTTCGGATGTTGCGATGTTGCGCTCTTCATTGCTGGTCTCCTTCACTCATCAATGTAATATCACAAAAAGGACTGAAACTAAAATGTAGTGCATTTTATTTTAGTTTCTTTCGTTTTTTGTACTGAGCAGTTTCGTTTCTCTTGAGTCACACGAAAACTAAATTATCCCAAAATTCAGACTAAATCGTTTTAGTACTAAAACGAATGCACATGTCTACTCTTCAAGAAGCTGCCACATGCAGGTAATGACACAGGAACGGATCCTGACAGGCACGGGTCCTGACAACAGTATCGGCGAGGACCCTGCTCAAGAGCTTACATTCTAATTGAACATCCAAATCTGTCTGGAACAAAAAATGTCAAAAAAAATCCCAGAAATTAAGAAAATTCTAGAGGATCTGAAAACGAGTGTTTGAGGGTTTTTCTTTTATAAGGAATTTGTTATAATTTGTTAATTCTGTGTCTGCGAAACAAAACACACAGAAAAGCTCAGACATAGATTTCTGCTAAAGTGTCGTTTATCGAACACCAAAAACAGAGTTTATTTCTGATTTATGGGTCTCGTGTATTAATCTTAAAGATGTCACCCCTCACACGGCTGGGAATCATGAGAGTTACAGCGCACAGCACCTGAATAATGTCATTTTGGATATAAAATCCCTTACAAGTAATTGGAAAATGCAATTTATGTTCCTCATCACATAAGCTATCTGTCCCCTCCCCCCTGTGCCTGCTAATTCCTGCTTCTTTTATGTGCTGACCTGCCCGGTTATACCCTGAGTTAAATGATGTTGAACCCAACCATGGGCGTCCACACAAATTTTTCCAGGTGGGGGGGACAAATTTTTAATGGCATACATTTTCTACCCTTTTGACAATGTCATGAAGGGGACAGTCATAAAATAAAGCGTAGCAATACAGAGACTGCGAAACATGATGCAAGTCTAAGGCTAGGGTCAGACGAATGCATTTTTTCACGGAAGACGTGATAGTGGTAGGGATGAGCCGAACACATCCGAGTTCGGATTCGTATTCGAAACCGAACTTTCCAAACGTTCGAATACGAACTCGAACTTCATGCAAGTCAATGGGGCTGAAAATTCGGTTTTTAGAGTGCCCTCCAAGAGGGCATATATGCTAGATATTTGCCATAAAAGGTGTGTGGGGGTCCGGGTAGTGCCCTGGGGGACAGGAAACAAGGACAAAAAGTAAAAAAAAAAAACATTTTTAAAGGGACAGTGAGTTTTCCATGAAATAAGGGTTAAAAATAAAAACGAAAAATTCCTTCAAATATCGTGCCTAGGAGGTCCCCATAACCTGTCCATGAAGTGGTGGATTTCTAGGATGTATAGAAAAACTTAAAAACAAAAAAAATAATTTCAAAAGACGGTAAATGCTTTTCCTTTAATCTATCCATAAACAATTGCTTGGGGCGGCAGTCTGTATGAAAAGAGGAAACATTTTCGGACATACAGAAAAAGTTTAGTGATTTTTTGGCTAAATTATTGTGAAACTTATGCAGGCTTTGGATGAAAGTAACAATAGGTGCTTTAAAATTGGGCCTTTAGCGTCGGCAACAGTGCCGTCACACCATAACCCCTCTGAGGATATAAATCTGAGACAGGCGTCATTGGCAGTGCACCCAAATATTGTGCTGTTGGTGCCAGGGAAGCAAGACTGCCAGGCCAGCATGTAGTATCATACAGTAACCCCTCTGTAGTATTGAGGAAGAATGCAGGGGGGGGACCATGTGGTCCCATATTAAAAAGATATGCATCCGGTAATGGGCGTCAGTGCACCCAGATATTCTGCCTTTGGTGCAAGACTGCCAGGCCAGCAAGTATCATCATACAGTAACCCCTCTGTGGTATTGTGGAAGAATGCAGGGGTGGACCATGTGGTCCTATATTAAAAAGATATGATTCTGGTCAAGGCGTCAGTGCACCCAGATATTCTGCCTTTGGTGCCAGACTGCCAGCCAGGCCAGCAAGTATCATCGTACAGTAACCCCTCTGTGGTATTGTGGAAGAATGCAGGGGTGGACCATGTGGTCCTATATTAAAAAGATATGCATCAGGTAATGGGCGTCAGTACACCCAGATATTCTGCCTTTGGTGCAAGACTGCCAGGCCAGCAAGTATCATCATACAGTAACCCCTCTGTGGTATTGTGGAAGAATGCAGGGGTGGACCTTGCGGTCCTATATTAAAAAGATATGCATCTGGTAAAGGTGTCAGTGCACCCAGATATTCTGCCTTTGGTGCAAGACTGCCAGGCCAGCAAGTATCATCATACAGTAACCCCTCTGTGGTATTGTGGAAGAATGCAGGGGTGGACCATGTGGTCCTATATTAAAAAGATATGCATCTAGTAATGGGCGTCAATGCACCCAGATATTCTGCCTTTGGTGCAAGACTGCCAGGCCAGCAAGCACGATCATACAGTAACCCCTCTGTAGTATTGTGGAAGAGTGCAGGGTTGGACCCTGCGGTTCAAAAAATTAAAATGATATAAAGCTGGCACAGGCGTCATTGCAGCCAAATATTGCGCCTTTCATGGCAGCAAGTGCCTTCACACCGTAACCCTTTTGTGGTAATGTGGAAGAGTTCAGTGCTGGAGGTTTTGTGAAAGCAGAAGACATCCCCGATCTATTCTGTTACGTCAGCATCAGGGGATTGATAGCTGCTGATCCAGGACTGATTCATTTTTTTAAATGTCAGCCGGTCTACAGAGTCGGTGGACAGATGCACGCTTTTGTCTGTGACAAAACCTCCAGCGGCACTAAACGTCCTTTCAGAAAGCACGCTAGATGAAGGGCAACCTAGTAGCTGCATAGCATATTGGCTAAGTTCTGGCCAGTGATCAGCAGCTGCGGCAACGTAATCTGACTGCGTAAATCTTCAGCTGCTGGGATAATGTCACATTGTGAGGAAGGACCTGGTACATCCATTACTGTAGCATCATCCCTGTCGGTGGAGGTTGTAGGCAATGACATGACAGGACATACAGTGTGGGTAGAGACAGATGAGGAGGAGGAGGACCTACGCAAAGTTTTACGCCAACGGGATGTGTGGCAGGTGTTCGTATGTCGCCTCAAGCACGTGGTACCCAAGTGTCTGGTGTCTATCCCACACTTCAGCCTCATCTGGCATAGATTACAGATAGCAACGGTGCGCTCTACTGCACATTTCTTGAAGAACTCCCAGACAACAGAGTTCCTGCATGTGTGGTTTGAGACAACAGCGCTCTGCACCGGAGCAGCTCTGACATCTGATGCCTTGGACTGGCTAGTGCTACGGTTTGTCACAGAGGATGTTGCGCCTCGTGTTTGCTGTGCCTCCTCCCCCTCCTCCTCACTTGATTCCTCAGTTCGATCTGGCACCCAGGTGGAGTCAGTGACCCCATCATCATTGTCTTCTTCACCCCCTATCTCCTCGTCACTGGAGCCAACTTGGCAGTATGCTGCAGCTGCTGGGGCAACATGAGTGCCAGTTGTTTGTGAGTCATCACTGGCACCCCCTTCCTCTAGGTTGATTATACTCCCTTCCTCAACCTCAGAGATTGAATCAGAGCACTGTACTTGCTGTGCATCCTCAAGCAGCATGTCACTGTCATTGTAGTCAAACAATTCAGCTGACTCCTCCGTGTGTGACAGCGAATCTACGGCAGGAGTAACTGTGGACATGGAGGCTGCATTAGATGCTTTGGCAGCTGAGGTGGACTGTAAAGCACTACAAGCCTGGCTGGCAGAGGACTCGGAGGATGAGGATGGCCTGGTTAGCCAATCCACCAAATCCTCTGTATGTTGCTGCTGCTTAAGACGGCCAGCACCAGTTAGAAAGGACAAGCGTGCCCCTGCAGAGGATGCACCACATCCACCACGACCAGAGGCACAGTCTCCCGACACAGGGGCTGCTTGCCCTCTTATCTGTGTCTGGGAGCGTCTGCCTGTCCTTTATGTTCTTTCAGACATGGTGAGTGATATATAGATTAAATATATACAGAACTCTGATTCAACTCTGGTATAAAGAGTAAAGATTTAAAGAACTCTGGTATAACTCAGTGAGACACCCTGATAGCTGGCAGCCAGTGACAAGACACAGATTACAAATCTCAGACACCTCCTATAAATCAGTGAGACCCCTTGATGGGTGGCAGTGGAACCTCTTATAAATCAGTGAGACCCCTTGATGGGTGGCAGTGAAACCTCTTATAAATCAGTGAGACCCCTTGATGGGTGGCAGTGAAAAGTCACAGATTACAAATCTCAGAAACCTCTTAAAAATCAGTGAGACCCCTTGATGGGTGACAGTGAGAAGCCACAGATTACAAGTCTCAGAAACCTCTAAAAAATCAGTGAGACCCCTTGATGGGTGGCAGTGGAACCTCTTATAAATCAGTGAGACCCCTTGATGGGTGGCAGTGAAACCTCTTATAAATCAGTGAGACCCCTTGATGAGTGGCAGTGAAAAGCCACAGATTACAAATCTCAGAAACCTCTTATAAATCAGTGAGACCCCTTGATGGGTGGCAGTGAAACCTCTTATAAATCAGTGAGACCCCTTGATGGGTGGCAGTGAAAAGCCACAGATTACAAATCTCAGAAACCTCTTAAAAATCAGTGAGACCCCTTGATGGTGGCAGTGAAACCTCCTATAAATCAGTGAGACCCCTTGATGGGTGGCAGTGAAACCTCTTATAAATCAGTGAGACCCCTTGATGGGTGGCAGTGAAACCTCCTATAAATCAGTGATGGGTGGCAGCCAGTGAGAACACTCGGATTATAACAATTCCCAAATATTTTGTAGAAATTAGTGACCCCCAAAATACTTGCTGGTAGTGACAAGAGACAGATCACCTCAATTCCAAGATATTTGGTAAAATTAGTGACCCCCCAAAATACTGCGTGGTACTGGCTGTGTGACAAGACACAGAAGATCACCTCAATTCACAAATGTTTTAAAGAAATTTGTAACCCCCAAAATACTTGCTGGCAGTGACAAGACACAGATCACCTCAATTCCCAGATATTTGGTAGAAATGAGACCCCCCAGACCCCCCAGTAGCGTGGCAGACCGGCAGTAAGAACACAGAACAACAATCTCCTATGAAATCTCCTCTCAAATGCATGCTGAAGCCGTGCGTGGAAACCTTATATAGTGTGCTGCGGGACTTAGCTCTGTGAGCCCATGATTGGGCAAAATTTGCCCAATCAGGACTCTGAGCCGTGATTGGCATACTGTTGAACCTGTCTTGCACCAGACCTGTGGTCAGGTGCAAGGCTGTAGCCAATTACGAGCTTAAGGCCAGTGGGAAAGTGCATTGTGGGCCATTGTGACGCATTGTGGTCGAACTTGCTCCGAACACCCGGAAATGTTCTGATTTCGCGATCTAACCAAAAAGGCTAAGTTCGGCCCGAACTCCGAACTGTCCGAACCGAACAGTTCATCCCTAGTAGAGGTCATACGATGCGCAATTTCGGCCGTGATTTTTTACGGATCCAAACCAGGAAACTTTGGGTGTCTGGACTAGGGATGAGCCGAACACCCCCGAGTTCGGATCGCATTCGAAGTTTTCAAAAGTTAGAATTCTAACTCGAATTCAATACAAGTCAATGGGTCTCAAAATTAGATTTTTAGAGTGCCCTCCAAGAGGGCATATATGCTAGATATTTGCCATAAAAGGTGTATGGGGGTCCGGGTAGTGCCCTGGGGGACAAGAAACAAGGACAAAAAGTAAAAAAAAAGTTTTTAAAGGGACAGTGAGTTTTCCATGAATTTAGGGTTAAAAATAAAAACGAAAAATTCCTTCAAATATCGTGCCTAGGAGGTCCCCATAACCTGCCCGTGAAGCTTCGGATTTCTAGGATGTATAGAAACATTTAAAAACAATGTCCGGGTAGTGCCCTGGAGGACAGGAAACAAGGACAAAAAGTTTTAAAAAAATACTTTTTTTAACCCCTTCACTGCTGACGACGTGTGGGACACGTCCTCAGTTACTCCCGCTGTATGCTGAGGAGGACGTGTCCCACACGTCATCAGCTTTGCGGGACCCCCGGCGGAGATACTCACCTCTCTGTCCGGGGTCCCGCGACGTTCTGACTTCAGCGTCCTCAGACGCTGAAGTCAAGCTCCTCCCGACATAAATGACGTCATCGCGCCATGCGCGATGACGTAATTTCCAGGCGACTCCCCCGGCAATGCCGGGAGATCGCCTGGAAGGGAGGGGGGGTGGATCCGTTCGGATCCCTCTCCCTTCCGATCGGGAGGTCCCACAAAAAAAAGCCAGGCACCGCTTAAAAGGAGAGAGTCTCCCCTTTTAAGCGTTGCCTGGCCTTATCCCCTTAGGCACCGGGTCGCACTTCCATCTTGGAACGCGGCTCCACCCCCAGGTCCCCCCTCACTGCCTGACATCCTCACGGATAGCATGTAAGTCTCATGTTTGTGCTCCCCATTGTACAGCGCTGCAGAACATGTTGGCGCTTTATAAATAAAGGTTAATAATAAAAAAGAAGGAAAGTGCCTAGGGGTCTAGGAAGACAGAGTTGTTTTATAGTTACTATTTATCAAAGGTCCCAGGGAAAAGCACCTCGCTGGAATCTCATTCGTTGCCGCCTAGTAACGGAGTCGATATTTAAATTGAGGATCGTGAGTTGGATGCATGCAGCCTAAACCCCACCACTTTGGATCAATGGCTGGTATCTCCTCATTGGGGTTGATCAGCTCAAACTCAAAGTATGTCAATAGCAGGAAGACAAACTGTTTTAGTTCATTCACGGCAAAGAAGCGACCGGGGCACATGGTGGTCCCGGCGCCCCAAGGCATCGTGAAGTATTTCAGCCTTGTCCCGTTTTTGTAGAACTTGCTCTTTTTGGTCCTGTCTTCATTAAGGAAACGGTCATACTTGAACTTCTCTGGCTCCGGGTGGACCTCGGGGTCCATCTGGAGAGAAACATAAGGGGAAAGGACTACTCTGTCGCCTTTTCTGATGGCAAACTCTTTACCACTGGACATCTTGAGGTTCATGTTCTCCCTCACAGCTCTGACAATGTAATTTGCAACCCTCAACCTCAAGGTCTCTTCCACGGCACTGTCCAGAATGGGTGTCTTGAGTAGCATATCCCTGGTCAGATTAAGAAGATGACCACCAGGTTTTACTTCTTGCCCGGTCTCCTTAATGATCTTTTGGACTTCCCCAACAACAGCTTTCATAGCTTCAGGATGCTTCATTAAGTAAAGGAGAAGCCAAAAGCAAGATGGCCCGGCGTTAGCTTGCGACAGCCACAGCAGCAGAAACGTGACCCTGTCTTGCATGTATTCTGGTACACCATATTCTAGTCTGTATTGACACTGGTCGGAGATCCAACCGCTGATATTTTCTTTCTCCATGGTCTTCTTCACGGAAAGAAAGTTCCAGATGCGCCTCTTTAATCTTTCGGCTTCAATTTCGCATTTCGGTGAAAGGACAGCATAGATGACACGCGGGAACAAACGCCCATACTTTCTGAACTCGTAAAATAACTCTTCGGAATGATCTCGGTCATGCTGCTTGGCCAGGTCCATGCTCTCCCTTTTCTTAGCAGGTTCATTCCCAAATAGAGTAAGGTAGCCAGCCCTAAAAACAATATTGTAACTGTAGTTAAAAAGTCCATCCTCGTGCCACTTCCTTTCACCTGACCCGGATCCGACATTGTGAAGCATCAGGTTTTGCAGGTTCTCCATCATGGCTTGCGTCATGAGGATGAGACCATCACCCATGAGATACTTCGTACTGGCCTTTTCTAACATTTTGTGGTCTTTGTCACTCACGTGGTAGTCAAACACTCTGGCCACCACTTCCTGGGCGATTTCATTATAGTCCAACTTTGACCGGGCTTCCTTCACAACAGGACTAAAAGATAACGGGTCCATGATGAAGGTGAAGAAATATCCTGCTAACTGGATCGTGAATATGTCCCCGTGCTTCTTCTGCATCCTCTTCAGCAATTCTGCACTATTGTTTCTGAAATCTAACCCATATCCGAGCCACGGGATGAAGCCCTTATCCAGAGGAGGCTCATTGGGTTGTCTTTTACGGAACATTCCTAATAAGTAGAGACAGCCGAGGAGGGAAACCAGCAGCCCAACAAGGATGGGAAGCAGAACAGCCATCTTGAGTGCTGAAAATAATAATAAAAACATGAAATTACTAGAATACTCATGACAATATTACCAAAACATACCAAGCAAAGAAGCACCAACTCTCCACACACTTGAGCTTTGGTCTAAAATGGATTTTTTTTTAAAAAAAAATCAGAAAAAAGTCAATGATGTATAATTATTAAGAATATATGTTGTTATCTCCAGGCGTGTCCGATATGTCATGAAATCCTGAATGTATATGATGCTCTGCATCTACATATCGATAGAAATATGGTAAATGTTCTTATCAGGATGTTGGACAGTAGACTCGGAATAAGTGCTTGAAAATTTGTTCTTATCTTAATGCCCAACCATTATCACCTCTTATCATTAAAGGCAGGGCCGGATTAAGAGTATCAAGGGCCTGGTGCTGAGGATTCTGGTGGGCCTTTTTATTGATATGCACCCCTATTATAAACCTGCACGTGTGCCTACACACTCCTATTATACATCTACACGTGCGCCTACACACCCCTATTATACATCTACATGTTCGCCTACACACCCCTATTATACACCTACATGTGTGTCCACACACCCCTATTATACACCTACATGTGTGTCCACACACCCCTATTATACACCTACACGTGCACCTACACACCCCTATTATACATCTACACGTGTGCCTACACACCCCTATTATACATCTACATGTTCGCCTACACACCCCTATTATACACCTACATGTGTGTCCACACACCCCTATTATACACCTACACGTGCACCTACACACCCCTATTATATACATACACGTGCACCTACACACCCCTATTATATACATACACGTGCACCTGCACACCCCTATTATACGCCTACACGTGTGTCCACACACCCCTATTATACACCTACACACCCCTATTATACACCTACACACCCCTATTCTACACCTACACACCCCTATTCTACACCTGCACCTACACACCCCTATAATACACTACACGTGCACCTACACGTCCCTATTATACACCTACACGTGCACCTACACACCCCTATTAAACACCTACACGTGTACGTACACACCCCTACTATACACCTACACAACCCTATTATACAACTACACGTTCGCCTACACACCCCTAGTTATACACCTACACATGTGTCTACAAATAGGGATGAACTGTTCGGGTTCGGACATTTCCGGCGAACATTTCCGGGTGTTCGCCGCATGTTCGACCACAATGGACCATAATGCATTTTCCCACTGCCTGAAGCTCGTAATTGGCTACAGCCTTGCACCTGACCACAGGTCTGGTGCAAGACTGGTTGAACTCTATGCCAATCACCGCTCAGAGTCCTGATTGGTCAAATTTTGCCCAATCATGGGCTCACAGAGCTAAGTCCCGCAGCACACTATATAAGGTTTCCACGCACCGCTTCTGCACGCATTTCAGAGGAGATTTCAAAGAAGATAGTTGTGTGTGTTGTTACTGCCGGTCTGCCACGCAACTGGGGGGGGGGGGGTCTGGGGGGTCTCATTTAGACCAAATATCAGGGAATTTAGGTGATGTGTGTCTTGTCACTGTGCCAGCAAGTTTCTTGGGGTTTACAACTTTATTTAAAACATTTGTGAATTGAGGTGATTTCTGGGTCTTGTCACTGTGCCAGCAAATTTTTTTGGGGCTCACTAATTTCTTTAAAGCACTTGGGAATTAAGGTGATCTGTGTCTCGCCATACAAACAGTACCACGCTGTATTTTGGGGCTCACTAATTTCTTTAAAACACTTGGGAATTAAGGTGATCTGTGTCTCGCCATACAAACAGTACCACGCTGTATTTTGGGGCTCACTAATTTCTTTAAAACACTTGGGAATTAAGGTGATCTGTGTATTTTGGGGCTCACTAATTTCTATAAAACACTTTGGAATTAAGGTGATCTGTGTCTCGTCATACAAACAGTACCACGCTGTGTTTTGGGGCTCACTAATTTCTTTAAACACTTGGGAATTAAGGTGATCTGTGTCTCGTCATACAAACAGTACCACGCTGTATTTTGGGGCTCACTAATTTCTTTAAAACACTTGGGAGTTAAGGTGATCTGTGTCTCGTCATACAAAAAGTACCACGCTGTATTTTGGGGCTCACAAATTTCTTTAAAACACTTGGGAATTAAGGTGATCTTCTGTGTCTCGTCACACAGCCAGCAATTTTTTTTGGGGCTCACTAATTTCTTTAAAACACTTGGGAACTAAGGTGATCTGTGTCTCGTCATACAAAAAGTACCACGCTGTATTTTGGGGCTCACTAATTTCTTTAAAACACTTGTGAATTAAGGTGATCTGTGTCTCTTCATACATACAGTACCACGCTGTATTTTGGGGCTCACTAATTTATTTAAAACATTTGAGAATTAAGGTGATCTGTCTCTTGTCACTGGCTGCCAGCAATCAGTGTGTCTCACTGAGTTATACCAGAGTTATTTAAATCTTTATACCAGAGTTTAATCAGAGTTCTGTATATATTAATCTATATATCACTCACCATGTCTGAAAGAACAAAAAGGACAGGCAGACGCTCCCAACCACAGATAAGAGGGCAAGCAGCCCCTGTGTCGGGAGGCTGTGTCTCTGGTCGTGCTGGACGTGGTGCATCCTCTGCAGGGGCACGTTTGTCCTTTCTAACTGGTGCTGGCCGTCTTAAGCAGCAGCAACATACAGAGGACTTGGTGGATTGGCTAACCAGGCCATCCTCATCCTCTGAGTTCTCTGCCAGCCAGGCTTCTAGTGCTTTACAGTTCACCTCAGCTGCCAAAGCATCTAATGCAGCCTCCATGTCCACAGCTACTCCTGCCGTAGCCTCGCTATCACACACGGAGGAGTCAGCTGAATTGTTTGACTACAATGACAGTGACATGCTGCTTGAGGATGCGCAGCAAGTACAGTGTTCTGATTCAATCTCTGAGGTTGAGCAAGGGAGTATAATCAACCTAGAGGAAGGGGGTGCCAGTGATGACACACAAATAACTGGCACTCATGTTGCCCCAGCAGCTGCAGCATACTGCCAAGTTGGCTCCAGTGACGAGGAGATAGGAGGTGAAGATGACATTGATGATGATGAGGTCACTGACTCCACCTGGGTGCCAGATCGAACTGAGGAATCAAGTGAGGAGGAGGGGGAGGAGGAGGAGGCACAGCAAACACGAGGCACAACATCCTCTGTGACCAACCGTAGCACTAGCCAGTCCAAGGCATCACATGTCAGAGCTGCTCCGGTGTAGAGCGCTGTTGTCTCAAAGAACACATGCAGGAACTCTGCTGTCTGGGAGTTCTTTAAGAAATGTGCAGCAGACCCCACCGTTGCTATTTGTAATCTATGTCAGAGGAGGCTGAAGCGTGGGATAAACACCGGTCACTTGGGTACCACGTGCTTGAGGTGACATATGAACATGTGCCACACATCCCATTGGGGCAAAACTTTGCGTAGGTCCTCCTCCTCCTCATCTCTCTCTACCCACACTGTATGTCCTGCCATGCAATTGCCTACAACCTCCACCGACAGGGATGATGCTACAGTAATGGATGTACCAGCACGTCCTTCCTCACAATGTGACATCATCCCAGTAGCTGAAGATTTACGCAGTCAGATTACGTTGCCGCAGCTGCTGCAGCGAAAGAAAAAATATGGTCCCAACCATCCCCAAGCACAGCGTCTATATGCCAGCTTAGCAAAATTACTCGCATTGCAGCTGCTGCCTTTCCAGCTGGTGGACTCTGCTCCCTTCCGTGAATTTGCTCAATGCGCTGTACCACAGTGGCAGGTTCCAAAATGCCTTTACTTTTCAAGCAAGGCCATTCCAGCACTATACCAGCACGTGGAAGACAATGTTATCCAGTCATTGGGAAAGGCAGTCAGCAGCAAGGTACATATCACTTTAGACACGTGGTTCAGTAAGCATGGACAGGGTCGTTACATTTCCTTCACGGCACACTGGGTAACTCTGAATGCAGCTGGGAGGGATCCAGGATGGGGCTTTGTGCTGGAGCTTGTTCATCCACCACGCCTCCAGAAAGCTGCTTGTATGAGGTCTGAGGCAGCGAAGGGCCATCAACGAGTACCTGTGTTTATATGGCACAAGGACAGGTTCAGGTCAACTTGGTTTCCCCCCCCCCCGCAGTGGCTGATGATCAAGGATGCATGCACTGTACTGTCACCATTTGAGGAGGCAATGAGGATGGTAAGCAGGGACAGTGCATGCATCAGTGACACAATTCCTTTAGTGTTCCTGCTGGAGCACACTCTGCGGGGAATTATAGATGTGGCTCTAGAGGCAGAGCAGCGGGAGGAAGAGGAGGCCTTCCCTAGCTCTCAAGGCCCCAGTCTTTCCGCTGACAGCATTCCAGCGGGTCCTACTCAGATCAGACAGGAGGAGGATGAGGAGGAGGAGGACTATTTAAGTAGTGGGGGCATAGAAGGTGGGGATTCCTCAAGGAAGGGTTTTGTGCGCCCAGAAACAGAAGGGCTTGTGCGTGGCTGGGAGGAGGAAGTGCACGATACGGTCATCCTCATTGACCAGGAAGACTCGGCAGCTAATGTCACCTCCAACCTACGCTGCATGGGTTCCCTAATGATGCAAAGCCTGCTAAAGGACCCCAGGATTCGTGCTATCAAGGAGAGGGATTATTACTGGTTGGCAACCCTTCTTGATCCACGATACAAGGGGAAAGTTGCAGAGCTCATCCTGCCTGCACAGAGGGAGCACAGGATGACAAAACTCGAGGACGCTCTAAAGCGAAACTTGTGTAACACCTTTCCAGGCACTGTTATATTACCAAGTGCTGACACACGTGCTTCTGAGGCTGCAGGTGATCAGAGGAATAGCGGTGAAGGCCAGGGCCGCTTGACTGATGCATTTTTTTATTTTTTTAGTCCTCGACGCCCAGGGACGTCAAATGTAGGCACCCATTGGCAGCGTCTTCACCATATGGTGCAGGACTACCTAGGGGCAAGGGCAGACCTGGATACCTTTCCAGCAGATGATCCACTGGCTTACTGGGTGTTGAGATTGGATCACTGACCAGAATTTAGCCAATATGCTATGCAGCTACTAGTTTGCCCTTCATCTAGCGTGCTGTCCGAAAGGACTTTCAGTGCCGCTGGAGGTTTTGTCACAGACAAAAGAGTGCGTCTGTCCACCGACTCTGTAGACCGGCTAACATTTATAAAAATGAATCAGTCCTGGATCAGCAGCTATCAATCCCCTGATGCTGAAGTAATGGAATAGATAGGGGATGTCCTCTTCTGCATTCACAAAACCTCCAGCACTGAACTCTTCCACAATACCACAAAAGGGTTACGGTGTGAAGGCACTTGCTGCCATGAAAGGCACAATATTTGGCTGCACTGACGCCTGTGCCAGATTTATATCATTTTAATTTTTTGAACCGCAGGGTCCAACCCTGCACTCTCCCACAATACCACAGAGGGGTTACTGTATGATGATACTTGATGGCCTGGCATTAAAGGCACAATATCTGGGTGCACTGACGCCCATTACCACCAGATCAAAAACATTTCAATATAGGACCACATGGTCCACCCCTGCACTCTTCCACAATACCACAGAGGGTTTACTGGATGATGATACTTGATGGCCTGGCATTAAAGGCACAATATCTGGGTGCACTGACGCCCATTACCACCAGATCAAAAACATTTCAATATAGGACCACATGGTCCACCCCTGCACTCTTCCACAATACCACTGAGGGTTTACTGGATGATGATATTTGATGGCCTGGCATTAAAGGCACAATATCTGGGTGCACTGACGCCCATTACCACCAGATCAAAAACTTTTCAATATAGGACCACACGGTCCACCCCTGCACTCTTCCACCATAACACAGAGGGGTTACTGTATGATGATACTTGATGGCCTGGCATTAAAGGCACAATATCTGGGTGCACTGACGCCCATTACCAGATTCATATCTTTTTAATATAGGACCGCATGGTCCACCTCTGCACTCTTCCACAATACCACAGAGGGGTTACTGTATGATAGTACTTGCATGCCTGGCACTAAAGGCAAAATATCTGGGTGCACTGCCATTGACGCCTGTATCAGATTCATATCCTCAGAGGGGTTACGGTGTGACGGCACTGTTGCCGACGCTAAAAGCCCAATTTTAAAGCACCTATTGACTTTCATCCAAAGCCTGCATAAGTTTCACAATAACTTACCCAGAGCTGTTGTAAAATTAAAACCTCCATAGGCTATAATGGTTCTGGGAAGTTTCCAACTGCTCTGGTTAAGTTAGCACCAAGTATGCAATATGGCCCAAACTCGGGTTTACCTGTTGCACGTGAGAGGCTTGAGAAGGCTGACATGGAACACATTGTAAATGTGAAGATGCGGAGGCAACGCCAGAGCATATGACACAGGGTTTATTAGACGCAAAACCTTGTACGGACCAATAAACCTGGGAGCCATTTTCATAGATGGGACCAGAAGTTTTATATTACGAGTGGAAAGCCAAACTCTATCTCCTGCTATATACACAGGAGCAGGCCTTCTCCGTCTGTCTGCTTTCTCCTTCTGCTTTCTAATACTGGTCTCCATGGCTTCCCTAACCTTTTTCCAGGTTGCTTTCAATGAAACTAGATGCTCATCCAGAGCTGGTAGAGAAGTATCCTGAAAGCTGGATGGAAGTACAGGTGGGTCAAAACCATACACGGTATGGAATGGAGAATGACCCGTAGTCTCGCTGACTGCGTTATTCAAGGCATACTCTGCCCAGGGCAGGAGATCAGACCATTGATTCTGTTTTTTGGATACAAAGCAGCGCAGATATTGTTCGACCATTTGATTAGCTCTTTCGGCTGCCCTATTAGTCTGAGGGTGATAGGCAGACGAAAAGCTTAACTAGATACCTAGGTTTTCACAGAAACCTTTCCAAAACGGGACATGAATTGAGTACCTCTATCTGACACAATGCCTAGAGGAACCCCATGAAGCCTGACAACATTTTGGATGAAGGCCGGCACCAACTGCATAGCAGATGGCAACTTAATCCTTAACATCTTTACACATCCCTGGCCACTAGAATCATTTCTCCAATGTGCCCAAATGGTTTGCTGTCATGATGAACTGACATGATTTGCACTCTGTCCTCCTCAGGAATGAAGAGCCTACAAGGTGGCTTCTCGAGAGGAGCGGTTCCCTGAACTCTCTGTAATTTCTTCTAGCAACGAAGAAGAAACAAAAACAAGAGTGGTAGTGAGAGTCCTCTCTTGAACAATTGGATTCTGGTCGAATGTATGCTGTTCGGAAGTCTCGAACTGCCTGGACAGAGCATCAGCTTTACTGTTTTTGGACCCTGGACGATAGGTGAGTACATAATTGAAACTCGACAGAAAAAGAGACCATCTGGCCTGCCTAGCATTCAGACGTTTGGCATCACCAATGTAAGCGAGATTTTTGTGATCGGTAATGATTATAACAGGATCTTTTGACCCCTCTAGCAGATAACGCCATTCTGCCATGGCTGACACAACCGCAAGCAGTTATCGGTTACCAATATCATAATTCTGTTCTGCAGGGGACAACATGTAACCTAGTGACTATATTTCCTACATATTTATTTTCTGTTAATCTGTATATTTGTGTTGTTAATATCTTACATTGTATTACTTTGTATTTCTGTAACTGTAACACTTCAATGTTCTTGAACCCAGGACATACTTGAAAACGAGAGAAATCTCAATGTATCCTTCCTGGTAAAATCCTTTATAAATAAATAAATAAATAAACTTCCTGGAAAAGAATCCACAGGGATGCATGGGTTTCTCAGAATATTCTCTTTGAGACAAGACTGTGCCAATGCCGATCTCGGCGGCATCTACCTCCAGCTAAAACAGCGCACCACGCACTGGATGTTGCAGGACGGGCGCCAAAATGAACGCCATCTTGAGTTCCTCAAAAGCCTGTATGGCTTGAGGACTCCATTTCTGATTGTGGGCCCCCTTCTTTGTCATTGCAGTAATAGGAGCAACCGCTGAGGAATATTTTTTTATAAACCTCCGGCTTTAAGCCCCTGAGGCAGTGGCCATTCCCTGATGGTGGAGAGTTTCTGAGGGTCCATCTCAAACCCACTGGGACTTATTATGTAACCAAGAAAATGAACGAATGTGATATCGAAGAGACATTTTTCAAGCTTGCAGTATAAGCCATTTTTTAGCAATCTTTTCAGAACAGTGCATGCATGCGTATGATGGGTCTCTACATCAGGAGAGTAGATGTCATCCAGATAGACAATCACAAAAACCTGTAGGAAGTCCCTTAGGACATCATTAATAAAGTCCTGGAAAACTGCAGGCGCATTGCACAGACCAAACAGCATCACAAGATATTCATAGTGCCCACTTCTGGTATTAATGCAGTTTTCCATTCATGACCCTCCTTCACCCTCACCAAGTTGTATGCCCCACGAAGATCGAACTTGGTGTAGATCTTGGCGTCTCTCAGACGGTCAAACAACTCAGATATGAGAGGGATTGTTACGGTGGCAGTACCACCAGGCACGCACCACCCTATCCTTGCCCTCCGATCCTTGGAAGTGGTCGGTCTGTATATATATCCCTAAGAATATAACTCGCAGCAAGGTGAGGTCAAGGTTCCTGAGAGAAGCCCCTATTGGCAGAGATGTACTGTAAACTGCAAGGACAGATGAAAGCAACACAGGGTTAACAAAAGACCTCTGTACGGCAATACCAAAGATTCCCTGCACTGAAAGGCCGGTCTTTAGGATAGCCAGATCTAATCTAAAGGAAAGTATTACCTTGAAGCCGTACAGAGTCTTTTGTTGTATACAGATGACAGGGTTTCCTGGAAACGGTACAGACAAGGAATATACTATAGAGTAGTCATATAGAGGAAAGCCAAAGGTCATAACCAGAGAGAGTAAGTCATACAGGATATAGGAATAGGAACCAGAAGGGAAGTCAGCCAAGCCAAAAATCAGTAACCGGGGAATCAGAATGGAACATAAACAGCAAACCAAAATACAGAAATAGAGAGAACAAAATACATAGAAGGAACTGACATAAACTGGAACAGAAATAACAGAGGCAAAAACTAAACAAGGATATTCAAACGGAGGATATCAGGATCAAACACAGCAAGGAGCTCTCAGGACACAAGTCGCAAGGAGACCAGGCAAAGTAAAATGACCCAGCAATGTACTATAGGTACATTGCTCTAATATAGGCAGGGGAATCAAGGCAAGGGTCAACAGGTGAGCAGCACACAGAACACACAATTAACCCCTGGGAGGCCACCCAGGAATTGGCAGCAACAGAAACACAAGGGAAAAAACACAATATACAAATACAGAGGGCAGGAAGACAGGTTTGCCAGCATGGAACTTGACAGGGATAGGATAGGCATTACGTATGGTTATACAGTTTAAACCTCAATAGTCTATACATGGTCTCAAATCACCCTCTTTCTTAGAAACAAAGAAAAAAACAGCCCCAGCGGGAGAGGAGGAACGACGTATAAACCCACGAGCAAGGTTGTCACGAATGTACTCTTCCATAATCTCATTCTCTTTCTGAGAAAGAGGATACACATGGCCTTTCAGGGGCATGGTTCCTGGCAACAACTCAATCGCGCAATCATACGGGCGACGTGGAGGTAAGACCTCTCATTTATTTTTATCAAAGACATCCGTAATGTCTGTGTACCATTCTGGTACCTCAGTGGACAGTCAAACTACCCAGCATGGTACTCAAACCTAGGCAGCGTGACCAACATTTCGAGCTCCATGAACCCAACTCTCCCTTGGGCCAATCAATGACAGGATTGTGTTTGGCCAACCAAGGATAGCCTTGAACAATGGGTACAGTGGGTGATTCGATTATTTGAAATTAGATTTTTTTCTCCATGTAGGAGA
>CM019067.1:333457151-333654013 GCA_009667805.1 Leptobrachium leishanense
TAGATCCCAAATTTTCACCTACAACAATGTCCAATACCAAACCTCCATTTGTGAGTATTAAATCCAATATGGCCTCTTTACGGGTCGGCTCCTCAACTACTTGTGTTAGAGATAATCCCAGTAGGGAGTTTAGAATATTTGTACTCCTGGTGCACGCAGCTGTTTTGGTTTTCCAGTTCACATCAGGAAGATTAAAGTCCCCCATGATAATAACTTCCCCCTTCATTGCCATTTTGGCTATTTCCTCAACCAGCAGATTATCTAGTTCTTCTGCTTGTCCAGGGGGTCTATAGATCACACCTACACGAGCTACTGTATGATTGCCAAATGTTAGCGTAACCCAAACTGACTCTATGTTCACCTTGCTCACTTTTATTTGATTCGTTTTTATGTTGTTTTTCACATACAGGGCCACTCCTCCTCCTTTCCTACCTTCTCTGTCTTTTCTATATAAAGTGTACCCCGGTATTGTTATGTCCCAGTTATTTTTCTCACTGAACCATGTCTCAGTAACCGCCACTAAATCTACTTTTTCAGCTGCCATCATTGCCTCCAGTTCATTGATTTTATTGACTAAACTGCGAGCATTTGTAGACAAGACTCTGAGCTTGTCATTTTTTACCTCGCATGTTGCTTGTACCCTATAGCCATTTTGTTCCTGCTGGGTTTCCTTAGCCTTGCTGCATCCAGCTAGCTACACAACTTTTTGTTCAGTCTAGTTCCGAGGTACTTACTGGTCACCTAGCAGCCATCTTTGCTCAATGCTGGACAGAACTAATGTCTTTTCATCTACATTGCTGTACACTATTACAAAGATTGCCAGTCTGAGCATTAAAGTTTTCAACTGGATTCATCTTTCTACGTGTCAGTTTTGCTGTGTTGACACTGTCTGCTGAACTTTCATTGTGTGAGTACTTGTCAATACAGACTTAGCTAGTCTCAAGCACCAATACCTCACAGCTTTGCTAGGGAGGCAGAATAATACTGTCTGGCCTATTTCAAGTATTCCCTGTCATGTGTGTTGGTCAAACATTTCCCACTCGTTGTTGGTCAAACATTTCCCAATCGTTGGTGATAAAACATTTCCCATGGCTTCAAATCACGTTTAAACATGAGCAAAAGTGGTAAAAATGAGCTCAGCGCACAGCAGTGAAATGGCTCAGCACTCAGCAGAGAAAGGGTTAAAAACTATTTTTTTTTTAAATTTCATTGTTTTCTGACCCCCAGGGAAGTACCCGGACCCCCATACACACATTTTATGACCAATATCTTGCATATATGTCCTCTTGGAGGGCACATTCAAGTTTGACCCCCATTGACTTGCATTATGTTCGAGTTCTAATTCGAACTTTTCGGCCATTCGGGTGTTCAAGTTTGAACCAAACACGGGGGTGTTCGGCCCATCCCTAGTAGGGATGAGCTGTTCGGTTCGGAGTTCGATTCGAACATCGCCTGTTTGCATGTTTTTTGAACTACGAACATTTCCGCGTGTTCGCTGCGTGTTCGCCCACAATGGACCACTTTTCCTCTGGCCTGAAGCTTGTAATTGGCTACAGCCTTGCACCTGAACACAGGTCAGGTGCAAGACAGGTTCAAGTCTATGCCAATCACGGCTCAGAGTCCTGATTGGGCAAATTTTGGGGGTCAGTAATTTGGGGGTCACCAAGTATTTTGGGGGTCAGTAATTTCTACAAAATATCTGGGAATTGTTCTAATCTGTGTGTTCTCACTGCCAAGTATTTTGGGGGTCAGTGATTTCTACAAAATATCTGGGAATTGTTCTAATCTGTGTGTTCTCACTCCCAGCAACTATTTGGGGGGCAGTAATTCCTACAAAATATTTGGGAATTGTTATAATCCATGTGTTCTCACTGGCTGCCACCAAGTATTTTGGGGGGTCATTAATTTCTACAAAATATTTGGGAATTGTTCAAAACCGTGTGTTCTCACTGCCACCAAGTATTTTGGGGGGTCAGTAATTTCTACAAAATATCTGGGAATTGTGGTAATCTGTGTCTTCTCACTGCCAGCTATCAGGGGGTCCCACATACGTCTAGCAGATTTCTGCGAATTGTAATCTGTGTCTTGTCACTGGCTGCCAGCTATCAGGGTGTCTCACTGAGTTATACCAGAGTTCTGGAAATCTGTAATCTTTATACCAGAGTTGAATCAGAGTTCTGTATATATTTAATCTATATACTGTATCACTCACCATGTCAGATAGACCAAAAAAGGACAGGCAGACGCTCCCAGGCACGGATAAGAGGGCAAGCAGCCTCTGTGTCGGGAGGCTGTGCAGGGGCACGCTTGTCCTTTCTAACTGGTGCTGGCCGTCTTCTTAAGCAGCAGCAACATGCAGAGGATTTGGTGGATTGGCTAACCAGGCCATCCTCATCCTCCGAGTCCTCTGCCAGCCAGGCTTCTAGTGCTTTACAGTCCACCTCAGCTGCCAAAGCATCTAATGCAGCCTCCATGTCCACAACTACTCCTGTCGTAGCCTCCGAGTCCTCACACACGGAGGAGTCAGCTGAATTGTTTGACTACAATGACAGTGACATGCTGCTTGAGGATGCGCAGCAACTACAGTGCTCTGACTCAATCTCTGAGCTTGAGGAAGGGAATATAATCAACCTAGAGGAAGGGGGTGCCAGTGATGACACACAAATAACTGGCACTCATGTTGCCCCAACAGCTACAGCATACTGCCAAGTTGGCTCCAGTGACGAGGAGATAGGGGGTGATGACAATGATGATGAGGTCACTGACTCCACCTGGGTGCCTGATCGAACAGAGGAGTCAAGTGAGGAGGAGGAGGTACAACAAACACGAGGCACAACGTCCTCTATGACCAACCATAGCACTAGCCAGTCCAAGGCATCAGATGTCAGAGCTGCTCAGGTGCAGAGCACTGTTGTCTCAAAGCACACATCCAGGAACTCTACTGTCTGGGAGTTCTTCAGGAAATGTGCAGCAGACCCCGCCATTGCTATTTGTAATCTATGTCAGATGAGGCTCAAGTGTGGGAAAGACACCGGACGCTTGGGTACCACGTGCTTGAGGTAACATATGACCACCTGCCATGCATCCCGTTGGTGCAAAACTTTGCGTAGGTCCTCCTCACCTGTCTCTACCCCCACTACATGTCCTGCCATGTCATTGACTCCAACCTCCACTGACAGGGATGATGCTACAGTAATGGATGTACCAGCTCCTTCCTCACACTGTGACAGCATCCCAACAGCTGAAGATTTAAGCAGTCAGATTACGTTGCCCCAGCTGCTGCAGCGTAAGAAAAAATATAGTCCCAACCACCCCCAAGCACAGCATCTAAATGCCAGTTTAGCAAAATTACTCGCATTGCAGCTGCTGCCTTTCCAGATGGTGGACTCTGCTCCCTTCCGTGATTTTGCTGAATGTGCTGTACCACACTGGCATGTTCCAAAACGCCAATACTTTTCACGCAAGGCCATTCCATCACTATACCAGCACGTGGAAGACAATGTTGTCGAGTCATTGGGAAAGGCAGTCAGCAGCAAGGTGCATGTGACTTTAGACACGTGGTCCAGCACGCATGAACAGGGCCATTACATTTTCTTCACGGCACACTGGGTAACTCTGATTGCAGCTGGGAGAGATCAAGACGGGGCTCTATGCTGGAGCTTGTTCATCCACCACGCCTCCAGAAAGCTGCTTGTATGAGGTCTGTCTGCTCCACTACCAACTCTCCCTCTTCCTCCTCCTTCTCTGTCTCTGGCAAAGTGGCAGTTAAACCGAGTTTAAGTGGCAGGGGCTTCACAATGTCTCAAGCAAAAAGATGCCATACTTTGCTTGAGCTGATTTGTTTAGGGGACAGGAGCCACACCGGGCCAGAAATTCTGTCAGCTCTGCAGGGCCAGGTGCAGAGATGGTTAAAACCATGCCAGCTGGGAATGGTCGTTTGTGATAATGGCAGCAACCTTCTCTCCGCCCTACGCTTGGGTAAGTTGACACATGTACCATGCCTAGCACACATCCTAAATCTGGGTGGTACAGCGTTTCCTAACCAGGTGCACAGGGCTGGCAGAGCTTCTCAGCTAGGCCAGAAAAGTCTGCAGCCACTTCAGACGGTCATTCCCAGGAAGTGTTCGCCTGGCAGAAATTCAAAGAGAATTCCACCTTCCCACAAACCGTCTGATCTGTGACATGCCCACCAGGTGTAACTCGACATTAGCAATGCTGCAGCATTTGCACAAGCAGCAGAGGGCCATCAATGAGTACCTGTGTGAGTATGGCACAAGGACAGGTTCAGGTCAACTTGGTCCCCCCCGCAGTGGCTGATGATCAAGGATGCATGCACTGTACTGTCACCATTTGAGGAGGCAACGAGGATGGTGAGCAGGGACAGTGCATGTATCAGTGACACAATTCCTTTAGTGTTCCTGCTGAAGCACACTCTGCAGGGAATTATAGATGTGGCTCTAGAGGCAGAGCAGCGGGAGGAAGAGGAGGCCTTCCCTTGCTCTCAAGGCCACAGTCTTTCCGCAGACAGCATTCCAGCGGGAATATCAGACAGGAGGAAGAGGAGGAAGAATATTTAAGTAGTGGGGGCATTGAAGGTGGGGATTCCTCAAGGGAGGGTTTTGTGTGCCCAGAAACACAAGGACTAGTACGTGGCTGGGAGGAGGTAGTGCACGATGGGGTCATCCTCCTCATTGACCAGGAAGACTCGGAAGCTAATGCCACCTCCAACCTATGCTGCATGGGCTCCCTTATCCTGCAAAGCCTGTTAAAGGACCCCAGGATTTGTGCTATCAAGGAGAGGGATCATTACTGGTTGGCAAGCTTTCTTGATCCACGATACAAGGGTAAAGTTTCAGAGCTCATCCTGCCTGCACAGAGGGAGGACAGGATGAAAAAACTTGAGGACGCTCTAAAGCGACACTTGTGTAACACCTTTCCAGGCACTGGTAGGTTACCAAGTGATGACACAGGTGCTTCTGAGGCTGCGGATGATCAGAGGAATAGAGGTGAAGGCCGGGGCCGCTTGACTGATGCCTTTTAAAAAATCTTAATCCACGACACCCAGGGATGTCAAATGTAGGCACCCATTGCCAGCTAGGGATGAGCCGAACACCCCCGAGTTCGTTTCGTATTCGAAGCCGAACTTTCTAAATGTTCGAATCCGAACTCGAACCCGAACTCGAACTCAATACTAGTCAATGGGCCTGAAAATTCGGTTTTTAGAGTGCCCTCCAAGAGGGCATATATGCTAGATATTTGTCATAAAAGGTGTATAGGGGTACGGGTAGTGCCCTGGGGGACAGGAAACAAGGACAAAAAGTTTTAAAAAAAACATTTTTAAAGGGACAGTGAGTTTTCCATGAAATAAGGGTTAAAAATAAAAAAGAAAAATTCCTTCAAATATCGTGCATAGGAGTCCCCATAACCTGCCCATGAAGTGGCGGATTTCTAGGATGTATAGAAACACTTAAAAACTAAAAAATTACGTTTCGTAAGACGGTAAATGCTTTTCCTTTAATCTATCCATAAACAACTGCTTGGGGCGGCAGTCTGTATGAAAAGAGGAGACATTTTCGGACACGTAGAAAAAGTTTAGTGATTTTTTGGCTAAATTATTGTGAAACTTATGCAGGCTTTGGATGAAAGTAATAATAGGTGCTTTAAAATTGGCCTTTAGCGTCGGCAACAGTGCCGTCACACCGTAACCCCTCTGAGGATATGAAACTGATACAGGCGTCAGTGGCAGTGCACCCAAATATTGTGCTTTTGGTGCCAGACTGCCAGGACAGCAAGTACTATCATACAGTAACCCCTCTGTGGTATTGTGGAAGAATGAAGGGGTGGACCATGTGGTCCTATATTAAAAAGATATACATCTGGTGTATGGGTGTCAGTGCACCCAGATATTGTGCTTTTGGTGCCAGGCCAGCAAGTACTATCATACAGTAACCCCTCTGTAGTATTGTGGAAGAATGCAGGGGTGAACCTTGCGGTACTATATTAATAAGATATGCATCTGTTAAAGGCGTCATTGCACCCAGATATTGTGCTTTTGGTGCCAGACTGCCAGGCCAGCAAGTACTATCATACAGTAACCCCTCTGTAGTATTGTGGAAGAATGCAGAGGTGGACCTTGCAGTCCTATATTAAAAAGATATGCATCTGTTAAAGGCGTCAGTGCACCCAGATATTGTGCTTTTGGTGCCAGGCCAGCAAGTGCATTCATACAGTAACCCCTCTGTGGTATTGTGGAAGAGTGCAGAGGTGGACCATGTGGTCCTATATTAAAAAGATATGAATCTGGTAATGGGCATCAGTGCACCCAGATATTGTGCTTTTGGTGCCAGGCCAGCAAGTATTATCACACAGTAACCCCTCTGTAGTATTGTGGAAGAATGCAGGGGTGGACCTTGCGGTCCTATATTAAAAAGATATGCACCTGGTAATGGGCATCAGTGCACCCAGATATTGTGCTTTTGGTGCCAGACGCCAGGCCAGCAAGTACTATCATTCAGTAACCCCTCTGTAGTATTGTGAAAGAATGCAGGGGTGGACCTTGTGGTCCTATATTAAAAAGATATGCATCTGGTAAAGGCATCAGTGGACCCAGATATTGTGCCTTTCATGGCAGCAAGTGCCTTCACACCGTAACCCTTTTGTGGTATTGTGGAAGAGTTCAGTGCTGGAGGATTTGCGAAAGCAGAAGACATCCCCGATCTATTCCGTTACGTCAGCATCAGGGGATTGATAACTGTTGATCCGGGACTGATTCATTTTTATAAATATCAGCCGGTCTACAGAGTCGGTGGACAGACGCACTCTTTTGTCTGTGACAAAACCTCCAGCGGCACTGAACGTCCTTTCAGAAAGCACGGTAGATGAAGGGCAACCTAGTAGCTGCATAGCATATTGGCTAAGTTCTGGCCATTGATCCAATCTCAACACCCAGTAAGCCAGTGGATCATCTGCTGGAAAGGTATCCAGGTCTGCCCTTGCCCCTAGGTAGTCCTGCACCATATGGTGAAGACGCTGGCAATGGGTGCCTACATTTGACGTCCTTGGGTGTCGTGGACTGAAAATTTTTAAAAATGCAACAGTCAAGCAGCCCTGGCCTTCACCACTATTCCTCTGATCATCTGCAGCCTCAGAAGCACGTGTGTCATCACTTGGTAACCTACCAGTGCCTGGAAAGGTGTTACACAAGTGTCGCTTTAGAGCGTTCTCAAGTTTTTTCATCCTGTCCTCCCTCTGTGCGGGCAAGATGAGCTCAGCAACTTTACCCTTGTTTTTTTTTGAATATAAAAGTTTTTTATTGGAGTTCACACATAGAATGGTACAACATTGCCAAAAGAGGAAACTTCAAAGATAAAGGACATAAATTCACAGCTTTACACTAGACAAGTCAAATGAAGTATCAATATTATCCGACAGTATTTGTGCGGACTCCATTTTCCAATAACAAATAAAATCCTAAACTAACATAAAACACAAAACACGGCAGCACTACAGATGTACATGGTAAGTGTCTTATATCAAGGTTCCAGACTCAACAAACACCCTCCAGCCCTCCCATGTATCATAAAACTGGCGCATTGAATTGTTCGCGGTATGGAACATTTCTTCATATTGAAGAACACTTTCGAGGGCGATCATAACCTCTTTCATAGAGGGACATAGTGAGGAATGCCAATGTCTTGCTATAACTGTTTTTGCTGTCCTCAGCACCATAGAGATAAACCTCCTGTGACGAATCTGAATAGTAGTAGGTATAATATGTAGGAGATACAATTTCGGGCATAGTGGGAGTATGAGTGAAGTACAGTGGGAGATCAGTCTGCTTATTTTTTCCCAATAACCCCCTAACTTGGGACATAACCAAAATATATGCAGTAGAGAGCCGAGGCCGGTAAGGCATCTCCAGCAGGAGCCGGTATTCTCCGAAATATGGGCCAAGCGGGTTGGTGTTAAGTACCATCTGCACAGTAGTTTTATATGGGCCTCGCGTAGATTGGTGCTTCTAGAATATTTGTATATTGTGTCCATGGCATATGACCAGTCATCTACGGAGAGCGTGAAAGCTAAGTCTTTTTCCCATTTAACCATATAGGGTAATTTTTTAGGTGGGGTCGGGGTTAAGAGACTGTTGTAGCAGAGACATAATGGTTTCATTTGACATTTCTTCCCCATGCACAATTTGTGAAAAGCTGAGAGGTTCGTAGGTGTGAAAGAGGTCAGGCCCTTCTGGTGTAAGGCGTGCTTCACACGTAGGTAAGTGAAACAGTCACTCAATGGGATGGCAAACTCCTGTACCAAGTCAGGGAAGGGTTTCAGGGAGCGAGGTGTAAAGAGCTGCCACACATGCGTCAAGCCACGCAAGAACCAAGAGTCTAAATTTAAGTCGGGGATAAAGCGACACAGAACTCTGAGCGGGGCGAGACACAATAAGTCGTAAGGCCGTACCAACGGACGACCCCACTGGCGCCAAGACATGAGGGAGAGCATCGAGGCGGGTAGCAGTCCCATGGTGCTATTCCTAGGGAGGTATGGGAGCCACATCAGGTCATGAAGTTTATATGGAGAAATCATGGCATTCTCCAACTGTAACCATAGAGGTGATTCTTTTAGATGCATTGACGACAACAGTTGGGCTAGTAAGGCTGCTTTATAGTACGATTGTAGATCCAGAAAACCCAACCCTCCGTTACGTCGCGGCGCGGTGACCGTAGAGGCCGCTACTCGAGGAGGCTTCCCTTTCCAAATATGCGCATGGAGCAGTTTTTGCAGCCGGAGCAATAAATGCGCCGGTATAAAAACAGGAATATTTCTGAAATAGTATAAAATTTGGGGTAGAATACACATCTTTATGGCCGCCATACAACCCAGCCAAGAGGATTCATTTGTGCTCCATGTAGAGAGCTGCTTCTCGATGGAGTTCAAAAGTGGTGTGAAGTTTTCCTTAAGGATGGTGCCTCGTGATTTAGAAAGGGAGATTCCCAGGTATTTTAAAGAGGTAGAGCACCAATCAAAAGGGTATTTACTACGCAGAGAGCTGAGGAATGAATCAGCAATATTTATAGGGAGAGCTTGTGTTTTACTCACATTATTTTTATAGTAAGATAACACGCCAAAGCTATCAAGGAGGTGAAACAGGGAAGGAAGCGAGATCTCCGGGGTGGTCAAAAAAAGCAGTATGTCGTCCGCGAAAAGTGCCAGCTTTTGCTCCCCATTCGGGGTCGACATACCCTTGATTTCCGGGGAAGACTTAATCTGCAACGCTAAGGGTTCTAGGGCCAGAATAAATATTAACGGGGACAATGGACAACCCTGTCGGGTGCCATTGGTTATGTGGAAAGATGAGGATAAAAACCCTGATGCCAAAACTTTCGCCGACGGAGCAGAGTAAAGGGCCATAATACTGTGTACAAATTGTGCTGGAAGACTAAACTTTAGTATTATCTATCCGCATATACCCCCAATGCAGGCGATCGAACGGCTTTTCGGTGTCCAATGCCAGCAGGAGTCCGGAGGCATTACTCCTATGGGCCAAATCAATTATATCAAAAAAATGTCGGGTGTTGTCACATGTTTGATGGCCCGGGACAAAGCCGGTTTGTTCAGTCGCGATCAATGACGGGAGTAGGGGAGCCAACCTAGTAGCTAGTAATTTAGCATACAGTTTGGTGTCCACGTTCAACAAGGAAATCGGGCGGAAGTTGGCACAGTGCATCGGGGGTTTACCAGGCTTAGGCAGGGTCACTACTGTTGCCTGCAGCATCTCCGGAGGGATGATGCCAGTATTCTTAATGTCATTAAAAAACAGGGTAAGAGTCGGAACCAGTGAGGGGGCGAATACCTGATAATACAGATTCGTAAACCCGTCAGGGCCTGGGGCTTTATTTTTTGGAAGTGCGTTAATAGCCTTAAGTACCTCCTCCTCTGTAAACGTAGCAAGCAAACCTGTAGCCTGAGAGGGAGAGAGGGAGGGGAGGCTCGCCGCCTGAAGAAAGAGATCTATGTCGTCCTGGGTAGGGGACGGCACGGTGTGGTCTAATCCTAGGTTGTACAAGGAGGCATAATAACGTGCAAATTCATCAGTAATAAGGGCTGGGTTATAAATTTTTACATTATTAGCATCCAGTAGGTACGGTATGTTGGTTTGCATTCTTTTCCCTTTCAATTTAGACGCCAGCAATTTCCCCGGTTTATTCCCTTGGGTATAATGAGCATAATTAAGCCGTCTAATTGAGCGTGCAGTGATTTGGAGCATAAGGTGTTCCAACTCGCGGCGCTGCGAAGTCAACTGAGCGGTAATATTAGGGGTAGGCGAGGATTTATTCTGGGTTTCTAGTACCGTGATTCGTTGTGTAAGGGCCGTCATCTGGGCATTAAAACATCGTTTACGTTGCGCTCCTCTCTGTATAAAATGTCCTCGCACAACAGCTTTGTGGGCCAACCATATCGACGCTGTAGTAACGTCCCCAGTCACGTTCGCCACGAAGTACTCCTGAAGGAGTCGTAGCGTTGATGTAACGTTATCCCTATCTACAACGAGTGAGTCGTTGAGCCTCCACTTCCCCATACCCCTCGGTGGAAAAGCAGCCTCAAAGGTAAGCGTAAGCGGAGCACGGTCAGACCACGTAATGATACCAATGGTCGCCTCCAAGAGACGAGACAAAGCTGAGCTATGTATCAAACACAAGTCAATTCTACTATATGAGGAATGGACATGAGAAAAATATGTGTAATCACGTGTATTGGGGTGACATATCCTCCAAGTATCGTATAGGTCAAACGAATGCATAAATTCCCTTAGTTGTTTACTAGAGGACGGGGGGGAGCGGGAATGGGAGCGGGATTGGCTCGCCTGAGTGTCGACATCGGGATCAGGAGTGCAATTAAAGTCCCCGCATAGAAACATCGTACCACTAGACATTTTTTTCACTCTACCAAAAGCTTTCCGCAGTTAAGAAACCGGATTATCATTAGGGAGATATAGGTTAGCAATAGTGATTGGTAATTCGTTCAGCGTGCCCACAAGAATCACGAGGCGGCCCAACGGATCCACATACTGAGCCGAACACACAAAGGTCCAGTCTCTATGGAACAGGATCGAAACACCTTTAGACTTCGTCAGAGCAGTGGAGTGGTAGGCCTCAGTGTACATGCGCGATTTCAAAAACGGCGGGCGCCTCTTACAAAAGTGGGTCTCTTGCAAACATACAATAGCCGGTTGAGACTTATGCAGGTCGCGAAATAAAGCATGGCGTTTGTACGGAGTGTTCAAGCCCCGAACATTTAAGGAATAAATCTGGAAGTGAGGCTTACTCATTTTTGGTTACGCCCAGCCCTCTAGATCTCACAACGATCAGGACAGACAATCTCCTCGAGAGAATGGAGGGACTCTCCTGCACACAATAGCGCCTGGAACCGTATACTATAGTGCATACCAAACTAACAAACAGTACATATATTACAGACATAGGTCGAACCAGAAAAAAATAAAAGGAAAAAGAACAAAGAAAGAAAAAAGAAAAAACCCGACAAACCGTCAGAGAAAAAAAAAAAATGCACTCCATGAGCGCAGCTGAGTAGAGTCAATCAACACAGCAGATTGGTATAAGTGGGGAAAAAGAACCAGGTCAAGAAAAAACTCCAATAGGGGAGACAACAGTCCCAACTCTCCTGAGAAGGTGACCGCGCCAATTTGCAGGCCCTTGGAAGGCCTCGGGGCTTGCCGAATAAAAGAACAGAGCAGGCCCCCAGGAGCGCCCATTTGAGGTGGATCAAAAGGGGTCAGTCAGGCATCCGTGAAGGAGTTCTGACGCCCAAGGAGACGGAAAACAACCAGGCAAAATAATAGAAGCACGCCCAGGAGCTGGATAACGCAGGACCAGAGCACCTCATTTTGGCCAGACCCGGTGCCACTCCAGAGAAACCTTCAGCGGCGAAGATGATTCCTCCCGAGGGGGAGTAAACTCAGACACGACTTTCCATTCCGTCAGCAAGTGCATGCCAGTGAGGGGATCAGGGATAACGTGCAGGACTCCATCCCTCCATAACAAGATCTTTGTGGGAAATCCCCATCGATACGCCATGTTGTGGTCACGTAAAATTTTCGTGAAGGGCGAAAATTCCCTTCTTTTAGACATGGTAGCTGTTGACAAGTCTGCGTAGAAAGAAACTTCGGCATACGGAGAAGGCAGAGGCATAGATTTCCGTGACGCTCTCATTAACGCTTCTTTAACGTGGAAAAAGTGCACCCGAACTAGAACATCTCTAGAAGCTGAAGGCGGCAGATTCTTGGCGCGTGGCAGTCTGTGTGCCCGATCCATCAGAAAATCCTGTGACGAGTACGTTGGTACCAGGATCTGGAAAAGTTCCATAATGTAGGGCTGAAGATCAGCAGGGGTTACTGCCTCCGGAATGACCCGGATCCGTACATTGTTACGCCGTGAACGGTCTTCCAAATCGGCCAATTTCGTTGCCATAGTGTCATGTGCTGTCTGCAAAGCTATATGGCGATCCACTAAATCGTTATGGGCCAAACATAAGTCGTCTGTCTTAGACTCCAAAGAGTCTGTCCTCCCACCCAGGTCTTGTACATCGCACCTCAACTCCTGCAGCGCCTCTTTCAGATCCGTTTGTATAGTAGATCGAAGTTCTTGCAGCATGGCATGTAGTCTGCTTTCTGAAGGTGGTAAGGTGTCAGACATGCAGGGTGGGCCTGCTACAGCCGCTTCCGTTGTAAAAGAGGAAACAGAGGAGGGAGATCCGCCATCTTGGGCCTCACGAACCCGGTCTTTTTTCGCCGATTTTGCCGGTTCCAACGCTCGTTGCGCCTTAGGGGGCACCATCTGGGAGCCAGGAAGTGTCACCCAGCTGTGGGTGAAATTACAGCCCCGGGGTTGCTTTTGTTTAGCCGCTAGTAATGAAAATTCAGCGCTGGTCTCAGGAGCTCTCCTCACATGCGACCGCGCGCTGCAACGTCCGGCCATGCCCCGCAACTTTACCCTTGTATCGTGGATCAAGAAGGGTTGCCAACCAGTAATGATCCCTCTCCTTGATAGCACGAATCCTGTGGTCCTTTAGCAGGCTTTACATTATAAGGGAGCCCATGCAGCGTAGGTTGGAGGTGGCATTAGTTTCCGAGTCTTCCTGGTCAATGAGGATGACCCCATCGTGCACTTCCTCCTCCCAGCCACGCACTAGCCCTTGTGTTTCTGGGCACACGAAACCCTCCCTTGAGGAATCCCCACCTTCAATGCCCCCACTACTTAAATATTCTGCCTCCTCCTCATCCTCCTCCTGTCTGATCTGAGTAGGACCCGCTGGAATGCTGTCTGTGGAAAGAGCACAGGGAAGGCCTCCTCTTCCTCCCATTGCTCTGCCTCTAGAACCACATCTATAAATCCCCACAGAGTGTGCTCCAGCAGGAACACTAAAGGAAATGTGTCACTGATGCATGCACTGTCACTGCTCACCATTCTCGTTGCCTCCTCAAATGGTGACAGTACAGTGCATGCATCCTTGATCATCTGCCACTGCGGGGGGGGGAACAAGTTGACCTGAACCTGTCCTTGTGCCATACTCACACAGGTACTCGTTGATGGCCCTCTGCTGCTTGTGCAGATGCTGCAGCATTGTTATGTCCAGTTCCACCTGGTGGGCATGTCACAGATCAGACAATTTGTGGGAAGGTGGAACTCTCTTTGAATTTCTGCCAGGTGAACGCTTGCTGGGAATGACCTTCTGAAGTGACTGCAGACTTTTCTGGCCTGGCTGAGAAGCTCTGCCAGCCCTGGGTACTTGGTTAGGAAACGCTGTACCACTAGATTTAGGACGTGTGCTAGGCATGGTACATGCGTCAATTTACCCTTGCGTCGGGCGGAGAGAAGGTTGCTGCCATTATCGCAGACGATCATTCCCAGCTGAAGCTGGCATGGTGTTAACTATCTCTGCACCTGGCCCTGCAGAGCTGACAGAATTTCTGGCCCGGTGTGGCTCCTGTCCCTAAACAAACCAGCTCAAGCACAGTATGGCTTCTTTTTGCTTGAGCCATTGCGTAGACCCTGTCAGGCGTCGTTTTAACTGCCACTTCGCCAGAGACACAGAAGGAGGAGGAGGAGGAGGAAGAGGGAGAGGTGATGGTGGTGGAGCAGACAGACCTCATACAAGCAGATTTCTGGAGGCGTGGTGGATGAACAAGCTCCAGCACAGAGCCCCGTTTTGGATCCCTCCCAGCTGCAATTAGAGTTACCCAGTGTGCCGTGAAGGAAATGTAATGACCCTGTCCATGCGTGCTGGACCACGTGTCTAAAGTCACATGCACCTTGCTGCTGACAGCCTTTCCAAATGACTCGATAACATTGTCTTCCACGTGCTGGTATAGTGCTGGAATGGCCTTGCGTGAAAGTAATGGCGTTTTGGAACATGCCACTGTGGTGCAGTACATTCAGCAAATTCACGGAAGGGAGCAGAGTCCACCAGCTGGAAAGGCAGCAGCTGCAATGCGAGTAATTTTGCTAAACTGGCATTTAGACGCTGTGCTTGGGGATGGTTGGGACTATAATTTATTCTTACGCTGCAGCAGCTGCAGCAGCTGCAGCAACGTAATCTGACTGTGTAAATCTTCAGCTGATGGGATGCTGTCACATTGTGAGGAAGGACCTGGTACATCCATTACTGTAGCATCATCCCTGTCAGTGGAGGTTGTAGGCAATGACATGGCAGGACATACAGTGGGGTTAGAGACAGATGAGGAGGAGGAGGACCTACATAAAGTTTTGTGCCAACAGGATGTGTGGCAGGAGGTCATATGTCGCCTCAAGCACGTGGTACCCAATTGTCCGGTGTCTTTCCCACACTTAAGCCTCATCTGACATAGATTACAAATAGCATCGATGGGGTCTGCTGCACATTTCTTGAAGAATTTCAAGACAGCAGAGTTCCTGCATGTGTGCTTTGAGACAACAGCACTCTGCACCTGAGCAGCTCTGACATCTGATGCCTTGGACTGGCTAGTGCTATGGTTGGTCATAGAGGATGTTGTGCCTCGTGTTTGCTGTGCCTCCTCCTCCTCCCTTTCTCCTCACTTGATTCCTCTGTTCGATCTGGCACCCAGGTGGAGTCAGTGACCTCATCATCAATGTCATCTTCATCCCCTATCTCCTCATCACTGGAGACAACTTGGCAGTGTGCTGCAGCTGCTGGGGCAACATGAGTGCCAGTTATTTGTGTGTCATCACTGGCACCCCCTTCCTCTAGGTTGATTATACTCCCTTCCTCAACCTCAGAGATTGAATCAGAGCACTGTACTTGCTGCGCATCCTCAACCAGCATGTCACTCTCATTGTAGTCAAACAATTCAGCTGACTCCTCCGTGTGTGATAGCGAGGCTACGGCAGGAGTAGCTGTGGACATGGATGCTGCATTAGATGCTTTGGCAGCTGAGGTGGACTGTAAAGCACTACAAGCCTGGCTGGCAGAGGACTCGGAGGATGAGGATGGCCTGGTTAGCCAATCCACCAATCCTCTGTATGTTGCTGCTGCTTAAGAAGACGGCCAGCACCAGTTAGAAAGGACAAGCGTGCCCCTGCAGAGGATGCACCACGTCCACCACGACCAGAGGCACAGCCTCACGACACAGGGGCTGCTTGCCTCTTATCTGTGTCTGGGAGCGTCTGCCTGTCCTTTTTGTTCTTTCAGATATGGTGAGTGATATATAGATTAAATATATACAGAACTCTGATTCAACTCTGGTATAAAGATTAAAGATTTACAGAACTCTGGTATAACTCAGTGAGACACCCTGATAGCTGGCAGCCAGTGACAAGACACAGATTACAATTCCCTCCTATAAATCAGTGTGACCCCCTGATGGGTGGCAGTGAGCAGCCACAGATTACAATTCGCATAAATCTGCTAGAAGTATGTGGGACCCCCTGATGGGTGGCAGTGAGAAGCCACAGATTACAAATCTCAGAAACCTCCTATAAATCAGTGAGACCCCTTGATGGGTGGCAGTGAGAAGCCACAGATTACAAGTCTCAGAAACCTCCTATAAATCTGTGAGACCCCTTGATGGGTGGCAGTGAGAAGCCACAGATTACAAGTCTCAGAAACCTCCTATAAATCAGTGAGACCCCTTGATGGGTGGCAGTGAGAAGCCACAGATTACAAGTCTCAGAAACCTCCTATAAATCAGTGAGACCCCTTGATGGGTGGCAGTGAGAAGCCACAGATTACAAATCTCAGAAACCTCCTATAAATCTGTGAGACCCCTTGATGGGTGGCAGTGAGAAGCCACAGATTACAAATCTCAGAAACCTCCTATAAATCAGCGAGACCCCTTGATGGGTGGCAGTGAGAAGCCACAGATTACAAATCTCAGAAACCTCCTATAAATCAGTGAGACCCCCTGATGGGTGGCAGCCAGTGAGAACACACAGATTATAACAACTCCCAAATATTTTGTAGAAATTAGTGACCCCCAAAATACTTGCTGGCAGTGACAAGACACAGAAGATCAACTCAATTCCCAAATGTTTTGAAGAAATTTGTGACCCCTAAAATACTTGCTGGCAGTGACAAGACACAGAAGATCACCTCAATTCCCAAATGTTTTGGAGAAATTAGTGACCCCCAAAATACTGCGTGGTACTGGCTGTGTGACAAGTCACAGATCACCTCAATTCCCAAATATGTTGTAGAAATTTGTGACTCCCAGAATACTGCGTGGCACTGGCTGTGTGACAAGATACAGATCACCTCAATTCCCAAATGTTTTGTAGAAATTTGTGACCCCCAAAATACTGCGTGGTACTGGCTGTGTGACAAGACACATATCACCTGAATTCCCAAATGTTTTGTAGAAATTTGTGACCCCAAAATACTTGCTGGCAGGGACAAGACACAGAAGATCACCTCAATTCCCAAATTTTTTTTGTAGAAATTAGTGACCCCCAAAATACTTGCTGGCAGTGACAAGACACACATCACCTAAATTCCCTAATGTTTTGTAGAAATTTGTGACCCCAAAATACTTGCTGGCATTGACAAGACACACATCACCTAAAATTCCCAGATATTTGGTAGAAATGAGACCCCCCAGACACCCCCAGTAGCGTGGCAGACTGGCAGTAAGAACACACAACAGCAATCTCCTATGAAATGTCCTCTCAAATGTGTGCAGAAGCGCTGCGTGGAAACCTTACATAGTGTGCTGCGGGACTTAGCTCTGTGAGCCCATGATTGGGCAAAATTTGCCAAATCAGGACTCTGAGCCGTGATTGGCATACTGTTGAACCTGTCTTGCACCAGACCTGTGGTCAGGTGCAAGGCTGTAGCAAATTCCGAGTTTCAGGGCAGTGTAAAAGTGCATTGTGGTCCATTGTGGTGCATTGTGGTCAAAATTGCGGCGAACACCCGGAAATGTTCGGAGTTCGCGAGCAAAATGAACAAGCTATGTTCGGTCCCAACTCCGAACCGTCCGAACCGAACAGCTCATCCCTATTGCCAGCGTCTTAACCGTATGGTGCAGGACTACCTAGGGTCAAGGGCAGACCTGGATACCTTTCCAGTAGATGATCCACTGGTTTACTGGGTGTTGAGACTGGATCACTGGCCAAAACTTAGCCAATATGCTATGCAGCTACTAGGTTGCCCTTCATCCAGCGTGCTTTCTGAAAGGACGTTCAGTGCTGCTGAAGGTTTTGTCACAGACAAAAAAGTGCGTCTGTCCACCAACTCTGTTGACCGGCTGACATTTATAAAAATGAATCAGTCCTGGATCAGCAGCTATCAATCCCCTGATGCTGACGTAACGGAATAGATTGGGGATGTCTTCTGCATTCACAAAACCTCCACCACTGAATTCTTCCACAATACCACAAAAGGGGTTACGGTGTGAAGGCACTTGCTGCCATGAAAGGCACAATATTTGGCTGCACTGACGCCTGTGCCATATTTATATCATTTGAATTTTTTAAACCGCAGGGTCCATCCCTGCACTCTTCCACAATACCACAAAAGGGTTACGGTGTGAAGGCACTTGCTGCCATGAAAGGCACAATATTTGGCTGCACTGATGCCTGTGCCAGATTTATATCATTTTAATTTTTTGAACTGCAGGGTCCAACCCTGCACTCATCCACAATACCACAAAAGGGTTACGGTGTGAAGGCACTTCCTGCCATGAAACGCACAATATTTGGCTGCACTGACGCCTGTGCCAGATTTATATCATTTAAATTTTTTGAACCGCAGGTTACTACCCCTCTGTAGTATTGTGGAAGAGTACAGGGGTGGACCATGTGGTCCTATATTGAAAAGTGTTTTTTTTTGTCTGTTAATGGGCGTCAGTGCACCCACATATTCTGCCTTTAATGCCAGGCCATCAAGTATCATCATACAGTAACCCCGCTGTGGTATGGTGGAAGAATGCAGGGGTGGACCATGTGGTCCTATATTGAAAAGTTTTTGATCTGGTAATGGGCATCAGTGCACCCAGATATTGTGCCTTTGGTGCAAGACTGCCAGGCCAGCAAGTTTCATCATACAGTAAACCCTCTGTGGTATGGTGGAAGAGTGCAGGGGTGGACCATGTGGTCCTATATTGAAAAGTTTTTGATCTGGTAATGGGCGTCAGTGCACCCAGATATTGTGCCTTTAATGCCAGGCCATCAAGTATCATCATACTGTAACCCCTCTGTGGTATTGTGGAAGAGTGCAGGGGTGGACCATGTGGTCCTTTATTGAAAAGTTTTTGATCTGGTAATGGGCGTCAGTGCACCCAGATATTGTGCCTTTGGTGCCAGGCCAGAAAGTATCATCATACAGTAACCCCTCTGTAGTATTGTGGAAGAGTGCAGGGGTGGACCATGTGGTCCTATATTGAAAAGATATGCATCTGGTTAAGGCGTCAGTGCAACCAGATATTGTGCCTTTGGTGCCAGGCCAGCAAGTATCATCATACAGTAACCCCTCTGTAGTATTGTGGAAGAGTGCAGGGGTGGACCATGTGGTCCTATATTGAAAAGTGTTTTTTTTATCTGTTAATGGGCGTCAGTGCACCCAGATATTGTGCCTTTAATGCCAGGCCATCAAGTATCTTCATACAGTAACCCCTCTGTGGTATGGTGGAAGAATGCAGGGGTGGACCATGTGGTCCTATATTTAAAAGTTTTTGATCTGGTAATGGGCGTCAGTGCACCCAGATATTCTGCCTTTGGTGCAAGACTGCCAGGCCAGCAAGTATCATCATACAGTAACCCCTCTGTGGTATGGTGGAAGAGTGCAGGGGTGGACCATGTGGTCCTATATTGAAAAGTTTTTGATCTGGTAATGGGCGTCAGTGCACCCAGATATTGTGCCTTTAATGCCAGGCCATCAAGTATCATCATACAGTAACCCCTCTGTGGTATTGTGGAAGAGTGCAGGGGTGGACCATGAGGTCCTTTATTGAAAAATTTTTGATCTGGTAGTGGGCGTCAGTGCACCCAGATATTGTGCCTTTGGTGCCAGGCCAGCAAGTATCATCATACAGTAACCCCTCTGTAGTATTGTGGAAGAGTGCAGGGGAGGACCATGTGGTCCTATATTGAAATTTTTTTGATCTGGTAATGGGCGTCAGTGCACCCAGATATTGTGCCTTTAATGCCAGGCCATCAAGTATCATCATACAGTAACCCCTCTGTGGTATTGTGGAAGAGTGCAGGGGTGGACCATGTGGTCCTTTATTGAAATTTTTTGATCTGGTAATGGGCGTCAGTGCACCCAGATATTGTGCCTTTAATGTCAGGCCATCAAGTATCATCATACAGTAACCCCTCTGTGGTATTGTGGAAGAGTGTAGGGGTGGACCATGTGGTCCTATATTGAAAAGATATGCATCTGGTTAAGGCGTCAGTGCACCCAGATATTGTGCCTTTGGTGCCAGGCCAGCAAGTATCATCATACAGTAACCCCTCAGTGGTATTGTGGAAGAATGCAGGGGTGGACCATGTGGTCCTATATTGAAAAGTTTTTTATCTGTTAATGGGCGTCAGTGCACCCAGATATTGTGCCTTTAATGCCATGCCATCAAGTATCATCATACAGTAACCCCTCTGTGTTATTGTGGAAGAGTGCAGGGGTGGACCATGTGGTCCTATATTGAAAAGTTTTTTTTTTTTTAAATGGGCGTCAGTGGAGCCAGATATTGTGCCTTTCATGGCAGCAAGTGCCGTCATACCGTAACCCTTTTGTGGTATTGTGGAAGAGTTCAGTGCTGGAGGTTTTGTGAATGCAGACGAAGACATCCCCTATCTATTCCATTACTTCAGCATCAGGGGATTGATAGCTGCTGATCCAGGACTGATTCATTTTTATAAATGTCAGCCGGTCTACAGAGTCGGTGGACAGACGCACTCTTTTGTCTGTGACAAAACCTCCAGCGGCACTGAACGTCCTTTCGGAAAGTACGGTAGATGAAGGGCAACCTAGTAGCTGCATAGCATATTGGCTAAGTTCTGGCCCGTGATCCAATCTCAACACCCAGTAAGCGAGTGGATCATCTGCCGGAAAGGTATCCAGGTCTGCCCTTGCCCCTAGGTAGTCCTGCACCATATGGTGAAGACGCTGGCAATGGGTGCCTACATTTGACGTCCCTGGGCGTCGAGGACTAAAAAAATTTAAAACTGCATCAGTCAAGCAGCCCTGGCCTTCACCGCTATTCCTCTGATTACCTGCAGCCTCAGAAGCACGTGTGTCAGCACTTGGTAATCCAACAGTGCCTGGAAAGGTTTTACACAAGTTTCGCTTTAGAGCGTCCTCAAGTTTTGTCATCCTGTGCTCCCTCTGTGCGGGCAGGATGAGCTCTGCAACTGTCCCCTTGTATCGTGGATCAAGAAGGGTTGCCAACCAGTAATGATCCCTCTCCTTGATAGCACGAATCCTGGGGTCCTTTAACAGGCTTTGCATCATTAGGGAGCCCATGCAGCGTAGGTTGGAGGTGGCATTAGCTGCCGAGTCTTCCTGGTCAATGAGGATGACCGTATCGTGCACTTCCTCCTCCCAGCCACGCACAAGCCCTTCTGTTTCTGGGCACACAAAACCCTGCCTTGAGGAATCCCCACCTTCAATGCCCCCACTATTTAAATAGTCCTCCTCCTCCTCCTCATCCTCCTCCTGTCTGATCTGAGTAGGACCCGCTGGAATGCTGTCTGTGGAAAGACTGGGGCCTTGAGAGCTAGTGAAGGCCTCCTCTTCCTCCCGCTGCTCTGCCTCTAGAGCCACATATATAATTCCCCGCAGAGTGTGCTCCAGCAGGAACACTAAAGGAATTGTGTCACTGATGCATGCACTGTCCCTGCTCACCATCCTCGTTGCCTCCTCAAATGGTGACAGTACAGTGCATGCATCCTTGATCATCAGCCACTGCGGGGGAAAAAAAAACAAGTTGACCTGAACCTGTCCTTGTGCCATACTCACACAGGTACTCGTTGATGGCCCTCTGCTGCTTGTGCAGATGCTGCAGCATTGCTAATGTCGAATTCCACCTGGTGGGCATGTCACAGATCAGACGATTGTGGGAAGGTGGAATTCTCTTTGACTTTCTGCCATGCGCGCTTGCTGGGAGATGACCGTCTGAAGTGGCTGCAGACTTTTCTGGCTGGATGAGAAGCTCTGGCAGCCTGGGTACTTGGTTAGGAAACGCTGTACCACCAGATTTAGGACCGTGTGTCACGGATCCCCCTGATACTAGAGTGGTGGTCCCTATACGCAGGACACTCTCTACCCTTCCGATCTTAGAGTGGTCGGCACGACTAGACAGACTACTAGAATGGCAGTACAGAGCACATACAAGAGAGACGTCACGAATCCTTCTGTTTATCTGACTAGTGGTCCCTAGACGCAGGACACTCTCTACCCTTCCGATCCTTAGAGTGGTCGGCACGACTAGACAGACATAGAATGATACACAAGACCTTTAGAACAATTAGCTCTTCCCAAGACCCTAACAACAAGGGGTAGTCTGATGTGTGCTTAGGGTGCCACACAGACTGACCTCAATACCAGAATTAGAAGAGTTAATGCCAATACCAGGGGTTACGCACAGGATGGTTCGTTCGCCAATGCCAAGGATCATACACAGAGTGGTTCGTTCGCCAATGCCAGGGGTCATACACAGAATCGTTAGTTTGCCAATGCCAAGGGTCATACACAGAATCGTTAGTTTGCCAATGCCAGGGTCATACACAGAATCGTTAGTTTGCCAATGCCAAGGGTCATACACAGAATCGTTAGTTTGCCAATGCAGGGTCGTACACAGAATCGTTAGTTTGCCAATGCCAGGGGTCATACACAGAATCGTTAATTAGTCAAAATATACAAGAGCTCTGCGGGAAGTAACTACCACGTCAGGGCACCGGCGTCTCTGTGAGTCTGGGCTTTAAACCGGCGGGTCCGCGTCTCGCCGCCAGGCCCCGCCCCCCGGCGTCCCACGTGTGCGGAAGCGCCCGCAATATCACTCGGCGCCTGGCCAGCGAGCAGCGAGGAAGCTGCTGCCAGGCGCCGGGGGGGTGCGGGGGCCACCGTGACAGAACCCCCTCTACGGGCGCCACTGGACGACCCCCAGGAGCGCGGGATGAGCCAAATAGAAAGCCCTCACCAACCGAGGAGCATGAACCTCAGTAGCCGGGAGCCAAGAGCGATCCTCTGGACCGTAGCCCACCCAGTCAACCAAGTACTGAAGGACCCCCCTAGAAACCCTGGCGTCCAGAATGGCCTCAACTTCAAACTCCTCCTCGCCTCCACAGAGACAGGAGGAGGGGGGACACGGACCCTGGTGTACCGATTACACAAGAGTGGTTTTAAAAGGCTCACGTGGAACACATTGTGTATCCTGATATGGGAGGGCAGTGCCAAAGCATAGGAGACCGGATTGATTCGCCGCAGAATCTTATAGGGCCCTATGTATCTGGGTGCCAGTTTCATAGAGGGTACTAAGAGCTTGATGTTCCGTGAAGAAAGCCAAACCCTGTCCCCAACTTGATACACGGGTGCCGGCCTCCTGTGTCTGTCGGCCTTGATCTTCTGGATACCACTGCTATCCTCCAGTGCCTTTTAACCCTTCCCCAAGTTTCTTTCAATGACGCTAAATGCTCATCCAGAGCAGGAATCGCGGTATCAGGAAATGTAGCAGGGAGCACGGGAGGATCAAAACCGTAAACAGTGAAGAAAGGGGAATGTCCTGTGGCTTCGCTCACTGCACTGTTCAAGGCATACTCTGCCCACGGTATCAGGTCTGACCAGTTATCTTGTCGTTCGGATATAAAGCACCTGAGATATTTCTCTATATTTTGATTGGCTCGTTCTGCTGCTCCGTTGGTCTGGGGGTGATAGGCCGAAGAGAAGGATAGGTCTATCCCACATTCTTGCAAAACCCTTTCCAGAATCTGGAGACGAATTGGGTCCCCCTATCAGAGACAATCCCAAGAGGAATACCGTGTATGCGGACCACATTGGTAATGAAAATGGGCACCAGTTCGGCTGCCGAAGGAAGTTTCCGAAGAGGAACATAGTGACCCATTTTGGAGAATCGATCAATGACCGTGAGTATTACAGTATTCCCTTTTGACTCGGGTAACTCTACTATAAAATCCATAGCTAAATGCGACCATGGTCGTTCGGGGATTGGCAGAGGCTGGAGTAAACCAATGGGCGCTGTTTTGGGACTTTTATGTCTTGTGCACACCTCGCACACGGTTATGTAATCCTTAACATCACGGCGCACCGTGGGCCACCAGAGGAGTTTACGTATACTAGACACTGTTTTGGTGATCCCCATATGCCCAGAGGTTTTGTTATCATGATAAAGTTTTAGTACTTCTTCTCTTTCGTTCTCAGGTACAAAGAGTTTCGCAGGAGGTCTCCCCCCAGGAGCTGTACCCTGGGCGGTCTGCAATCTTAACATCAGAGGAGACGAGACACTAATCGTGGTAAGGGCTATAATTCTTTCCTGGGGTACAATGGGATGCTGATCTTGGATGTTATGTTCGTAGGATTCGTATTGTCTTGACAATGCGTCTGCTTTAATGTTTCTTGACCCAGGTCTATATGTGAGGACGAAATTAAAGCTTGAAAGAAACAATGACCATCTCGCTTGTCTGGCATTTAACCGTTTAGCGTCTCCAATGTACGTAAGATTCTTATGATCGGTTATGATGACAATGGGGTCCCTAGACCCCTCCAATAAGTATCTCCATTCCGTCAAGGCTGCGATAACTGCTAACAACTCTCTATTTCCGATATCATAGTTCCTCTCTGCCGGGGACAACTTTCGGGAATAGAAGCCGCATGGATGCAAGGGTTTGTCGGGTGCCTCCCTTTGGGACAAGACTGCACCAAGACCTAGCTCGGAGGCGTCAACTTCAACCTGGAAAGGCAGAGCCGGATCTGGATGTCGGAGAACAGGGGCAGTTGTGAATGCCTGTTTAAGTGCCTCAAAGGCTTGACTGGCCTGGGGTGTCCATTTCTGATTCACCAGCCCTTTTTAGTCATAGCCGTGAGGGGAGCTACCAAGGCCGAAAAGTTTTTAATGAACCTCCGGTAGTAAGTTAAACCCCAGAAACCTCTGGATGGCTTTAAGCCCTTGGGGTAAAGGCCAGTCAAGAATCGCTGAGAGTTTTTTAGGATCCATTTGGAAACCCTCAGGGGTTATTATATACCCAAGGAAGTGCACTGTCTCTATGTCGAATAAGCATTTCTCTAGTTTACAATATAACCCAGCCTTCAATAATCTCTTCAACACTTGTTGCACATGGACGTGATGGGTGTCCTTATCAGGAGAGTATATCAGGATGTCGTCCAGATATACTATAACGAACGTTTGCAGAAAGTCCCTTAGGGTGTCGTTTATGAGGTCCTGGAAAACGGCTGGCGCATTGCATAACCCAAAGGGCATCACCAGTATTCGTAATGCCCGCTACGTGTATTAAAAGCCGTTTTCCATTCATGCCCCTTCTTAACCCTGACCAGGTTGTACGCTCCGCGTAAATCAAGTTTCGTATAAATACGGGCCCCTTTTAATCGGTCGAACAATTCTGTTATAAGAGGTATTGGATATGCATTTCTTATGGTAATCCTATTCAAACCTCTGTAATCGATGCAAGGTCGCAGGTCACCCTCTTTTTTGGAAACGAAAAAGAAACCTGCTCCTGCTGGAGAGGAGGATCGTCTGATAAATCCTCGCTCTAGATTCTCCCTTATATATTCCTCCATAATGTCGTTTTCCTTTTGTGACAAAGGGTATACGTGTCCTCTAGGAGGCATAGTACCAGGGAGCAACTCTATAGCACAGTCATAAGGGCGATGCGGTGGTAGGACCTCAGTCCTGGTTTAGAGAACACCTCCTTTAGCGCCATATAACATTCAGGGACTTCGGTGGACAAAGGAGGTGCTGTAGCAATATTGAGGCTACCAATCGCATTAACCCTGCCCAGGCACTTTGACTGGCAACTAGGACCCCAACACTTTATATCTCGCTGGCCCAATCAATCACCGGGTTATGCTCTATTAACCATGGGAACCCAAGAACGACAGGACATGAGGGAGAGTCGATAATCTGGAATCGTATGGTTTCACGGTGCAGAACTCCTGTAGTCATGCATACATCAATAGTGTCGTGAGTGATATGGGGACATGACAGGGGTTTTCCGTCTATGGCTTCCACCATTAGAGGCCTCTCCTTTAGAACCAGAGGTAAGAGGTTTTTGGCGGCAAAACATCTGTCCATAAAATTACCTGAGGCTCCAGAGTCTAGGAATGCCTCAGTCTCGAGGTGAACCCCCTCCCAGATGAGGGAGATAGGTACCAGAATCCGGGTTTTTTTTTTTTCATCGTCCACAAAGGAGGCATACAGAGAACCGATAACCTGGGTATTAGCTGTTCTTTGACCTGATTTGTTAGTCTCACCCCTGCTACCCCTGGGTCTCTGAGGACATTGAAGGCGGAAATGATCTGCCCCAGCACAATAAAAGCAGAGCCCCCTTTCTCTTCTGTGAGCTCTTTCTGCCTCTGAAATACCCGTTTTTCCTATCTGCATGGGTTCAACGGCCGGTACATCAGTCTTTGCGGTCTCCGGGTTGCCTGATGTAGTGGTGTGTCTGGGTACTAAGGGCAAAGGAGGCAGGACCCTTCTGGGTCTATCTGGGGTGTCTCCTTTCCCTGATTTGATCGTCCATGGCAATGCAGAAATCAACCAAATGATCCAGATGTTCTGGTAATTTTAAGGGAGCCAACTCAAACATAAAAGCCTCGTTCAGGCCTTCGGTAAAGGCTAGGGTTAAAACGTCGTTCGGCCAGTGTACCTCAGAAGACAAAGTCTTAAACTCTATGGCATAGTCGGAGACCCTCCTATTACCCTGTTTGATGTGAAACAGGGATCTACCCGCATTGGTAGCCCTTCTAGAGGGATCAAAGGTACGTTTTAACTCGGAGGTAAAACCCTCATAGTCATAAATGATGGGTTTCTTATTCCCCACAAGGGCGTGGCCCATAATAAAGCTTTTTCGGTTAGATGATTAAATCAGATAGCCTACTTTGGCTTTATCAGACATACAGGACCCTGGATTGTTCTCGAACAGGATCTCGAGTTGGGTCAGAAAGCCCCGGCATAAGTTGGTGTACCATCATAGCGTACGGGTGCCTTCATACTGAGCCTACATCCCTCGGAGCGGCCGAACTGACCCTAGGCACTACTGGGTCTGGAGGGCTTGCAGTTCCAGAACTGGATCGATTTAACAGGGTTTGCAGGGCAAGAGCAATCTGGTCCATTCTATGGTCCTGCTCTTCTTGTCTGGCTGCAATACGGGTCAACTGATTAGAGAGGTCTGCGGGATCCATTGGCCCTGACGTAATGTCACGGATCCCCCTGATACTAGAGTGGTGGTCCCTATACGCAGGACACTCTCTACCCTTCCGATCCTTAGAGTGGTCGGCACGACTAGACAGACTACTAGAATGGCAGTACAGAGCACATACAAGAGAGACGTCACGGATCCTTCTGTTTATCTGACTAGTGGTCCCTAGACGCAGGACACTCTCTACCCTTCCGATCCTTAGAGTGGTCGGCACGACTAGACAGACATAGAATGATACACAAGACCTTAGAACAATTAGCTCTTCCCAAGACCCTAACAAACAAGGGGTAGTCTGATGTGTGTAGGGTGCCACACAGACTGACCTCAATACCAGAATTAGAAGAGTTAATGCCAATACCAGGGGTTACGCACAGAATGGTTCGTTCGCCAATGCAAGGATCATACACAGAGTGGTTCGTTCGCCAATGCCAGGGGTCATACACAGAATCGTTAGTTTGCCAATGCCAAGGGTCATACACAGAATCGTTAGTTTGCCAATGCCAAGGGTCATACACAGAATCGTTAGTTTGCCAATGCCAAGGGTCATACACAGAATCGTTAGTTTGCCAATGCCAAGGGTCGTACACAGAATCGTTAGTTGCCAATGCCAGGGGTCATACACAGAATCGTTAATTAGTCAAAATATACAAGAGCTCTGCGGGAAGTAACTACCACGTCAGGGCACCGGCGTCTCTGTGAGTCTGGGCTTTAAACCCGGCGGGTCCGCGTCTCGCCGCCAGGCCCCGCCCCCGGCGTCCCACGTGTGCGGAAGCGCCCGCAATATCACTCGGCGCCTGGCCAGCGAGCAGCGAGGAAGCTGCTGCCAGGCGCCGGGGGGTGCGGGGGCCACCGTGACACTGTGCTAGGCATGGTACATGCTTCAAATTTACCCTTTGCGTAGGGCGGAGAGAAGGTTGCTGCCATTATCGCAGACGATCATTCCCAGCTCAAGCTGGCGGTGGTGTTACCATCTCTGCACCTGCCCCTGCAGAGCTGAAAATTCTGACAGGTGTGGCTCCTGTCCCCCTAACAAACAGCTCAAGCACAGTATGGCATCTTTTTGCTTTAGCCATTGCGTAGACCCTGTCAGGCGTCGGTTTAACTGCCACTTGCCAGAGACAGAGAAGGAGGAGGAAGAGGTGGTGGTGGTGGGGCAGACAGACCTCATACAAGCAGCTTTTGGAGGCGTGGTGGATGAACAAGCTCCAGCACAGAGCCCCGTCTTGGATCCCTCCCAGCTGCAGTCAGAGTTACCCAGTGTGCCGTGAAGGAAATGTAACGACCCTGTCCATGCTTGCTGGACCACGTGTCTAAAGTGACATGCACCTTGCTGCTGACTGCCTTTCCAAAACTGGATAACATTGTCTTCCACGTGCTGGTGGTATAGTGCTGGAATGGCCTTGCGTGAAAAGTAATGGAGTTTTGGAACCTGCCACTGTGGTACAGCGCATTCAGCAAATTCACGGAAGGGAGCAGAGTCCACCAGATGGAAAGGCAGCAGCTGCAAAGCTAGTAATTTTGCTAAGCTGGCATTTAGACGCTGTGCTTGGGGATGGTTGGGACTATATTTTTTCTTTCACTGCAGCAGCTGCGGCAACGTAATCTGACTGCGTAAATCTTCAGCTACTGGGATGATGTCACATTGTGAGGAAGGACCTGCTGTACATCCATTACTGTAGCATCATCCCCTGTCGGTGGAGGTTGTAGGCAATTGCATGGCAGGACATACAGTGTGGTAGAGACAGATGAGGGGGAGGAGGACCTACGCAAAGTTTTGCACCAACGGGATGTGTGGCACTTGTTCATATGTCGCCTCAAGCACGTGGTACCCAAGTGTCCCGTGTTTATCCCACGCTTCAGCCTCATCTGACATAGATTACAAATAGCAACGGTGGGGTCTGCTGCACATTTCTTAAAGAACTCCCAGACAGCAGAGTTCCTGCATGTGTTCTTTGAGACAACAGCGCTCTGCACCGGAGCAGCTCTGACATGTGATGCCTTGGACTGGCTAGTGCTACAGTTGGTCACAGAGGATGTTGTGCCTCGTGTTTGCTGTGCCTCCTCCTCCTCCTCACTTGATTCCTCAGTTCGATCTGGCACCCAGGTGGAGTCAGTGACCTCATCATCATCAATGTCATCTTCACCCCCTATCTCCTCGTCACTGGAGCCAACTTGGCAGTATGCTGCTGCTGCTGGGGCAACATGAGTGCCAGTTATTTGTGTGTCATCACTGGCACCCCCTTCCTCTAGGTTGATTATACTCCCTTGCTCAACCTCAGAGATTGAATCAGAGCACTGTACTTGCTGCGCATCCTCAACCAGCATGTCACTCTCATTGTAGTCAAACAGTTCAGCTGACTCCTCCGTGTGTGATAGCGAGGCTACGGCAGGAGTAGCTGTGGACATGGAGGCTGCATTAGATGCTTTGGCAGCTGAGGTGGACTGTAAAGCACTAGAAGCCTGGCTGGCAGAGGATGAGGAGGATGAGGATGGCCTGTTTAGCAAATCCACCAAGTCCTCTGTATGTTGCTGCTGCTTAAGACGGCAAGCACCAGTTAGAAAGGACAAGCGTGCCCCTGCAGAGGATGCACCACGTCCACCACGACCAGAGACACAGCCTCCCGACACAGGGGCTGCTTGCCCTCTTATCTGTGGCTGGGAGCATCTGCCTGTCCTTTTTGTTCTTTCAGACATGGTGAGTGATATATAGATTAATATATACAGAACTCTTATTCAACTCTGGTATAAAGATTTAAAAAACTCTGGTATAACTCAGTGAGACACACTGATAGCTGGCAGCCAGTGACAAGAGACAGATGACCTTAATTCCCAAGTGTTTTAAAGAAATTAGTGAGCCCCAAAATACAGCGTGGTACTGTATGTATGACGTGCCACGGATCACCTTAATTCACAAGTGTTTTAAAGAAATTAGTGAGTCCCAAAAATAATTGCTGGCTGCATGACGAGACCCAGAATATCACCTCAATTCACAAATGTTTTAAAGAAAGTTGTAAACCCCAAAAAAAATTGCTGGCACAGTGACAAGACACACCTCACCTAAATTCCCTGATATTTGGTAAAAATTACATCCAAAAAGACTTGCTGGCACAGTGGTGACAAGACCCAGAAGATCACCTTAATTCAACAAATGTTTTAAATAAAGTTGTAAAACCCCAAGAAACTTGCTGGCACAGTGACAAGACACACATCACCTAAATTCCCTGATATTTGGTCGAATGAGAGACCCCCCAGACCCCCCCAGTAGCGTGGCAGACCAGCAGTAACAACACACACAACTATCTTCTTTGAAATCTCCTCTGAAATGCGTGCAGAAGCGCTGCGTTGAAACCTTATATAGTGTGCTGCGGGACTTAGCTCTGTGAGCCCATGATTGGGAAAAATTTGCCCAATCAGGACTCTGAGCGGTGATTGGCATAGTGTTCAACCAGTCTTGCACCAGACCTGTGGTCAGGTGCAAGGCTGTAGCCAATTACGAGCTTCAGGCAGTGGGAAAATGCATTGTGGTCCATTGTGGTCGAACATGCGGCGAACACCCGGAAATGTTCTGGGTTCGTGATCTGCTCGAACAGTCTAAGTTCAGGTCGAACCCCGAACCGTCCGAACCCGAACAGCTCATCCCTACTCCCAACCACTGCTCTGTAACCTGTTACACGTTCAGTAAAACCTGGGATTGAGAGTAACTTGGTTTCAGAGCGTTTTGCAAGAAGTGCAACAATTTTATATAAATTATAACTTGATAAACGAGCGAGCTCTTGTAATACGAGCAGTCCTTACACTTTTTCTGCCGAGCATCACGTCACAACTGAGGCCCATGGTCACATGCGTGCACTGAGTGCGTCCACTGAGTGCGTCCGTGTGACCTTTCCTCCCTGCATCCGTCCCAACATTCTGGTAGCTTGACGGGGAGGACCACGCGGTGTAACATGCGTAATAGCATTTCACAGGATGTGCTGAAACCCTCCCCACCAGATAGCAGTGATCCCATTGGTGATAAACGTCCTGCACAATAAAGGCTGAGATACGCTAAGCGCAGCACCTATAGGTGGTGCCGCGTGTCGACATGTGCTCAGTGTGCACACTTTTTCCATTTCTGGCGGCACCATGCGTCTCTGAGCACTGGGAGATGGAAACATTTAACTTTAACAGTGGGCAGAGCGGCAAGATGAAAGGAGGGGCAGCACCTGCAGCACACTGTGCATGTGCTGTCACCTGTAGCTCCCTCCCACCTACCATTGCGGAACTGCAGAAGTCTTCTGATGCCGCTCTGACTCTGGCTGTCTGTAGTGATTTCTCGGTCCTTGGTCTCTGTGTTGGCATGATCTGGTCTGAGGTCTGTATACATGTATCTGAGTGGGTATGTCTGGTATGAGGTCTGTATACATGTATCTGAGTGGGTATGTCTGGTCTGAGGTCTGTATACATGTGTAATGTTGCGCTATGGCACTCACCTCAAATAGCGTATTTTGGATCCTTTTGGACAGATTTCTTTGATACAGAAAGCAATAAAGACTGTAATACCTATAATCCCAAGCCAGGGAGGTAATACAAAATCCTGAATACCACTTCAGCACCAAATGGTTTCATGACCAAGTGGTCGCTGAGCGAAAGCACATTAACTCTCTGTGAACTGATACAATGACTTAAGACGTGATTAAAGAAAAGCGTTGTCAAGATATGTTTCAGATTGCTGATATCAATGGTCGTGATACATGAAGCACATAAAACAGAGGCAACACTTTATTTTTTGTTTTGAACCATACAGAGTAGGAACTTACTGAGTTCAGCAGCCTGAAGGGCAGGCCTACAGTCAATGACTGGACTCTGTATTATTACAATCATACAGAGTAGGAACTCACTTCGTTCAGCAGCCTGCAGGACAGGCCTACAATCAGAGATTGGATTCTGTATTTTCTCAGCCATACAGATAATGAACTCACTGAGTTCAGCAGCCTGCAGGGCAGGACTCTAATCATAAAACGTGTGGGTAGTGCTGCAACCAGCAGGTACAAACAACTGGATGCCTTGCGATTAGAACTCAAACCAGGTTGTAGCAAACAGAAAACTTGCAGCAAAACACGAACAAGAAAACCAAACCACACAGGCAAAAGCACAATAGGGATAAGCAAGAGAATTGTCAATTGGAATAGCCGGGTCACAACGTATACAGGGTCCTCGTACAAAATCAGGTCAGCAACAGAGTATCAATTAGCAACAATGCAGACAACAGACGATGCGGGAACTTTACTTCACGTCAGGGCGAGGAGCAGATCCTCTTGCCCTGCTTTAAAGACTGGTGGCTACTCATCATAATGCCAAGCCCCGCCCCCTCAGATGCTGATCTACCAGCTCTAACTACTGGCAACCGGCCAGCCATCGATGCCACCGGGTGCCCTGACCCCCCAGGAAGCGCCACGGGGGCCGATGACATAACAACATGTATCTCAGTGGGTATACTGTATCTGGTATGAGGTCTGTATACATGTATCTGAGTGGGTATGTCTGGTCTGAGGTATGTATACATGTATCTGCGTGGGTATACATATACTGTATACAAGGTCTGAGTGGGTGTACATATATATCTGAGATGAGGTGTGGGGTCTCTGTGTGGTGTGTGTGTGTGTATATATATATATATATATATATATATAGAGGGTGGACACAGGGGTGCTATATGATTAGGGTTATCTTTTTTCTATTTTTTAAAACTAAGATTAAATTGTCAGTAATTTCTATGTATTTTATTCAATAGAAACTTTCTAAATGGACGTAATGTATCAGTGCGTAATGTATCAGTGCGGTCGGCTGATATAAGTGGATTTTAGACTTTGACTATATGAAATGCGCTTTGTGAAAATAAAGTTATGGCATGTTGCATATTGTAATATTTTTTTTTAAATATAAAGTTTATTGAATTTTCAAGGAAATAAAGGAGGGGGTACAAAAATAAAAAGGGGGAAAACAGGGAAATAAAGGTATGCACCACAATACAAGACATAATATAACACAAAATCTCCACCTAGCGCTTTGGCATTGACATATATGAGTCACTGGGAAATCCGCTGACATGACATTAAAGTTTAACGGTGTAAGTATCCCATATAGTCCAGTGATCTTTTCCGACCCCTGACAATCCCATCATGCATATTGTAATTTAAAAGTTGTTTTACATTAAACTTGTTTTTACTATGGAATTTGAGAAACAAACATTTCTCTAGTTTGATCTGGATTGCGCACAATCCAGGGTATTACTGCATTTATAGGGCACCAATAAGGTTCCGCAGCTCTGTACAATGGACGAGATAATAATAAATATACATACAAGTGAGACACACAGGAGGTTACTCAGAGAACACCGAAATGTCGCTGACATTTCGGTGCTCTCTCGTTCCCTGCACTTCGGGGAATCAAAATTCCCCACCCTGCGGTGAATTCAGCATTCACTGCAGGGTCCCCGGAGTGCAGAGAAAGGACTCGAAAACCACCGCAAAACCACCGAAATCCCGCCTAAATACATATCTGATATGATCCGAAGTATTGGATGACTCGAACTGCCGTAAAAAACACGCCAAACATGTCCCGAAAAAAGCCGAAGAGCCACTGATCACAGCGCAGGCCAGCTGCCAGAAAAAGCCAACAAGCTGACGAACAGGGTAAAAAGAAAAAGAGAAAAACGATTGAAAGTGTCAAGTTTGAAACGCTGTTTGCAAAAAACTACTGAACAAAAATGTCTGGAATTTACATATAAAATCCTATGAATGATAATAAAAAGGTCTGTTACAGAAAAAAGAAAAAAAACGATTTAAAAAATGGAAAAAGAAATTGCCGAAAAATGTCTGAAAGATCCAAAAAAAAAATCGATAAAAGAAGAGACTTTTTGCTGCAGAAAAAAATAATAAACAGTTTATTAGATATTGAATACAAACGGGAATATTTTTAACATTGAAACCTATGGGATTCGCCTGAATAAAGCTGCCGAATGAAACCACTGAACATCAGGGCATTTCACTGACATTTCTCTGCTGTTCAATGTGAATAGATTAACCATTGCTTCTCTATGGACATTTCACTGCCGCCGAACAGGCACCGTATTTCGCTGGCAATTTGCCAATATTTGCCAAACTGCCTGCTCTCTGAATAGCAAAATGGCCCCGAAATGTCACCGTACGGGGAAATTCACTCTTCGGTGACATTTCGGGGCCAGATCGACTCTCTCTGAATAACCGCAACAGAGAACAGAAGGGGCGAAGACCATGCTTAAGAGTTTACAATCTAATTGAACATCCAAATCTGTCTGGAACAGAAAATGTAAAAAAAATCCCAGAAATGGATAAAATTCTAGTGGATCTGAAAACGAGTGTTTGAGGTTTTTTTTTTATAAGGAATCTATCCTATAAAAGAATAAGCTGCGGCGTGTCCGTCGCCAAAAAATGGACTGCACATGCGCGCAGCCCACAGGGTGCTGTGGCGGTTGGATGCGCGCGCATCCGTAGGACGCTTTGGGCGTGCTGCGGCGGGTGGCGCGCACGCACCCGGCTGCGCGCGCATCCAACCGCCACAGCCTGTTACGGAGATTGCCACGCGCCTCCCGCCGCAGGACCACCAATGTTGGAAGGGCGCAAAAACAGCACCGAGCCCAGAGCCCAGCACCGAGCCCAGCACCGAGCCCAGAGCCCAGCAACGAGCCCAGAGCCCAGCACCGAGCCCAGAGCCCAGCACAGAGCCCAGCACCGAGCCCAGAGCCCAGCACCGAGCCCAGAGCCCAGCACCGAGCCCAGCACCGAGCCCAGAGCCCAGCACCGAGCCCAGCCCAGAGCCCAGCACCGAGCCCAGAGCCCAGCACCGAGCCCAGCCCAGCACCGAGCCCAGCACCGAGCCCAGAGCCCAGCACCGAGCCCAGCCCAGAGCCCAGCACCGAGCCCAGCACCGAGCCCAGAGCCCAGCACCGAGCCCAGAGCCCAGCACCGAGCCCAGAGCCTGAGCGCCACAGAGCCCAACGCCTGAGCGCCACAGAGCCCAGCGCCTGAGCGCCACAGAGCCCAGCGCCTGAGCGCCACAGAGCAGAGAGCCCAGCGCCTGAGCGCCACAGAGCTGAGAGCCCAATAGACGGCGCAGAGCAGAGAGCCCAATAGACGGCGCAGAGCAGAGAGCCCAATAGACAGCGCAGAGCACAGAGCCCAATAGACGGCGCAGAGCCCAATAGACGGCGCAGAGCCCAATAGACGGCGCAGAGCCCAATAGACGGCGCAGAGCCCAATAGACGGCACAGAGCCCAATAGACGGCGCAGAGCACAGAGCCCAATAGACGGCGCAGAGCAGAGCACAGAACCAAGCACAGAACACAATAGAAGGCGCAGAGCACAGAACCAAGCACAGAACACAATAGACGGCGCAGAGCACAGAGCCAATGCGCAGAGCCCAGCACAGAGCCGAGCAAAATATACGGAGCCGAGCGCAGAGCCAAGCACAGAGTAGAGCACAACAGAATAAACGCCACAGAGCTGAGCACAATATACGGAGCCGAGCGCAGAGCCAAGCACAGAGTAGTTTATTCAAAATAGTCACTAAAAATATTTATCTTTTCTTGACGCTGCTGTGTTTTCCTTTCCACCAACATTCATACGCACCACACTTATCAATAGACTGCCCTCTGGGCAGGCTTTACACCTAGTTTATGTTATAATTTGTTAATTCTGTGTCTGCGAAACAAAACACACAGAAAAGCTCAGACATAGATTTCTGCTAAAGTGTCGTTTATCAAACACCAAAAACAGAGTTTATTACACAAGACCCACAAATAAGAAATAATCTTAAAAATGTATGAGTGTAACTCCTACTACCTACTGCCTCACACGGCTGGGAATCATGAGAGTTACAGAGCACAGCACCTGAATAGCAGGTAACCACTGCCTAAGTCAACCTCATGTAGCTCTATGTTACAATCATACACACTGCACATTACTGTGAGTTTTATTGCTGTGGAGTTCTGTGATAAGCTCATACACACTGCACATTACTGTGAGTTTTATTGCTGTGGAGCTCTGTGATATGCTCATACACACTGCACATTACTGTGAGTGTAGCGCTCACCCCCGGAGGAGACGCTGAATAAACCCAGGATAGTCTCACCGCACTAAGAATTACTATACACCAGCACACTGTTGTGGATTTTCGAGATTTTGTACTTTACTGAAGCAATAAAGTGGCATATACTTTGAAGCGTAAATCGATTAAGCGAGAATAAATGACGTAATATGCAACGCAGGAAAAACATGTGGCGGAAAAGAAATGGTTAATGCCCCTCAGTTCGTGAGTTTAAGTCCCGCTCAAAAAGGCTCATAAATTGGTGTTTTAGGGTACGCGGGTACTAGAGTCAACTGGCCAGTGAATGAACAAAATATCTTCAACTAGTCAACGCTGGGGCCCTATGGATTGAAGCAATCAACCATGTGCGCGCTTTCTCGGAACCGTAGGCCTTGAGGTCTCTCACCCATCCGGCGAACACTGTGTCCAGAACCGATGACTCTACCAAAGGATCTCTCTCCGCCAACTGGAACCCAATGCTAATGAATCTGCTCCTCCAATGCCGAATCTCTGCACAGGAACCGATCCGCCGCCTGCACTCCCGTTCGATCGCGCGGCCTCCTTACTCGAGGTCCTTCTGGAACCTGGCTGTCCTCCAAGCTGCTCAGCGGAATGTGGTATGCGATGATGCACGCTCTGTCCCCGATCTCCAGCACTGGATGCGCCTTGGTCCACGCTCCGGCCTGGTTGTGATCCCGGACAATCTGCTGCATGCGTCTCACTCGTTCAGCTGCTCTGCTCACTCTGCCCATGTCAAGCACGAGGCTCCTGATGTCTTTCCTGGCGCCAGCACACCCACTTCCTGTCCTCTTCACAAAGGTTTCTGGGACATAGAGTCTTTTAGTCCAGCATAGTCCTTGACATGCCCAAGCTCTGTCTCCCTCTAGTGGCAGCAACAACTCAGTCCAGTGAGCCAAACTAACACAGCACTACATGAGTTTTATTGCTGTGGAGCTCTGTGATACATACATACACAGTGCACATTACTGTGAGTTTTATTGTTGTGCCTTCCTCTGATGTTGTATCCTGCCTTCCTCTTCCACTATCCATGTAGCATGAATTACAAAGAGAGTGACAAGCATAAATATTGAGATTTATCAATTATAATAACATTATAAATAAAAAAACACATAATTTTTAGCTTCATGTGCAATATCTACAGTGGTGGCAAGAAAAAGTATGTGAACCCTTTGGGATTACGTGGAGTTTTGCATGAATTGGTCATAAAATGTGCTCTGATCTTCATCTAAGTCACAACAATTCGAAAAACACATTCTGCTTAAAATAATATAACACAAACATTATATGTTTTCATGTTTTTATTGAACAGAACATGTAAACATTCACAGTGCAGGGTGGAAAAAGTATGTGAACCTTTGGACTTAATAACTGGTTGACCCTCCTTTGGCAGCAATAACCTCAACCAAACGTTTCCTGTAGTTGCAAATCAAACCTGCACAATGATCTGGAGTAATTTTGGACCACTCCTCTTCACAAAACTGTTTCAGTGTAGCAATATTCTTGGGATATCTGGTGTGAATCGCTCTCTTAAGGTCATGCCACAGCATTTTGAGGTCAGGACTCTGACTGGGCCACTCCAGAAGGTGTATTTTGTTTTGTTGAAGCCATTCTTTTGTTGAATTACTTGTATGCTTTGGGCCATTGTCCTGTCGCATCACCCATCCTCTGTGGAGTTTCTGTTGGCGGACAGATGGTCTTACGTTTTCCTGCAAAATGTCTTGATAAACTCTGGAATTCATTTTTCCATCAATGACAACAATTTGTCCAGGCCCTGAGGCAGCAAAGCAGCCCCAAACCATGATGCTGCGGAATCAGCGCTGCGGAATATGCTGGCGCTTTATAAATAAAGAATAATAATAATAATAATGATGCTCCCTCCACCATGTTTTACAGTGGGGATGAGGTTTTGATATTGGTGTGCTGTGCCTTTTTTTCTCCACACATAGTGTTGTGTGTTTTTTCCAAACAACTCAATTTTGGTTTCATCTGTCCACAGAATATTTTGCCAGTAGTGCTGTGGACCATCCAGGTGCTCTTTTTCAAACTTCAAACGTGCTGCAATATTCTTTTTGGACATCAATGGCTTCCTCCGTGGTGTCCTCCCATGTACTCCATTCTTGTTTAATGTTTTCCTTATTGTAGATGTATCAACAAAAATTTTAGCATGTGCCAGAGATTTCTGTAAGTCTTTAGCTGACACTCTAGGATTCTTCTTTACCTCATTAAGCATTCTGCGCTGTGCTCTTGCAGTCATCTTTACAGGACGACCACGCCTAGGGAGAGTAGCAACAGTGCTGAACTTTCTCCATTTGTAGACAGTCTGTCTTACCGTGGACACATGAACATCAAGGCTTTTGGAGATACTTTTGTAACCCTTTCCAGCTTCATGCAAGTCAACAATTCTTGATCGTAGGTCTTCTGAGAGCTCTTTTCTGCGAGGCATGGTTCACATCAGGCAGTGCTTCTTGAAACCAGTAAACCCAAAACTGGTGTGTGTTTTTAAAGGGCAGGACAGCTTTCAGCATCACATCCAATAATATCACACTGATTGGACTCAAGGTTGGCTCATTCCTGGCTCCAATTAGCTCTTGGAGAAGTCATTAGGCTAGGGGTTCACATACTTTTTCCACCCTGCACTGTGAATATTTACACGTTCTGTTCAATAAAAACATGAAAACATATAATGTTTGTGTTGTATTATTTTAAGCAGACTGTGTTTTTCAAATTGTTGTGACTTAGATGAAGATCAGAGCACATTTTATGACCAATTCATGCAAAACTCCATGTAATACCAAAGGGTTCACATACTTTTTCTTGCCACTGTACGTGTGTGGTTTCAGGAAGAGGAGGACAGGGTTATAAGAGAATGCATGCTGAATCGAGATTTTTTTTCTGTGCAGCAGTATTATTTCTGTAGTTAGTGAACCGTATTTCAATGTTTAATGTTTTCCGCGCAATATATGAAGGAACATACGCCTAGTGGAAACCCGATAATACAAACGCGCTGTTGACAACCATCAGTGAATGCGGAGGATTCCAAAGCGCAGGTGCAAGATGTTGGTGCCTCCGTTAACCATTATGGAACGTGGAAGAATCCGAAGCGCAGGTGCAAGATGGCGGCGCCTTCGTTAATCATCGAGGAATGCAGAGGACATTCAAGCGCATGCCCAAAATGGCAGCGCCCGCGTCTAAACATTGGAGTATGAAACGGAGACGTGGAACGCACGCCAGAGGACAATCAGGGACATGATTAATCTATAATCATTATTATCATTGACTATAAATTGTCAATAGCCAGTATACCAGCTGAAGAAGTCACCTTGTGCGACAAAACGCGTCCTGGGGACCTGTTTTACTTTGTCTTTATATTGCATTTATTTTATTAAATCTTTTTAAAGATTTTGTACGTGTCTCTATGGTGGTTTTATGGATTTGCGCGGTCTGAAAAAATCCACAAGCGCTGACCTTAGAGCTACGGAAGCTCCAGCAAGAGTGAGTTTTGAATTGGCAAAGCATCCTGTAGAAGTTGTTGTACCCAGATTTCACACAAGGAAAGTTGCGCTGTGTTTCTTGTCTTTTATGAAATTCCGAGACATGAAGAAAGATACTCCAATAAGGTGTGGGTGACCTGTGAAAATTATAAGAAACAACCCAGACGTGCAGATCCACTTAGAGACAGTGATTGGGCTCTATATTTGTGAGTTAGATACTGTACGCTGATACATAAAATGTTCAATATTGCAATATACCTCACTATTGTATATTTTTATATATTCTCTTCTATGTACATCAATATATGGTTCACTGATTGATGAGCGACATCAAGACTCTGATAGCAATTCATTTTGCGCTGATCAGATATGAGTACGACATTTTCACAATTGGTAAAGGGAAAACCACTGTCTCTGATCTAGCATTTGGGGGATTGTTGGTGAAACGTGTTTTGTGGTGCTTACCTTACTTTTCACAACTGTCACTGGAAAGAAATCTGGCCTTTCCGATGATACCAAACATAACCATAGAATAATTTAAAAAAAAAAAAAAAAAAAAATAGGGTTTTATCATTTTTTTATTTTTTTTAAAAAATTATTCTATGGTTATGTTTGGTATCATCGGAAAGGCCAGATTCCTTTCCAGTGACAGTTGTGAAAATGTAAGCACCACAAAACACGTTTCACCAACAATCCCCCAAATGCTAGATCAGAGACAGTGGTTTTCCCTTTACCAATTGCAAAACGTCTTTTTCCCCTCTGTTCTAAGGCAAAGGCTTTATTCACTTATAACAAAAATTGTCTCTGCACTAATTCACCTTCTCATTTCCCACACTGTGAGCAAATTTGAAAGTGATGGCATAATGTGTTACTATGCCTGATTTAACCCTTACGCTGCTTAGGCATTTCACGCCTCTGTGCTGAGCTAATTTTTTTCATGTTTAACTGCGTTTTAAGCCTTATTTTATTATATGACCCAGACATATAATAGATCGTTCTTTCCGGCAGACTCGGCAGATTCATAATATGTCATTATTATATGTATACGTCATGTCCCTTCCAAACTGTTCCTGAATTTAGCCGCTGGCCCACGTCGATCGGGAGGGAGAGTGGTCCGAAGGACCTCCTCCCCTCCCTTTCAGGCACCTCCTCCGCACTCACGGGGGCACCTGAAATAGACGTCATCGCGCTGCCGCGATGACATCTATCTTCCCCCCGGGGTCCCAGAGTGCCGGGACGACATGCTAGATGTCAGCCTGCACTGGGGGGGGGCAGCAATCATCCGGAATCTGGCTGATTGCTGCCTCCTGTGCTAGGACTCGCTCAGCGCGTCCATAACACAGGAGGTGCACTTGGCAGGACGCGCTGAGCGTGTCCTTAGCAGCCAAGTGGTTAATCTAAAACATGGGGGCGCTAGGGGAAGACTTGCCCCTGGGCACCTCATGACCTTGCTACGCCTCTGGAGCTGTGATACGCTCATATGCTCCACACATTACTGTGAGCTTTATTGCTGTGTAGCTCTGTGATACACTCATACACACTGCACATTACTTTGATTTTTAATTGCTATGGAGCTCTGTAAAACGCTCATACACACTGCACATTACTGTGAGTTTTATTGCTGTGGAGCTTTTGTGATATGCTCATACACACAGTACATTACTGTGAGCTTTATCGCTGATGAGCTCTATGTTACACTCATACACACTCCATATTACTGTGAGTTTTATTGCTGTGGAGCTCAGGGGCACATGCATATAACCTCACAATAGGGTAGGCTACTGTACCTACTTGTAAATCCCAGCCTTCCACAGCCATTTCCAGGGCAAGAGTCCCGATCCTCAGGCAGTTTAGATCACTGCTCAAGTATCTCAGTTTCAGGCCAAGGTTGATCTCTTACACTTGATAGCTTAAATTAGCTATTTGAGACTCCTGACCTCCGGAGGGGGGGGGGGTGAGGATACGTAGGTCACTGTGACCATTCAAATTCCATAGAGTGGTCACAGTGCTATAGTGTCCATTTAATCGCTGTCTGACATGGACATCTCTAAAGTAAATAATAAAAAAACATAACAATCAGAAATGGGAAGAAAAGTAAAAATAAGAAAGAATAAGAAAGTTAGACAAACACTACCCGCACAATCCCATTCAACGTCAGTGACGCTAATGGCATAATGTGTCCTAGACGCATCAATTGCACACACAGGCAGCTGTAAAGCCCCCTTGACATTTAACAGCTGCCGATCTGACTATGAGGACCTTGGTAAAACATGCGGTGCAAAGGCTGGAAAAGCGAGTAAGCCGGACCTGCCGTTTTCTCCCCGAGGGGCCATTCATCGCACGCTGTGTCACGTGCTGCAGCATTAGCATCTCAGCAACTGTATGCACTATGTATTTACAAATCCGTGGAAGGTTATATGGAACACTATCATGGTAATTCAGAGAAGGGTGAAACTCAGGATAACTGGCAGGAGAAGAGAACAATCTAGACCAAATAGCCAATTTGGAAAGTGAGAAAAATTGAAGAATTTTTCTGGTTTGGCTATTTTGACCTAGAATTTTCACTTCTCCAGTCATTCTCCTGAGTTTCACCTTTCTTTGAATAGACCTGAATGTATCCACATTTCAGCTATACATAGAATGTGGAAGAAGGGGGGAGATACCTTCGAATCTGTGTGTATATGAGTGGTGTGCTGCTGCCAGGCAAGGGTATAGGGTATTGCTTTTCTGAATACCCCAGAGTTCAGAGATTAATGTATGCTAATACCCTCTATCAAGCGCTGCTCACTGGTAGATGGTAAACAACTTGTGCTTATTTCTTTCAGGCACAAGTGAAGGCATACAAGTCAAGAAAAACTTGTTTACACGTGCTTTTACAATATAAGCCTTGTCTACTCCTAACACATACCCAGAGACCTCCTCGCTTCCTAACGGGCGCTCTGCGCATGCTCCATTCCTATCCCTCCATGTTCCCGGTGTCCGTCTGTCCGTTCTGGTTCCTGGTATTGTTTCTCAGCTGCTGCACGTCCGCCCGCTCCATCCCCTTTGTCCTTTGTGTCCTGAGCCCTGTGAGGCGGCAGATCCGCCTGGTGAATCCAGAGAGGAGATCCAGCTTGAGGGTCCTGGGAGTGAGCGGCCTTCTTTGTACATTGGACCTGGTAGAATTGAAGACTTAGGACGCACAGACCCACACAAAGGACCAAGGAGCAAGCTGAGCAAAGAAGGGTTTTTTGGCCACCTTTATGGGCTAAAGAAGCGCGGCGGTTGAGCTAATACAGAGTTTAGCTCCAAACCACGTAAGTGTAAATACACTATATCTTTAATTATTACCCTGTACCAGACAGTAAGCACTATTGTTTGGCCATTGTCCTGCTTGTGTCTCTCGAGGCAAAGAGAAAGAAAGGACCTCAGTGACAGATAAAAGGAAGGCCTAACAGTGAGGATATTACTCTCTGACTCCTACCTAAAGAAACTGAAGTAACAGCTCACAAATTGACTTTTTTCAACCACAAGAGGGCGGCAGATCCTGTGGACAATTAAGAGAACAACTCTCTGGTTTCAGGTCCTTTCTGAGCATTTAAGATTACATTTATATATAGTATTGATCGATACATCTGTGAATAGTCACTGTCTTTTGTATGAAACACAGTCCGTTTAATATTCTGTTAAACCAGTAAAGGATTCCTCGCCATTTTGTGATCAGGCTTATATTGTAAAAGCACGTGTAAACAAGTTTTTCTTGACTTGTGCCTAAAAGAAATAAGTACAAGTTGTTTACCATCTACCAGTGAGCAGCGCTTGATCGAGGGTCTTAGCATACATTAATCTTCATTCACTAAGCACTGCTGGTGGCAGAGAAGTTCACCGAAGTTGCAGTTATGGTAAATTTTGGCTATAAAGAAAATTAAACTCCAACACCGGCAGGAGAAATCTCTGCAACAATAAGGAACAATGCTATCCTTCTCCTTCCGATCTCAACATCTAACTGCATAGACAAAGCCACTGATATCTACAACTCCTCCCTCTCCATATCCCTTGACAAACTCGCTCCTACCTCTCACTGTCCTACACGCAGGCCTAACCGCCAACCGTGGCACACTAAATTCACAAGGTATCTTCACCGATGTTCTAGGGCAGCAGAACATGGCTGGAGGAAGTCTTGCACTTTGGCTGACTTCCTGCACTACAAATTCATGCTTCGTTCCTACAGTCTCGCTTTATCCATTGCTAAGCAGTCTTATTTCTCGGCCCTTATCTCCACTTTATCTCAGGATTCCAGATATTTGTTTCATACTTTCAATCTGTTGTAGCGGTCACTCCCGGAGGAGCCGCTGAAAATGAACCACGGGTCAGTCTCCCCGCACTAGGGAATAAATATACTCCAACACAGTTGTGAGTTTTTATCATTTAAATAGTTTACTAAAATATTTGAGCAGATGTTGAAACACGGTATTCACAAGTATCTTTACAGTATTTTCGTATCACGGTAAAACGCGTAGCGGAAAAGAACCGAAACACGAGGCGTCGTATTTCGGAAAATAAAATATTCGCAACCGAACATAAAAGCAATGCAATTTCCCGATAGTTCAGAAAAAGGGACACGTAGCAAAAACCCCAAATATACAATCCCTTCGTATTACGGTAAACGCGCAGCGGAAAGAGAAAAATATATTCGGAACGTATCTTTATCTTTTAACCCCTTGTTCCGATTCGTAGAAAGAAATGAGTCCTGCACAAGTTAAGTCCCAGAATGTGAAAGGTGTATATGTGTGTGTGGTACCCGGGTACTGTTCAACTGGCCAGTGAGTTTATTAACGGAAGGTCTTCGACTAGTCAGTTGGGGCCCTGTGGACTTTAAAGAGAAAACAGCAGCGCGTTCTTTATTTACAGTACGGCCTTGGAGACCTCTCACCCATCCAACGGTTGCTTTAGGCTCCGCTGACCCAGGACGTCTCTCCGCTCGATCTTGACTGGGAATACTAGCGGCCGGATCCGTTGTCTGACTTCCTGTAGCTTGTCCCAGATTCGTCCCGCTCACCGCTTGCTCTCCGTACCCGATCGATTCACGGCAACTCCTTGTCTTTAGGTTTTTGGTTTGTTGGATCTGCAGCAATCTCTGGAACGGTGGGTCTCCTTTTCTTTCGGCTGGATGATCAATAAATGACTGACAGGTCTCGCCCAGGCTCTGGCTTGGGCCCTCTCACGATGTCTTTCACTGCGTCTGCTCCCTCTGGTTCCCTGGCGCGCTGTGGCGCGTTCTCCACGAGGTGGAGGATGTAAGCGTCCAGTCCCCACCCACTTCCTGTATCCTTGCAAAGCATGCCGGGAATTGTAGTCCCAATGTCCAGTGTCTCCAATCGCGATTGTCTCCATCTTGTGGCCAAAAATAGGTACTGCCACAGCAAGATTTGACACAGTTCTACACTCTCCCCCTCCTAGAACTCTTGGGTCTCTCCAAGGAGGTACAACAGTTACATTACAATATACAGGTTCAGCAGCAACCATACAGTGGGTTAGGAACACTTCCTCAAGTTGACTCATATTTTGGGCTACCTCAGCTAACATAGTAGACACTTCGGGCAACCTTTGCACTGTGGTGATGGACTCTTCAGTGCTATGTCCTGGTGAGTCGTAGGTGAGTCGCTGGGGCGGTCGAACAGAGCGTTTTGGTTCTGGCTCAATCAGTTCCTCTTCAGGTGGAAGTACTATAGGTGCTGACTCAATCAGTTCCTCTTCCCCTGGATCAGACATCTCTTCAGAATATGATCCCTCCAGTGAAGGCATAGAACTATAATCACCTGAATAAGCCTCTGGAGCTACCGGGATCCCCACAGCCTCAGGGACTTCCAACTGAAATTCAAGAGGCTCAGGGATATCAACAGTCTCAGGGACTTCCAACAAGAATTCAGGAGCTGCAGGCCTCAAATTACTCTCCCACCGTTCAGGGACAACGACAACCTCTTCAGGCTCCGGCGAGCGCATCCAATCTAGACAATAACTCTCTTCTTCACTGTCTCTTTCGCTCTCTTCGGCAACCCGGGTCTGTTGAGACCGAGTAACAGGGGGCAAACGTGGAACAGGCGGATTTGGCCGAGGCAATTCGTCCCCAACTGGCATCCTTACAGCCTCTCTCAAAGGTAACAAATGATTTCGGTGCCAGTTCTTAAGAGGCCCAGCCTTTCCATCCGGGCGAATCTGATACACTGGTAAACCCGGCAGTTGTTTGCAGACAATGTAAACCTGGGAACTCCACCTATCCGCCAACTTGTGTCTCGCAGCAGCACCCAAGTTCTTCAATAAAACCCTATCACCGGGTTGTAGATCTTGTATTCGAACTTTCAGGTCATAGTTCCTTTTGTTTCTTTGCTCCCTGTTTCCCGAGGTCAAACGGGCCTGTTCAAACGCAGAAGCCAGATTCTTTCGAAGTCTATCCACGTAGTTTCTATGGGAAGCTACTGATGTCTGGTCTAGGGATAAGCCAAATGCCAAATCAACCGGCAGTCGAGCCTCCCTTCCGAACATAAGACGGTACGGTGAATATCCAGTTGCATCGCTCTCCGTACTGTTATATGCATGCACCAGAGTAGCTATGTGACGACTCCAGCTCTGCTTCTCCACATTCGACAAGGTCCCCAGCATGTTTAGCAGTGTGCGATTAAACCTTTCAGGCTGAGCATCACCTTGAGGGTGATATGGTGTGGTTCGGGTCTTTTGGATTCCCAACAGCTCTAACAACTGCCCCACCAGTCTACTTTCAAAGTCTCTACCCTGATCAGAGTGTATCCTCCTTGGTAGTCCGTAGTGAACAAAGAACTTTTCCATCAACACCTTGGCTACAGTCGGAGCGCGTTGATCTTTCGTGGAAAAAGCTTGGGCGTAACGAGTGAAATGATCAGTCACTATTAGAATGTTCCCTTGCCCACTAGCATCCGGCTCTAAGCACAAGAAGTCAATGCACACCAAATCCATGGGTCCCTGGCTCTGCAGATGGCTCATTGGAGCAGTTCGGGTCGGTAGAGTCTTTCTCTGAATACACCTCAGACAGGAATGACAATAACTTTCCACTTCAGCTCTCATACAAGGCCAATAGAACCTATCTCGCACCAGCTTAAAAGTTCTCTCTGCACCCAAATGTCCATGCTCATCATGTAGTGATCGCAGCACACTCTCCCTATGTTTAGCAGGGAGGAATAACTGTTGAATCTCTTCAGAGTTGGTTGAGGGGCCCCTTCGGTAGACCACCCCATCCAACATCTTTAACCGCTCCCACTCTTTGTAGACCAATCTGGCTCCACTCGGGGAGTTGGTTAACAAAATCTCTCGCTGGTTTGCAGACAGGGCCTTTATAGTCAAGGCAATTAAAGGGTCTCTGGCCTGATCCGCTTTCAGGTCCTGTCTCGAAAAGGTAGGTAAACTTTCATCCCTTAACTGCGTAGGGTTACAGTAGAACTCAGAAACAGCCGCAGCCATAACTCCTATGGCCTCTGCTTCAATCCCTCCTTTGACCCGGCGCTCTGTTCCTTGACACAAAGCTTGCACCCTGTCTGGAGTCAACTGAGTCATTCTGTAGTGTAGGGTCTTCTCGATAACGCATCAGCATCTCAATTATTCACCCCAGGGCGATACTTCAGGCTGAACCAAAACCCTGACAGAGCGGCCAACCACCGATGTCCCGTTGCGTCCAGTTTTGCGGTAGTAAGGATGTAGGTAAGAGGATTGTTATCCGTCTTGATCACGAACTCAGCTCCATACAGATAGTCTTTTAGCTTGTCCACCACTGCCCACTTTAAGGCTAGGAACTCCAACTTGTGAGTAGGGTAGTTCTTCTCCGAAGGCGTAAGGCTCCGACTCACGTACGCTACAGGCCTCAACAATCCACCATACTCCTGATACAGGACTCCTCCCAGACCTTCTCGGCTGGCATCCACATGTAGTTCATACGGCTTGTGAGGGTCCGCATAGGCCAAAACAGGAGCTCGGGTTAGGCTCTCTTTCAGCTTTACGAAAGCTCCTTCGCATTGACTAGTCCATTCACCTTGTATAGACTCTCGAGCTTTCCTTGGCCCAGGAGCTGACGGGTTTTTGTCAGAGACCTTGCAGCCTTCTTCTGTGGTTTCCTTCTGCAGGAGTTTGTTCAGTGGTTGAGCTATTTTCGCGAATCCTCCCACAAATCTTCGATAGTATGAACAGAATCCCAAGAAAGATCTAAGCTCAGTGACGTTTCTGGGTCTAGGCCAAGAAGCTACGGCCTCCAACTTCCGAGGGTCTGTTGAAACACCTTCTGCTGAGACCACATGTCCCAAACACGTAACAGACGGTAGACAGAATTGGCATTTCTCTAGAGACAGTTTCAGCCCCTCTTCATGGAGCCTCTTCAAGACCTTCTCCAAACGTTGCTCATGTTCTTCCAGAGTCTTCCCAAACACAATTATGTCATCCAGGTACACTAATACTTCGATTAGATTCATATCCCCGACTGTCTTCTCCATCAACCGTTGGAAAGTGTCTGGAGCCCCCGTAAGGCCTTGAGGCATCCTGTTGAATTCAAAGAACCCCAGTGGACAGATGAACGCAATTTTCTCCTTGTCTTCAGGATGCATCGGTATCTGGTGATACCCGCTTCGCAGGTCTAGTACACTAAACCACTTTGCTCCAGACAAACACTGTAGGGCATCTTCTATCCGAGGAGTGGCATATTGATCGGGGATGGTTCTCCGGTTCAATGTGCGGTAGTCTATACATAGGCGGACAGAACCATTTTTCTTCCGGACCAACACTATGGGAGATGCGTATGGACTCCTGGACTCTTGAATCACCTTGGTTCTTTGCAATTCATTCAGTTGCTCTCACAGATCATCAAAGTCTCCCAGCGGAACTCGCCTTGATCTTTCACGAAATGGCTTGTCTTCTTGTAACCGAATGCGGTGCTCAGTACTCTTAGCTAGGCCCACATCAAACTCATCTTTCGAGAACAATTCCTTCCACTTTAGGACTTGAGACTGAAGACATTTCTTCCACTCAGGTGAAATGGGAGCGTCTTTGGGGTAGAATCTTTCATCTGGAATCTCTTTACCCACTCCCCCTCCTGAATCGGTAGAGAGGGGTGTAGCAGACTCTACTTGCCCGATAGGCATTCGTGCTTTAAGGACTACTGGAGAATCCGTCACATTGCACACGCTGACCGAGACTCTTCCTCGTGTTCTCTTCAGAGCTTTGGTGGAGATTATCTCAGGAATTACTTCGACTCCGGTTTCACTCCCATGATCAAAATCGGTTCCCAGCACCACATAGGGGCCTGGTTGCGATCCATTCAACTTGACTGAAGCCCGGAAACTCGCTACTTCTCCTGCTTGCAAAACCTTCTCTGTTCCACCCAGTCTCCACAGTCTTCCCACCTCGGCAGGGGCCTTTCGTTCTTCGACCATCCTCTGATAGACCGGATGTAACATTGGGTGTACTCCTTGAGTTGAACCTTCTTCCAACACGATAGGCGTCAGGAGACGCCGCACTAGGTCAGTATTCGTCCCCACTATCAGGGAGCTTCTGTTCGCACCCGAGGGTCGAGGACACACAATAGCCAATGCATCACAACCCCCAGACTGCCCGATGACTTCAGATCCGATCTCCAACTTTACTTGCAGATACCCGTCATAAGGGAGTTTCTCAGTGCCGATACCCCATATCTCTAAATCCTTCAATTCTTGCAAAGGAATGTGCTTTAAGTGTTTCTCGTAGAAGTCTCTGTAGATCAATGTCACTTGAGCCCCTGAATCTAACAGGGCTTTGGTGTAGACTCCTTCCACTTGGATTGGCACAATAGGAGAAGGACCTATCAGTTGGTCAGGAAACGTGGTGGCGGCATCCGGACACTTAGACCCAGTTTGCTGTACCCTGGCCTTTTTCTTGGCCCGTGCAGGTTTTGGGTGTGCATTGCTTCCCCATGACGTAGACCCGGATGCTAAGGGAGTGACTCTTTCAGTCCTGGCAGGCTCAGCAGTTGGCTTGGCTTTGGGCCTTCTCGCCCTCTTAGTCTTGACTTGGTTTCTGGAGCGGGGTTCAACCCTCGGGCACTCAGGTTGCTCCTTTACTGGTGCCCACTGGCGTTTCCCCGCCGGTGAGGTAGATAACAGTCCTTCTAAGGCTTCCAACAGTCCCTTGACTCTATCCTTCTCAGGCTTTCGGCCTTTGCACTGTGCGCGGAAATGGCCCATTTCTCCACACCCGAAACATCTCTTCTTAGAGAGCGGAGACGTAGTTGCTTGTTGAGATTTGGTTAAAGGATTTGGACCAGACGCCACAGCAACTCCCGTCATCTGCATACCTGTGAGGAATTTCTGCATTTCTGCCTGCATCTCTGTCACCTTCATCAATACCCGGCACAGTTCCGCATGCGCTTGTTGCAATTCAACTTGAGCTTCCTGAACTTTCTTGATGGTTTTGGACAATTCACCCCGTTCAGGGAGGTTTGACTCTTTGGCAGCCTTCTCTGTAGATTTAAAAACAACTAGATGTTCTTGTTCGTCCTCGTCAGATCCATAGGTATCTAGAGAGTCGCTTTCAGGCTGCAGGCCGTCGCTATGTCTCACAGGTTGTGCATAAGCCCTTTCCCCCGCCTGAAAGATTTCTCTTCTAGTAAAGCCTCTTCCTCTCGTACAACTCGGATCAGTTCCAGGTACTTTAACTCTTGGTTAGAAGGAGGGGGGGTTCCTAGTGGCGCAACAGTTATATACAACAAGTATCAATGTCGTACCTTGAATCAACAGATGTATATATATCTAAATGATTCACAATCCTGCAGCTTCACTAGTGCAATTTCAGAATAAAGTGCTGGTGTCACAATTGGTGTGGTACTAAAGTGCAGTAGTTTACACAATATCAAAAGTGCAACAGTTCATACGGTATTAAAAATGCAGCAGTTTATGCATTAATAAAGTGCAACAGTGACAGCCTGAGTGCGTAGGGAGGGCTTGATATAGCACGTTGATAGATACTTGAGAAAAAAGAAAGGTGGCGCAGATGTCTGCGTCGGCGTTATGGTGATTGGTGCAGTCTTAGTGTACAAAATGACCTTACACTTGTTTCTTATGTGTATTGAAGGTCTACTGTCCTTAGTATCTCTATCTTCCAGAAGTCCTAAGGTAACAGAATGTGCACTGAACGTGCTCTGCCTTGTGCTTGATGCAGCAGTTCCTCCTATGACGTTGGTTAACTCCGCTCGAAAATGGAGATAAAAGAACGGGGGAAGAGAGAAAAGACAATGATAGTGCAGCAGCGTTTTATGCTAGTAAAATCTCTTGTGCTCAATAATTGCACACTTACAAGAGCCAGAGCCACTTAAATCCGGGCTCTGGAGTTGAACTCCTGGTGTCAACTATAGGGTGACCACTTCCCTTCTTTACTGTGACGCCTTCACCTCAGGTGGAGAGACATAAACAGGGGAGAAAAAGTGCTCTCATGGCACAGCATCAGTGGTTACAGACTTGTTACAAAAGAAGGGGGTTGGTTACACTCACCAATTGAGGAGCCTTATTGTTCCAGGCTCAACTGCTGTGCGTATGGTACTACTTGGTGGTGAGTACCGGTACCTCTTTACAGCTGCTACTTCGGATGCTGGCTGTGGTGTCCGTGTGGATCCTGGGCAACTTGCCTTATCAAGTTGGTTCACCAATACAAATATAGTGACTAGATAAGTATTGGGATAAAAAAAAATTAATTCATATACAAAAATATGGGTTACAAGTGCAATGGGTTACATTTGCAATCAATATAGAAGAGAGGGAAAAAGGAAATGAATAAAAATAGAAATAAAAGTAAAAATAAAAGCTCGATAAATATTTCTATTTTTATTCATTTCCTTTTTCCCTCTCTTCTATATTGATTGCAAATGTAACCCATTGCACTTGTAACCCATATTTTTGTATATGAATTAAATTTTTTTTATCCCAATACTTATCTAGTCACTATATTTGTATTGGTGAACCAACTTGATAAGGCAAGTTGCCCAGGATCCACACGGACACCACAGCCAGCATCCGAAGTAGCAGCTGTAAAGAGTACCGGGTACTCACCACCAAGTAGTACCATACGCACAGCAGTTGAGCCTGGAACAATAAGGCTCCTCAATTGGTGAGTGTAACCAACCCCCCTTCTTTTGTAACAAGTCTGTAACCACTGATGCTGTGCCATGAGAGCACTTTTCTCCCCTGTTATGTCTCTCCACCTGAGGTGAAGGCGTCACAGTAAAGAAGGGAAGTGGTTCACCCTATAGTTGACACCAGGAGTTCAACTCCAGAGCCCGGATTTAAGTGGCTCTGGCTCTTGTAAGTGTGCAATTATTGAGCACAAGAGATTTTACTAGCATAAAACGCTGCTGCACTATCATTGTCTTTTCTCTCTTCCCCCCGTTCTTTATTCCCATTTTCGAGCGGAGTTAACCAACGTCATAGGAGGAACTGCTGCCATCAAGCACAAGGCAGAGCACGTTCAGTGCACATTCTGTTACCTTAGGACTTCTGGAAGATAGAGATACTAAGGACAGTAGACCTTCAATACACATAAGAAACAAGTGTAAGGTCATTTTGTACACTAAGACTGCACCAATCACCATAACGCCGACGCAGACATCTGCGCCACCTTTCTTTTTTCTCAAGTATCTATCAACTGCTATATCAAGCCCTCCCTACGCACTCAGGCTGTCACTGTTGCACTTTATTAATGCATAAACTGCTGCATTTTTAATACCGTATGAACTGTTGCACTTTTGATATTGTGTAAACTACTGCACTTTAGTACCACACCAATTGTGACACCAGCACTTTATTCTGAAATTGCACTAGTGAAGCTGCAGGATTGTGAATCATTTAGATATATATACATCTGTTGATTCAAGGTACGACATTGATACTTGTTGTATATAACTGTTGCGCCACTAGGAACCCCCCCTCCTTCTTTCTCTGATATCTGCACACCCATTCGAGAATCTGTGCCATTTCCTAGACGGCAGCAAATCAAAATTAGCACCCACACCTAGACAAGAGCGCCCATACCGATCCTCATTTTTTTCCCCACTTTAACTCTTGGTTACCTGCTCTGCTTCTCAGCTGCATCATCACTGGGTCTAGAGGTTGAGAGCCCCTCATGATCTGTTTTATTCGGATCTTATCTACTTGGGCCGGTTCGGCCCCTTTCTTCAGAAGTATCTGGTGTAGAATCTTATCCAGGCGCCTCATGTACTCGGTCATCCTTTCACCTCTTCTCTGATAGGTGTGTTCGTACTGATATACCAGTTCGGCCGCCTTTTCAGTTCGTCCAAAAACTTCTTCAAGAACGTTTAAGTAATCTAAAGCAGTACAATCTTTTCTACTCAGTTTTAGGTTTCTCACCGCTTCTGACGCAGGTCCCTTTAAGCTCTCGATGATCCTTTGCTTTTTCTGGGCCTCAGGGACATCCCACTCATCCAGAGCCTGCATCGCCTGTTCCACCCATTCTTCAAAGGTTTCCTCTCCCGCCGGAGTTGGTACGTTTCCTGTAAAATTTCTTAACCGTCGATAACCGAAGTTAGTGTGAGGAGGGCTTGTTTTCTGACATTTAGCCAGTAGATCTCCAATAGCCACGATTAAATTCAGGCCCTATCATGGCCAACGGACTAGGCGCAGAAACACTTGCGGATTCGCCACGTGGCGTACTTGGCTTAATTAGTTGGACTTCCACCTCTTCGGCCAGTTTCACGCTCGTGCCCTGAAAACATGGCGGAACACCCTTCTCCCATTCGAGAAGAACATACATGTGAGAAGTATCTGGGTTTTTTTTAATGTCCAGTATTAACCCCCGATGATCTGGTGCTAGCGTGGCCACGGCCTGGCGAATCTGATCTTCAGCCCAAGTGTCTGCTGGAATATCCATAACTATACAACATTCTGACTGGCTACTGTGCTCCCCACACCACTCGGCAACAGTGTCTGGATCCATATTTAACCCTTTAGATGCGGTTTTTCCAGAGACTGGATCCCGGAAACGAGCGCCCACGTGTAGCGCTCACTCCCGGAGGAGCCGCTGAAAATGAACCACGGGTCAGTCTCCCCGCACTAGGGAATAAATATACTCCAACACAGTTGTGAGTTTTTATCATTTAAATAGTTTACTAAAATATTTGAGCAGATGTTGAAACACGGTATTCACAAGTATCTTTACAGTATTTTCGTATCACGGTAAAACGCGTAGCGGAAAAGAACCGAAACACGAGGCGTCGTATTTCGGAAAATAAAATATTCGCAACCGAACATAAAAGCAATGCAATTTCCCGATAGTTCAGAAAAAGGGGACACGTAGCAAAACCCCAAACATACAATCCCTTCGTATTACGGTAAACGCGCAGCGGAAAAGAGAAAAATATATTCGGAACGTATCTTTATCTTTTAACCCCTTGTTCCGATTCGTAGAAAGAAATGAGTCCTGCACAAGTTAAGTCCCAGAATGTGAAAGGTGTATATGTGTGTGTGGTACCCGGGTACTGTTCAACTGGCCAGTGAGTTTATTAACGGAAGGTCTTCGACTAGTCAGTTGGGGCCCTGTGGACTTTAAAGAGAAAACAGCAGCGCGTTCTTTATTTACAGTACGGCCTTGGAGACCTCTCACCCATCCGACGGTTGCTTTAGGCTCCGCTGGCTCAGGACGTCTCTCCGCTCGATCTTGACTGGGAATACTAGCGGCCGGATCCGTTGTCTGACTTCCTGTAGCTTGTCCCGGATTCGTCCCGCTCACCGCTTGCTCTCCGTACCCGATCGATTCACGGCAACTCCTTGTCTTTAGGTTTTTGGTTTGTTGGATCTGCAGCAATCTCTGGAACGGTGGGTCTCCTTTTCTTTCGGCTGGATGATCAATAAAGGACTGACAGGTCTCGCCCAGGCTCTGGCTTGGGCCCTCTCACGATGTCTTTCACTGCGTCTGCTCCCTGTGGTTCCCTGGCGCGCTCTGGCGCGTACTCCACGAGGTGGAGGATGTAAGCGTCCAGTCCCCACCCACTTCATGTATCCTTGCAAAGCATGCCGGGAATTGTAGTCCCAATGTCCAGTGTCTCTAATCGCGATTGTCTCCATCTTGTGGCCAAAAATAGGTACTGCCACAGCAAGATTTAACACAGCGCTACACTGTTGATGTGCCCCACTTCCACTCAACCTTCCACAGATCTCACAGCTGCCAGCTATTTAAGAGATAAGATTTCTAAACTTAGACTAGATGTTTCTTCACTGCCCTCCTCCACTAACCATTCAACCCCATTGACTCCCTCACTCCCTGCCCCCTCTTCCCTTATATCTTCCTTTTCTCTGGACTCAGAGGAGGATATCTCAGAAGTACTCATGTCCTCCTGCCCAACCACCTGTCCGCTTGACCCGATCCCCTCACACCTTTATTCGGTCTGTTCTACCAGTCATAGTCGCTGCTTTGACTCCTATTTTTAACCTATCCCTCTCCTCTGGAGTCTTCCCCTCAGCATTCAAACGTGCTCTGATCACCCCCATTTTAAAGAAGCCATCTCTTGATCCCATCTCTCTTTTGTACAACCGTGCCAACTCTTTGCTCCACTTTGCCTCCAAAATCTCAGAACGTCCGGTCTATAACCAGCTCACCGGTTTCCTGGCTCCTAACTCTCTACTTGACCTACACTGGTGCGGCTTTCGCTCCCAGTGTCCACTGTGACTGCTCTGATCAAGGTGACTAATATTTTAGTGGCTTCTAAAACCAAAGGTCACTTCTCCCTCCTTATTCTTCTTGATAGTTCCGTTCCATTCAACACTGTTGACCACCCTCTCCTGCTCCTCACGCTGGGTCAACTTGGCCTCATTGACACCGTTCTCTCCTGGTCCTCTTCCTATCTCTCTCTTCGCTCCTTCAGTGTCTTCTTCACTGGTGCCTCTTCACCACAGCTTCCTCTCACAGTTTGGGTACTTCAGGCTCTGTCCTGGGTCCCCTACTCTTATCAATCTATACAGCCTCCCTGGGCAACCTCATTTTTTTCCGATGGCTTCCAATATCATTTCTATGCTGACCACACCGAAATCTACCTTTCCTCTCCCAATCTCTTTCCTCCTGTGTTGGACCATTTTACAGCCGGCCTATCAGCTGTCTCTGACTGGATGACCTCCCGTTTCCAAAGCTTAACTTATAAAAAATGAACTTCTCATCTTCCCTCCCTCTAAAACCTCCATTCTTGCGCCCATATCCCTTCACGTGAATGAGCCACCATTACTTCTACCTCTCAGGCTCATTGCCTAGGGATCTTCTTGGACTTCGATCTATCCTTTACTCCTCACATTCAGTCTCTAACCAGATCTTGCTACTTCCACCTAAAAAACATTGCACGCATTCGTCCCATCCAAGCTCTTATTATCTCCCGCCTCGACTACTGTAACTAGAAATGTGCATTTCATATCGTCAAAATTTCATTTTTGTCAGAGAGTTCCATTTTCGTTATTTTTTTTCATTTCTGAAAGGCGGAATATCGGCCGTCTGAAATTACGAATCGTGACATCGCATGAAAACGAATAAACGAAATGTTGGAAGGCAAGATGATCTGAAAGAGATCCGAAAGGATAAAAAAACATAACGAAAATTATCCAAAAACGAGAAAAAAATGGAACGAAAATTACCCAAAAAAACGGAACCATATGTTCCAAAATGAGAAAAAAAGGAACGAAAATTATCCAAAATGAAAAAAAAAAATGGTACAAAATGATTTCAAAGTAATAAAAACGGGGATTTTTATATCATTGAAATTTACAGGATTTGCCTATAGGTTTCAATGTTAAAAAATCCCCGTGTTTATTAAATATTTCTTAAACTATTTTTTTTTCACTTGCAGCAAAAAGCCATTTTGAATAATCTTTTGGATTTTTTTGGGTGAAATTTTAGGTTTCCTAACTTTTTTTTTTTTTAAAAAAACAAGACTTTTTTCCCCGTAGGTTTCAATGTAAAAAAATATTTGCGTTTTTAATACATATTTCTTAAACCATTCATTTTTTTTTCACTTGCAGCAATAAGCTGTTTTGTTTATTTATTTCTATGATTTTTTTTAGCAGTTTTCTGGATTTTATGGGGGAAATTGTATTGTTCCTAATTTATTATTTTGGCATCATGGTGAGTTCCGTAACCCTCTCCAAGGTCCTAATGCATTTTTTTTCCAATATGAAAATCTTTTATTGGTCTTTTTCAAAAAATAAGTCAATAAACCAGGGGGTACAGAAAGAAAAAGAAGGATGGGAGAGGAGCACATCAGCATATAATGCTATAAATTACAACATAGACCTGCAACACCATATATAACAGTCCTGCACAGATCAATACACGGAGCCAATACATCAAATAGCAACTTCAAATGCATCCCACACCCACCAGCGATCACATGCGTCCCATCACCCTATGGGTCATAGCGTCTAGAGCACACATCTCTGTGACCTGCTTCTGGATATCAGCTACAGTAGGCACTGATACATTTTCAATGAATGAACACTAGGTTTCAGACCAGCAGTTCAGCACTATGGACAGCTATTGAGCTAACTGTGGTGCTGCTGAACCATCAATTTTACATTACTCACTTACTGTGAGTTTTATTGCTGTGGAGCTCTGTGATACGCTCATACACACAGCACATTACTGTAAGCTTTATTGCTGTGGAGCTCTGTGATACACACTGCACGTTACTGTGAGTTTTATTGCTGTGGAGCTCTGTGATACACTCATACACACCGCACGTTACTGTGAGTTTTATTGCTGTGGAGCTCTGTGATACGCTCATACACACCGCACGTTACTGGGAGTTTTATTGCTGTGGAGCTCTGTGATACGCTCATACACACCGCACGTTACTGGGAGTTTTATTGCTGTGGAGCTCTGGGGTACATGCATATAAAATATAATCTCACAAAAGGTATCCTACTGTACCTACTTGTAAATCCCAGCCTTCCACAGCCATTTGCGGTGCAAGAGTCCCGATCCTCAGGCAGTTTAGATCAGTGTTCAGTTATCTCAGTTTCAGGCCAGAGCTGATCCCCTACACTTGGTGGCTTAAATTAGCTCTTTGAGACCCCTGACCTCAGGAAGGGGGGTGAGGACACTTAGGTCACTGTGACCATTCAAATTCCATTGACTGGTCACAGTGCCTATAGTGTCCATTTAATCGCTGTCTGAAATGGATATCTCTAAAGTAAATAATAAGAAAACATAACAATCAGAAACATGAAGAAAGGTAAAAATAAGAAGGAATAAGAAAGTTAGAAAAACAAATACCCACAATCCCATACAACGTCAGTGACGCTAACGGCATAGTGTCCTAGACACATCAATCACACACACAGGCAGCTGTTAAGCCCCCTTAACATTTAACAGCTGCCGATCTGACTATGAAGACCATGGGAAAAGATCCGGTGCAAAGGCTGGGAAAGCGTGCAAACCGGATCCGCCAACTTCTCCCTGAGGGGCCTTTCATCCCAGGCACCCAAAACAAAAACATGGCAGACGGCATCATGAAATCAGAAACGACCATAATCACCAGAACCCATTTGGGTCCGAATCAGACTCATAGTCGTCCTCATTCTCCAGGAAACACCTCCGTCTATGAGGATTCCGCTCACTTTTAGCCCAGTGTTCCTTCCGGAACAGTAACCCAAAGGGCGACTGTACATAGCCCTCGGGGACATGACATGATTGCGGGATCTCGACATCAATCAGACTGGAGGTTGCACCATCCTGGTGCCAGATATTCTTGGACTCAGAGTGGTTAAGTTGGTCACCTTTTTTCGGTGTCTCCTGGATAGAGACCTGGAAATGGTGACCACACCACATGACCTGACAGTGGTGGGGGCAGACTTTGGTTTCTCGGGCCCACAACTGGGTTTGGCCTCAATGGACCCGCTGTGAGAAATGGGCACAGCGGTCTCATGACTCAAGAACTGAAGTATAGCTGACTCGAGGCGTGACCTGCGTTTTGCCGACAGCTCACCGGCTTCTGGCAAGACAGGCAGCTCGCCAGCATCACCTATGCAAGACGTAAAGGGCTTGTCGCCCAAACCAGACGTTAAGGGCTTGTCGCCCAAACCAGACGTTAAGGGCATGTCGCCCACAAGGGACAAAATAGGCATGTCACTAGAAACAGGCATTAGGGGCACATCGCTCGCGTTATACATGAAGGGCTCAGCACCCACACTTGGCAAGACAACGGTAGGAACAACACTGGACCCACTGTGGGACAAGGGCACAGTGGTCTCATGTGTTAATGTGGGCACATCGGTCTCATAACCTAACGAGGCCTCAGCAATCTCGCAGCAGGACATTGGCACAGCTGGCCCACATAACACGTGCGCAACTGTCTCGTGGCTTGGCATTGTCATGACTAGCAGCTCGCTAGTAGAACCAGACATGAATGTCTCAGTGACGAAATTAAACATAAAGGGCTTATCGCCCAAACCAGACAGACAACGGTGGGAACAACACTGGACCCACTGTGGGACATGGGCACAGTGGTCTCCCATAACATGGGCGCAGCTGTCTCATAGCTCAGTATTGGCACAGCTGGCTCGTCAGCAGACATAAAGGGCTCATTGCCTAAAACAGGCGTGAACACAGCTTCCTTGAAGCTCAGCGTGGGCATCACTGGCACCATGCCAGGTTCGGGCATTGCTGACACATTGCCAGCATCAGGTAGTGTGACCTCGCAACCAGACTTCATTATTGCAGGAGGCACTGGCATCTTGCCAGCCTCAGGGCGCACAGGTTTTAATGGGCAGGCATTGATTTTATGCATCGGGGAACTGCAGTAATAGCACAGGTTAAAAATCTTCTGTTTCTCTTTTTCAGACATGGGAGGTGTCCCAGAGACTCTGCTAGGAGGAACCGCATAATTTAGCACACAGTGAGAAGACATTAACCTCTTCAGTTCCAAAAGTAAATCAAAAACCATTTGAAGCACAGAATGTATCACAGTAAGCTCACCTGCAGGCGTGCATGGACGGTTTGTAATGTAACGGTTGGCCCCTGCTTGGGCCATCGTGGTGGTTAGGACCAAGGAGTGAAGCCCTTAAGGCAGGTGAGTTACTGACTGGACACAAGGACAGACTGATTTCTCCAAAACCAAAGAAGCATCAAAAAACAGAACTGAATTGCCACTAAGCTCCGAAGGCTTCAAGACCGACAGACCACTTAGGACACGCTCAGAAACACAAAGACACGCCTGACAATCTGTGAATTGAGCAGGCCGCAGGGCAGTCAACAAAACAGAGAAACACAATGATAAACCTGACAATCCGTGAATAGAGCAGGCTGCAGGGCAGTCAACAAAACAGACAAACACAATGATATACCTGACAATCCGTGAATTGAGTAGGCTGCAGGGCAGTCAGCAAAACAGACAGACTACACTAAAGAGGTCCTTATAAGCGGCCTCTGAATATATACTAGACTAAGACAGACAAGGTACATAAAACATGAAACATACAAGAATCGTCATACAGGCAGAGGTTGGCATCAGATCAGTATATACAGTACCAGGAGTGGACAGAAGGAATAGTAAGGAATAAAGCCGAGGTCAGAACCAGAAAATACTTGGACAGGAATGCTTTGCAGCAACACAGGGAACACAAACCAGACTAGACATGTGCATTCGTTTTAGTACTAAAACGATTTAGTCCGAATTTTGGGATAATTTAGTTTTAGTATGACTCAAGAGAAACGAAACTGCTCAGTACAAAAAACGAAAGAAACTAAAATAAAATGCACTACATTTTAGTTTCAGTCCTTTTTGTGATATTACATTGATGAGTGAAGGAGACCAGCAATGAAGATCGCAACATCGCAACATCCGAAGTTCTGCACCCTCCACATGCCAATGCAGTAGGATGTTCTATACAGAGAGTGGCATTAATTAATGCAGGAGTATGTTCTATACATTATACAGAGAGGGGTATTAATGCAGGAGGATGTTATATACATTATACAGAGAAAGGTATAAATTGAGGAGAATGTTCTATACAGAGAGGGACATTAATGCAGGAGGATGTTATCTACATTATACAAAGAGGGGTATTAATTAATGCAGGAGGATGTTCTAAACATTATAACAGAGAGGAGCCTTTTTTTTTTTAGCCCTTTAAATCCAGTGGCTGTGAGCGCTGAGATCGGCTGCTTGTTACATTATATCTCAATACAATGAATCAGGCTCAGTTGTTACAGTAACTGACTGTAACAGCGCTCAGAGTTTCAGTAAAACAAGGAAATAATATTGTTCTAACCTCTTACATATAAATATTATTTACTAGTTTTACAGAAACTCTGAGCGCTGTGATGAGCAGCAGTCAGTTACTGTAACAGCTTTGCCTGACACGGGGCAGTATTACAATGTTGGTGCCAACTTAACCTGTTGTAAACTGAAAACCTCCATAGGCTATAATGGCTCTGGAAGTTTACAACAGCTCTGGTTAAGTTAGCACCAACTATGTAATATGGCCCACATTGTGCTGAGAGTGAGAGATACTGTAACAAGCAGCGATCTCAGCCCTCTGAGGAGCCACCACAACAATAGTAATTGTATCCACTGGTTTTCGGATGAACGAAATTAGTTTTCATACTAAAGAACTGAAAACGAATTTCTTTAGCAACTAAATAAATTGCATTTTAGTACTAATCCATTAGTTCAAAACGAAATTTTGTGCTGTGCACATGTCTAAACCAGACAGAACCACCACCAAGGGGCGCAGCCAAAGCGTAACACAAATACTGGAATATTACTTTTAAATCTAAGGAGTGTGATAAAGACTTTATTAAGCCCTTGATGACAAATGACGTAACATCTACATCATTAATGATTGGCTTTACAGAGCCCTGGTCCTTAACCCCTTCACTGCTGACGAAGTGTGGGACACTAGACTTGTGCACCGTTTTTTTTTTTCGGTTCAATTCGGTTCGGTTCGGTTCGTTTGGATTTTGTAGATTTTTGTTTTGGCTCGTTTCGGCCGATTTCCGTTTCGGTTCGTTTCGGTTCGTTTTTGGTATCAACTTTTTTTTGTGATTTCGGAAATTTTTGTGTTTTTTGGAACGTCTGTTCTCCTCGTTTCAAAGTGTCTATTCATTTTGACGTTAACGAATGGTTTTTCGGATCCGATATTTCAGTCGATACGATAATTCTGCCGATACGATAATTCTGCCATTGAGATTTCTCATGTTTTACAAGAAAGATGCATTGAGATTTCCCTGGTTTCCCAGGAAGGATACATTGAGATTTCTCTGGTTTTCCAGGAAGGATACATTGAGATTTCTCTGGTTTTCCAGGAAGGATACATTGAGATTTCTCTGGTTTTACAAGAAGGATACATTGAGATCTCTCATGTTTTACAAGAAGGATACATTGAGATTTCTCATGTTTTATAAGAAGGATACATTGAGATTTCTCATGTTTTACAAGAAGGATACATTGAGATGGGAATGATACAAAATTACAGAATCAGTGATATAACCGAAAAATACGATGTCCGAAATTACTGAAATGGAACCGAAATCAGGAATGGAATGAAAATGAAATTCGATTTTACACATTTCTAGTCCATTCGAAAAGTTTTCTTTTCGGCTCAGAAATTTGTTCGGATCTGCCGTTTTCGGATCTGAAAATTTTCGGAAAATTGTCCGAATCCGAATGCACGAATCGGGAAATTTCGTGGAAATTCCGAAACACACATCCCTATGGGACACGTCCTCATTGATGCACGTTACATGCTGAGGACGTGCCCCACACGTCATCAGCTGTGCGGGACCCCCAGCGAAGATACTCACCTCTCTGTCCGGGGTCCCGCGGTGTTCTGACTTCAGCGTCCTCAGATGCTGAAGTCAAGCTCCTCCCGATGTAAATGACTAGGGATGAGCTGTTCGGGTTCGGACGGTTCGGAGTTCGACCCGAACTTTGGCAGTTCGAAAGTTCACGAATTTCGAACTTTTTGGGCATGTTCGGTTCGAGTTCGAAAACAAAAGAAATTTTGAAAAAAGTATAGAAAATGCTTAAAAAAATACTAAAAAATCTAGAAATAAAGAGACTCTTTACTACAGAATATTATAAGCAACGGTTTATTAGATATTAAATTAAAAACTAATGTGTACGTGGAAAGATTATCAACTCTAAATGACCTCTGTTCATAAACGGGCATAACACCAGGTGTTTTTAGTCTGGTAATCAATTTGATACATTGTACAGTATACTGAGGGGGTGGGGTGGTGTCTGCTTCTGATTGAGATTTGAGAATTAATTTCCCTAAAACATCCTAATATGCTGCATTTAACCCTTTCGCTGCTGAGGCTTTTCACACCTCTGTGCTGAGGTCATTTTTATCGCTTTCGCTCATCATGTTTAACCGCGTTTTGTAGCCATATTTTGATATATGACCCAGACATATTATATATCGTTCTTTCCGGCAGACTTGGCAGATTCATAATATGTCATTATTATATGTATACGTTATGTCATGTCTGTATATTATAACAAAAAATGCAATAAAATTAGAATTTTCAATAATTTATTATGTGTAAAGTGTTTTTTTTCACATTTTAACATGCGATCGTTTGCGGTTATATTTTGTATGGGGTGCGCTTGTTAAAAAAATTAGAAATGGGGTCTCGTTACATTTTTTTTTTGGGGAAAATTTTGCTTTTTTTAACAAACGCACCGCATACAAAAATCGTTAGTGCAGCATTATTGTTCACATTATAATTGAAATGGGAACAATATTGCTGCATTAACAAAACAAAATAAAAACAAAAAAACTTGTTTATTTATTTTTAGAATTTTTTTAAAAATATTTTTATTTTTTTATTTTTATTTTTCATTAAAAACATTTTTCATGCTCATGTTTAGTATCCTTGGAAAGGCCATGCTCTGGCCGATCCAAAGATATCAAACATTAACCCCTAGCTGCCACGGATCGGGAGATAGGGGGTTCATTGGAACCCCCTATCTCCACCATTGATGGCAGCTAGGGGTTAACTCCAGGACTGGCGTCATCGTGCTATGCATGATGACGCCAGTCCTCAGGGGGAGTTCCTGGAGGCTTGGCCGACATCCAAGATGTCGGCCAGCTCCAGGAGAGGATCACGATCCGGCACTTTTCAGCGCCGATTCATGATCCGGCTCCCCAGGGGTTAATCACAGCCACCGTTTGGAAGGGCAGGCTGTGCCCTTCCAAACGGTGCCTGGATTAACCCTCTGCCCCCCGGCGATCGGGAGGGAGAGAGGTCCAAAGGACCTCCTCCCCTCCCTTTCAGGCGCTTCATCCGCACATGCGGGGGGCGCCTGAATTAGATGTCATCGCGCCGCCGCGATGACATCTAATTGCTCCGCCGGGGTCCCGGAGTGCTGGGCTGACATCCAAGATGTGAGCCCGCACCGGGGGCGCAGCAATCCGCCGGAATCCGGCGGATTGCTGCCTCCTGTGCATGGACCCGCTCAGCGCGTCCATAGCACAGGAGAACCACTTGGCTGGATGCGCTGAGCGCGTCCATAGCAGCCAAGTGGTTAACTGGTGTTTGAAAAAAATCTAAAGCAATGTTATTTTTCACCTTGGGATTAAACATTCACAGGGTTATTCAGAGAGCGGGGAAAAGCAGGAGAATAAGGCTAGGGTCAGACGAAAGCATTTTTCCCCGCGAACGTGAAAAAGTGCGTCTGAACGCATTGACGTATTTTTTCACGGAATGCGCAAAAACGACGACGACGCGCATTTTCGGGCGTGATTTTGTACGGATCGTCAATAAAACTCTTTTTGCATCTGGACGTTATGTAGGCTGGACATTAGCAGCGTCTGACATCTCCTAATCACGCACACACGCCGCTATGCCGCAGCTGCGCACTCAGTACGTCAGTACTAGCGGTTCAGCGTTCTCGAAAAAATGCGTTCAAATTCCACTTGCGTTGCACGGCCGGACTTTTGTGCGGCCGTACTTCGTATATTGGCCGTCATTGCCCGTCATCTGCTGCTAGTGCCGCCGTAATTAAGTGCGCCAGAACGCACGTTAAAAGTGCGCTGGTCTGACCCCAGCCTTACTGGAGAAGTGAAAATTCTAGGTCAAAATAGCCAAACCAGAAAAATTCTCCCATTTAACTCACTTTCCAAATTGTTCTCTTCTCCTGCCAGTTCTCCTGGCTTTCATCTCTCTCTCGGGGTTGTTCAGAGAAAGGTGAAAACCAGGAGAATGGCAGGAAAAGAGAACAATCTGGACCAAATAGCCGATTTGGAAAGTGAGATAAGGCTAGGGTCAGACTAACGCATTTTTCGCAGCGACCGTCAAAAAGTGTTTTCGAGCATTGCCGTATTTTTTTCACGGATTGCGCAAAAACGGTCATATGATGCGCATTTTTGGGCGTGATTTTTTACGGATCCAAACCAGGAAACTTTGGGTGTCTGGATGTTATGTTGGCCGGACATGAGCAGGGTCTGACGTCTCCAAATCACGCACACACGCCGCTAGTGGACGCAGCGCACTCTGTACGTCCGTACTAGCGGTTCTGCGTTCTCGAAAAAATGCGTTCATTTTCCACTTGCGTTGGGCAGCCGGACTTTCGTGCGACCGTACTTCGTATATTGGCCATCATTGCCCGTCATTTGCTGCTAGTGCGGCCGTAATTAAGTGCGCCTAAACGCACGTTAAAAATTCGCTAGTCTGACCCCAGCCTAAATGGAAGAATTTTTCTGGTTTGGCTATTTTGACCTAGAATTTTCAATTCTCCAGTCATTCTCCTGCTCTTCACCGCTCTCTGAATAACCCTGACAGGGTTATTCAGAGAAAGTTGAAACTCAGGAGAATGACTGGAGAATGGAAAATTCTAGGTCAAAATAGCCAAACCAGAAAAATTCTCCCATTTATCTCACTTTCCAAATCGGCTATTTGGTCTAGAATTTTCCATTCTCCAGTCATTCTCCTGCTTTTCACCGCCAAAAAATCAGTAAACTTTTTCTGCGTGTCCGAAAATGTCTCCTCTTTTCATACAGGCTGCCGCCCCAAGCAGTTGTTTATGGGTAGATTAAAGGAAGAGCAATTACCGTCATTTGAAATGTAATTTTTTGGTTTTTAAATATTTCTATACATCCTAGAAATCCGCCACTTCACGGGCAGGTTATGGGGACCTCCTAGGCACGATATTTGAAGGAATTTTTGGTTTTTATTTTTAACCCTTATTTCATGGAAAACTCACTGTTCCTTTAAAAACTTTTTTTTTTTACTTTTTGTCCTTGTTTCCTGTCCCCCAGGTCACTACCCGGACCCCCATACACCTTTTATGGCAAATATCTAGCATATATGCCCTCTTGGAGGGCACTCTAAAAAACCGAATTTTCAGCCCCATTGACTTGTATGGGGGTTCGGGTTCGGGTTCGGTCCCGAACAAATGGGAAGTTCGGGTTCGGGCTCAAACCGAACTCGGGGAGTGTTCGGCTCATCCCTATAAATGACGTCATCGCACCATGCCCCGGGAGATAGCCTAGAAGGGAGGGGGGATCTGGTAGGATCCCTCTCCCTCCCGATCGGGAAGGAGCAGCACCAAAAGCCAGGCACCGCTTAAAAGGGGAGAGTCTCCCCTTTTAAGCGGTGCCTGGCTTTAACCCCTCAAGCGCCGGTCGCCAAAGTGCGGCCTAGCTCCGGTGGGGGCCGCCATCTTGGATGGCGGCTCCACCCTGGGTCCCCCCTTGCTGCCCAATGTCATCATGCATAGCGTGATGACGTCAGATAGCCGGGGAAACCCTAGCTGCCCGGGGATTTCCCAAGGAAATCCCCTGGTGGAGATAGGGGTTCCTGTGAACCCCGATATCTCCAGAACTGTGGCAGCTAGGGGGTCATGGAGGGGGTCATTTGAAAGGCCTGAGCATGGCTAGGTAAAAAGTAAAAAAAAAAGGATGTTTTTTTGTGTGTTGTTTTTATTAATGCAGCAATATTGTTCACATTTCAAATATAATGTGAACAATGACGCTGCACTAATGATTTTTTTTGTCAATGGAGTGCGTTTGCTAAAAATCACGTAATTCCCCCCAACAAAATGTAACAAGTCCCCATTTCTAATTTTTGTACAAGTGCACCCCATAGAAAACATAACCGCAAACGCTCATGTGCTAAAATGTGAAAAAAAACACTTTACAAACTGCAGATGATTAAAAATTAAATTTTTATTGCATTTTTTTCTTAATATACAGGCAGGACATGACGTATAGATATAAAAATGATATATTATGAATCTGCGGAGTCTGCCGGAAAGAACGATATATATAATATGTCTGGCGGTCATTTAATAAAATGTGACTTCAAATTGCGTTTAAACATGATGAGCGAAAGCGGTAAAAATGAGCTCAGCACAAAGCGGTGAAATGCCTCAGCAGTGAAAGGGTTAAGGGGTTAAACAGCATATCAGAGGAACATGTAGTATAAATGAACACTTCTTAGAATTCAGAGGCACAGGTGTTGTTGATACATGTTCAGGAGACACTACCAGTCTGCAGGCAATTAATCAAATTCATGAGGCCAGACTAATTAGAAGCACATGTTATTTCCAAACACTAATTAACAGCACCTGTTGTTTACGCCGTTTGAGAGCACAGGTCATTTAGAGGTGAGAATCTTTGCACCTAGACATTAGTTTTTTAATTCAATATCTAATAAACCGTTGCTTATAATATTCTGCATTAAAGAGTCTCTTTATTTCTAGATTTTTTTGGTATTTTTTAAGCATTTTTTATACTTTTTTCAAATTATTTTTTTTCGAACTCGAACCGAACACGCCAAAAAGTTTGAAGTTCGTGAACTTTCGAACTGCCAATGTTCGAGTCGAACCGAACAGCTCATCCCTACTATCAAGGAGAGGGATCATTACTGGTTGGCAAGCCTTCTTGATCCACGATACAAGGGTAAAGTTGCAGAGCTCATCCTGCCCGCACAGAGGGAGCACGGGATGAAAAAACTTGAGGACGCTCTAAAGCGACAATTGTGTAACACCTTTCCAGGCACTGGTAGGTTACCAAGTGATGACACACGTGCTTCTGAGGCTGCGAATGATCAGAGGAGTAGTGGTGAAGGCCAGGGCCGCTTGACTGATGCATTTTTAAATTTTTTTAGTCCACGACGCCCAGGGACGTCAAATGTAGGCACCCATTGCCAGCGTCTTCACCATATGGTGCAGGACTACCTAGGGGCAAGTGCAGACCTGGATACCTTTCCAGCAGATTATCCACTGGCTTACTGGGTGTTGAGATTGGATCACTGGCCAGAATTTAGCCAATATGCTATGCAGCTACTAGGTTGCCCTTCATCCAGCGTGCTTTCTGAAAGGACGTTCAGTGCCGCTGGAGGTTTTGTCACAGAAAAAAGAGTGCGTCTTTCCACCGACTCTGTAGATCGGCTGACATTTACAAAAATGAATCAGTCCTGGATCAGCAGCTATCAATCCCCTGATGCTGACATAACGGAATAGATCGGGGATTTCTTCTGCATTCACAAAACCTCCACCACTGAACTCCTACACAATACTACAAAGGGGTTACGGTGTGAAGGCACTTGCTGCCACCAAAGGCAAAATATTTGGGTGCACTCACGCCTTTACCAGATTAATATCTTTTTAATATAGGACCGCATGGTCCACTCCTGCACTCTTCCACAATACCACAAAAGGGTTACGGTGTGAAGGCACTTGCTGCCATGAAAGGCACAATATTTGGGTGCACTGACGCCTTTACCAGATTCATATCTTTTTAATATAGGACCGCATGGTCCACTCCTGCACTCTTCCACAATACCACAAAAGGGTTACGGTGTGAAGGCACTTGCTGCCATGAAAGGCACAATATTTGGGTGCACAGCCACTGACGCCTATTTTACCAGATTTATAACATTTAAATTTTTTGGACCGCAGGGTCCAACCCTGCACTCTTCCACAATACCACAGAGGGGTTACGGTGTGACGGCACTGTTGCCGACACTAAAGGCACAATTTTAAAGCACCTATTGTTACTTTCATCCAAAGCCTGCATAAGTTTCACCATAATTTAGCCAAAAAATCACTAAACTTGTTCTGCGTGTCCTAAAATGTCTCCTCTTTTCATACAGTCTGCCACCCCAAGCAGTTGTTTATGGATAGATTAAAGGAAAAGTATTTACCGTCATTTGAAATGTCAATTTTTTGTTTTTAAATGTTTCTATACATCCTACAAATCCGCCACTTCACGGGCAGGTTATGGGGACCTCCTAGTCACGATATTTGAAGGAATTTTTCGATTTTATTTTTAACCCTTATTTTATGTAAAACGCACTGTTCCTTTAAAAACGTTTTTTTTAAAACTTTTTGTCCTTGTTTCCTGTCCCCCAGGGCACTACCCGGACCCCCATACACCTTTTATGGCAAACATCTAGCATATATGCCCTCTTGGAGGGCACTCCAAAAACCAAACTTTTGAGTCCTATTGACTTGCATTGAGTTTGGTTCGTGTTCGAGTTCAAACTCGAACTTTCGAAATTGTTCGAGTTCGAATGCGAACCAAACTCGGGGGTGTTCGGCTCATCCCTACCAGAGAGCCAGCGATGGCCAGAGAGGCAGTGATGTATCAGATCTGGGACTTGTCCACGTAAAGTAAATTCGCCTAAGGCTAGGGACAGATGAGCGCATTTTCTGCGGCCACCGTCAAAATGTACGTCGATGCGTGCGCACGCATTTTTTCACAGAATACGCTTAAGTGGTCAGACGATGCGCAATTCTGGACGTATTTCATGACGGTGGGGTAAAAAGAAGTCTAGGGAAATCCGGCTGTTTGAACGTTATGTTGGCCGCACACTAGCAGCGTCTGACATCTCCTAATCACGCACACACGCTGCTATGCGGCCGCAGCGCACTCTGTACGTCAGTACCAGCGGTTTAACGTTCTCGAAAAAATGCGTTCATTTTCCACTTGCGTTGCGCGGCCGGACTTTTGTGCGACCGTACTTCGTATATTGGCTGTCATTGCCCGTCATCTGCTGCTAGTGCGGCCGTGATTATGTGCGCCAGAACGCGCGTTCGCACTGCCTCAGTCTGACCCTAGCCTAAAAAAGAAAAAAAAAGTTAAAATAATTGTTGCGAGGCTGTCAGCAGGATCTGCTCAGTTATTCCAGCACAAGAAAAAGGGAATTCTCTTCTTTTTAATAGATTATCCCTTTATTAAAGGGCCGTTTTTTTGTTTTTTTTCTCCCAGTCTGTCGTCCTTGCTTGTTTTGGGATATAAGAGGGGGCGGCATGTCATTCCGTGACATTATGAAAGTTTGGAATTTGCTTAGCCACACGGGAGGATAATAAGAAATTTACCCTTTATGGAATCTGAGCACTGCAAAACGAACCGCCCCCCCCCGCGCACGCGCGTTAATGGTTAACCGCCACAGAGTTTACGTCGCTGTCCCTGAATCTGGGTAAATATTAGGATGACATTGAACGTTGATCTTGGCTTAGGATACATGGAAAGCATCGCCCTCCTTATCCCTGATTTTAGCAGATTGCTTGTAGGCGGCCAATGACTCCCTGATAAACCGAGCAATAATTAAGAGAATATGGCCTCATAAAGCGCCCGGTTAACTTCTGACCCACATACAGCCTCCCATCGCTCTGCACAGACACGTTCCATGCGAACCAGAATAAACCAGCGCAATCCACACAGGGAACCCCTTCAATCTGAGACACAGGGAAGATTAAACTCAGCGAGACAGAGAGTCACCCCTTTATTCTGAGACCCGGAGACCATGTGTGCTGACCATTAAACACACCGAGTATCTTCACATTCATTCTGATACTAGTCATAAATAAACCACCCCTGGAAAATGCAATTTATCCTTAAAATGCAACCTGAACATGCGTCCATTCACCCCGAGACAGCAGGGTGTATATACAGAGTATATACACAAGGGTGAATGTGTGTGATGAGAGGTGGGAGGAGGCAATGTGTGACGGGTGTTGTGTGAGTGTACACAGGGCTGTATGTGTATGATGAGAGTGTGTGATGGGTGTTGTGTGAGTGTACACAGGGTTGTGTGTGTATGATGAGAGTGTGTGACGGGTGTTGTGTGAGTGTACATGGGGTTGTGTGTGTATGATGCGAGTGTGTGACAGGTGTTGTGTGAGTGTACATGGGGTTGTGTGTGTATGATGCGAGTGTGTGACAGGTGTTGTGTGAGTGTACATGGGGCTGTGTGTGTATGATGCGAGTGTGTGATGAATGTTGTGTGAGTGTACACGGGGCTGTATGTGTATGATGAGAGTGTGTGATGGGTGTTGTGTGAGTGTACACAGGGTTGTGTGTGTATGATGAGAGTGTGTGATGGGTGTTGTGTGAGTGTACACAGGGTTGTGTGTGTATGATGCGAGTGTGTGACAGGTGTTGTGTGAGTGTACATGGGGTTGTGTGTGTATGATGCAAGTGTGTGATGAATGTTGTGTGAGTGTACACGGGGCTGTATGTGTATGATGCGAGTGTGTGACAGGTGTTGTGTGAGTGTACACGGGGCTGTATGTGTATGATGAGAGTGTGTGATGGGTGTTGTGTGAGTGTACACAGGGTTGTGTGTGTATGATGAGAGTGTGTGATGGGTGTTGTGTGAGTGTACACAGGGTTGTGTGTGTATGATGAGAGTGTGTGACGGGTGTTGTGTGAGTGTACATGGGGTTGTGTGTGTATGATGCGAGTGTGTGACAGGTGTTGTGTGAGTGTACATGGGGTTGTGTGTGTATGATGCAAGTGTGTGATGAATGTTGTGTGAGTGTACACGGGGCTGTATGTGTATGATGAGAGTGTGTGATGGGTGTTGTGTGAGTGTACACAGGGTTGTGTGTGTATGATGCGAGTGTGTGACAGGTGTTGTGTGAGTGTACATGGGGTTGTGTGTCTATGATGTGAGTGTGTGACAGGTGTTGTGTGAGTGTACACGGGGCTGTATGTGTATGATGAGAGTGTGTGATGGGTGTTGTATGTGTATGATGTGAGTGTGTGATGGGTGTTGTGTGAGTGTACACTGGGTTGTAGGTGTATGATGAGAGTGTGTGACGGGTGTTGTGTGAGTGTACACTGGGTTGTAGGTGTATGTGTATGATGAGAGTGTGTGATGGTGTTGTGTGAGTGTACACAGGGCTGTATGTGTATGATGAGAGTGTGTGCCGGGTGTTGTGTGAGTGTACACGGGGTTGTAGGTGTATGTGTATGATGAGAGTGTGTGATGGTGTTGTGTGAGTGTACACAGGGCTGTGTGTATGATGTGACTGTAAAGGGCTGCGTGTGTGTGTGTGGCTCTGTCCCAGCCCTTGTACACCCCTACCCAGGGATTATGCACTAAAAAAGCGAAAAGGGAAATAACTACTCCTAACCCTAACCCTAAGGCCCCGTTCACACTGTGCGATTTGAAAATCGCGCGACTTTCCTCACGATTTTCATATTCACGACATGGTGCGATAATGTCACGCGACATCACTGTTTTGTGCGATTTTTGCAAAGCACCACCAATACAAATCTCAAAATCGCAGATAGCAAATCGCAAAAAAAGGGTCATGTACCTGCGACATGCTTCTGCGACGCGCGACATGTGACGTTGCACGACATCGCACGGCAAGATGTGAACAGCTCCATTGAAATGCATTTCCAACCCTAAAAAGCTCAAACACTGACCTAACCCTAATCTCCAACCTTTAAAGAAGCTCAAACAGTGACCTAACCCTAATCTCCAACCTTTAAAGAAGCTCAAACAGTGACCTAACCCTAATCTCCAACCCTAAAAGAAGCTCAGTGACCTAACCCTAATCTCCAACCCTAAAAGAAGCTCAAACAGTGACCTAACCCTAATCTCTAACCCTAAAAGAAGCTCAAACAGTAACCTAACCCTAATCTCCAACCCTAAAAGAAGCTCAGTGACCTAACCCTAATCTCCAACCCTAAAAGAAGCTCAAACAGTGACCTAACCCTAATCTCTAACCCTAAAAGAAGCTCAAACAGTGACCTAACCCTAATCTCCAACCCTAAAAGAAGCTCAGTGACCTAACCCTAATCTCCAACCCTAAAAGAAGCTCAAACAGTGACCTAACCCTAATCTCTAACCCTAAAAGAAGCTCGAACAGTGACCTAACCCTAATCTCCAACCCTAAAAGAAGCTCAGTGACCTAACCCTAATCTCCAACCCTAAAAGAAGCTCAAACAGTGACCTAACCCTAATCTCCAACCCTAAAAGAAGCTCAGTGACCTAACCCTAATCTCCAACCCTAAAAGAAGCTCAGTGACCTAACCCTAATCTCCAACCCTAAAAGAAGCTCAGTGACCTAACCCTAATCTCCAACCCTAAAAGAAGCTCAGTGACCTAACCCTAATCTCCAACCCTAAAAGAAGCTCAGTGACCTAACCTAATCTCCAACCCTAAAAGAAGCTCAGTGACCTAACCCTAATCTCCAACCCTAAAAGAAGCTCAGTGACCTAACCCTAATCTCCAACCCTAAAAGAAGCTCAGTGACCTAACCCTAATCTCCAACCCTAAAAGAAGCTCAAACACTGACCTAACCCTAATCTCCAACCCTAAAAGAAGCTCAGTGACCTAACCCTAATCTCCAACCCTAAAAGAAGCTCAAACACTGACCTAACCCTAATCTCCAACCCTAAAAGAAGCTCAGTGACCTAACCCTAATCTCCAACCCTAAAAGAAGCTCAAACAGTGACCTAAACCTAATCTCCAAGCCTCATTTCTAAAAGTAACTCTAATCTCTAACCCTAATCTTAATTTAAAACCCTAAATTTAGCCCTAATTTCTAATCCTTAATTTACTTTGGAAATCTAAACCTAAACCTAATTATGACAGCACGCATTTCGCGTTGCATACTGTTCTCTATAAACATTAGACACACAAGTCATAAAAATTCGGCTCAGATTGTTTTGGAATTGAAAAATATTGCATTCAAAAATAATCATTCACCGTTTCAGAATACGGGAAGCTTCAGATATTTCACACCGCACCAATTCGGAAATATGGGAAGCGTCCGATATATTTGTCCTTTTCCAAAATTCAGAAACTCTAGATGTAAAACACTAATAAAAAAACTAAAAAAAATAAAAGCAACCTAAACATATGAATGAAGTGAAAGTGCAGGGCAGCATGAACCACTGCACAGAGCAAAAAGATTAAAATGAATTAGTTACATTTAGAGTTAGGGCTAGGCTTACAGATTGTGCATTTTTCATGATTAGGTTTAGGGTTAGGAGCTTTGATTTGTTAAATGATTAGGGTTACAGTTTCTGTGAGTTTTATGATTTGGGGTTATGGTTAGAGTTACAGTTTCTCTATTATTATTACAAACAATTGGTTACGGTTAGAGTTAGGGCTTGGGTTAGGGTTAAAGATTCAGTGTGTTTTATGATTAGGGAATGGATAGGGCTAGGGTTAAGGTTACTAATTCGGTAAAGGATAAGGTTTATGCTTGTTTTATGATTAGGGTAGGGTAACAGGGTTATTCAAAGAGATTCGAAAAGTCACCGCACGTTCGGTGACTTTTCGTTCTCTTCAATTCGGTTCCTTTTGCCGATCCTATTTCGGTGACCCTGCGGTGTATTCAGCAAACACCACAGGGTCCCCGAATTGCAGGGAAAAGCTACCGCAAACCCACCGAAAACTCACCGCAAAACCCACCGAATGCACACCGAAAACCCCCAAAAACATCTGGATTAACCTGCGAAAACCACGGAAAAAGCCCGAGCAGGAGCCGATCACAGACAGCCGAAACAGCTGAAGCAGCTGAGACCGCAGAGGAGGGAGGTGAATAAATTAGCAAAACAGTTTGTATGAATCTGTGAAACTGAAACGCTGTTTGCAAAGAAACTACTGAGCGAAAATGTCTGAAATTTACACAGGAGGTCCAGGGAATGATAATAAAAAGGGCTGTTACAGAAAAAATAAGTAAACTTTAAAAAAAAAAAAAATGCTTAAAGTATCCTAAAAAAATATAAATAAAGAGACTCTTTGCTGCAGAATTTTATAATGAATGGTTTATTAGATATTGAATTAAAACGGGAATATTTTTAACATTGAAACCTATGGGATTCTCCTGAATAAACCTGTCAAATTAAACCACCGAATGGCAGGGCATTAGGGGAACCTTTCACTGCTGGTTTGTGTTCTCTGAATAGCCGAAGCAGTGCTTTTTCATGGGGATTTCACTGCCCTCGAACAGGCACCGAACAGGCACCGTATGTTCAGGCAATTCGCCAGGATTTGGCGAATTGCCTGCTCTCTGGATAGCCGAATGGCCAGGAAAGGTAACCGAATGCTAATTTTCAGCGTTCGGTTACCTTTCTCAAGCAATTCGGATCTCTTTGGATAACCCTGTAAATGTCTGGGTTACAGCTTCTGTGAATTTTATGATTAGGGTTAGGTTACCGTTTGGGTAAGGGTTACAGCTCCTATGAGGTTTAGGGTTAGGGTTACCGTTTGGGTAAGGGTTATGTCACGTTCCCACCTTCCAACCCTCCAACCCTGTCTCCCTGCCCTCTGTATTCCTTATGTTTTGGTTCCTATGTGTTTTCCTGTGCTTCTTTCTCTGAGATGCAGCTCAGTTGTTAATGTGTCTGCTAGTTTCAGTTGCTCGTTGAGCTTCTGCTGGTGATATGGGCTGAATACTCCCCTATATAAAGCCATGGGCCCATATCACCATGCTCTTGCATCTGGTTCGTTTTCAGTCTTTGTTTGCTGCTGACTTCATGTTCCTGAGAGCTCCCTGTCGTTCTGTCTGGTCAAGTCTATGTTTTATTGTTTACCTTATTTCTTTGATTTGTCCATTGTTTCTTTAGTTAGCCTAGTTCATGTCCAGTGTTTTACATGTAATCAGTTCAAGTGTTTCTCCTTCATTTGTTTCATGTTCTGACTTATTATATGGTTTTGACCCTCTGGCCAGGCTAACGGATTTTCTGCTTGTGTAAGGTAAACATTCTGGTTTTGACTCCTGGCTTACTCACTGACTAATCTATTGGATATCCTTGTCTGTACTGTGCATATTGATTTATTGTTTTGTTGTGTGTCCCTGCTGACCACGACTTTTGTGATTGAAGTCCTTCCCTGCAGGTTGTGGAGTATATACTCCTTCAGGTATTCTGTGTACACCCTGGGACTCTGTACGGCTACTAGGTAACCTTTTTCTATCTGTATAGGGCTCCTTCGGTATAGCCGTGCAGAGGTCCCCAGTGTCTCCTGTGGTTATATTCACGTATCTAAGGTTATTGTGTCCTGCATATAGGGGCTTCTACTCGTACCAGGGCCTTACTTGGCGCAGGCCGGGTACCGCGATTGTGGCTGAATGTGACAGGTTACAGCTCTTGTGAATCTTATGGTTAGGGTTACCATTTGGGTAAGGGTTACAGTTTCTGTGAGTTTTAGGGTTACAGCTCCTGTGAATTTTATGATTAGGGTTAGGCGAGGATTAGGGTTTCCTTTTATTTTCCAATCAAATCTTAATAGATCAGATTAAATTCAGATCTGAACAAATTTTAATTGGAGAAAAAAATCCCGCGGCTCTGGTGCGCAGTCATTGCAGGTCGTGTAAACCTCACAGAGCGCTTTGCAAATAATGTGTTAGATAACAGCCCCCCCCCCGCAAACTGTGCCCGTTGTGGTCTTGCCAGCACCAACTCTTCTGCCAGGGTGAAGGCATGGTATGTGAGGTCACGGTGCTTTATCATCTCTGCATCTGGGATAAAACACTTTGACATTAACAACAATCCCTCGTGTTTCACCTTGGGCTAAACTTGCATTTTTTGTCTCCAATATTTACAGTAAAGGTAAATTATTTGTTCAAACCAAACAGGAATGAAATGCTCCAGGTGGAAGATGGATTATGGGAAAAGAGACCGCAGAGAAGCTGAACGCAATATGGAAGGGAGCCCCGAGCTGCCTGGCAGCTATGAGCCCTGGGACTTCTCTGGTCTGCTGGAGATGTGGCTGGCACAAAGGCACCCTACTTCATAACTGGTTGGAATGTCCGGTCTTTCAGCCCTATTGGGACCGGGTGTTCACTTATATCAATGAGACAACGTCGTTGCACGTACCGTTTACACCTCAGGTGGCCCTACTTCAGGTGGTCCCCATGTCTGCTGGCACGTATGTGCGGTCCCTAGTGATACACTTGTTTAATGCAGTGAGGAATCCCTAGGTACTGGTCCCTCCGGTCTTTGAATGGATTGATCAAGTTACAAGTATTTATAAAGTGCCAATAAATTCCGCTTACAATGGGAGAGACAGAATAACAAATAGACATACATGTTACACACACGCAACAGAAGGAGGACCCTGCTCGAGAGCTTACATTCTAAGAGGAGAGGGGTGACCCATTAGGTGAGGGTGAACAGGGTTGGTGGGTTGCAGGACGGCTGAATGGGAAGAGGAGGGAATGACAGAGGGGCTTAGAGAGTGTGCGAATAGACGTCTCTATAGTAGTGAGGTTTCAGAGACTTCTTGAAGGACGGGAGAGTCTGATGTTGCAAGGGAGGGAGTTCCATAGAAAGGGGGAAGCTGGGGAGAAGTCCTGAATGCGAGAGTTAAGGGTGCGGGTACGAGGAGCTGATAGTATCAGATCATTGGCCAAGCGAAGTGGTCGGGACAGGATGTATCTGCTAATAAGGGAGGAGATGTAGGCAGCGGCGCAGTTATGGAGAACTTTGTATGTGACCAATATAATGAATTGGATTCTAAAGGAAACAGGAGCCAAGGCAGAGATTGACTGAGGTGTGTGAGGTGCGTGAGGTGAGGTGCGTGAGGAGAGGTGAGGTGAGGGAGGAGGTGTGAGAGGTGCGGGAGGGGAGGTGTGAGAGGTGCGGGAGGGGAGGTGTGAGAGGTGAGGTGCGGGAGGGGAGGTGCGGGAGGAGAGGTGTGAGGTGCGGGAGGGGAGGTGAGGTGCGAGAGGGAGGGGATGGGGGGATGGGAGGGATGGGAGGTGAGGGACGGGAGGGGAGGTGAGGTGCGGGAGGGGAGGTGAGGTGCGGGAGGAGAGGTGAGGAGAGGTGTGAGAGGTGCGGGAGGTGAGGTGCGGGAGGGGAGGTGAGGTGCGGGAGGAGAGGTGAGGAGAGGTGTGAGAGGTGCGGGAGGAGAGGTGCGGGAGGTGAGGTGCAGGAGGAGAGGTGCGGGGGTGAGGTGCGGGAGGAGAGGTGAGGTGCGGGAGGAGAGGTGAGGAGAGGTGCGGGAGGAGAGGTGAGGTGAGGGAGGTGAGGTGCGGGGCATGAGGTGCGGGAGGAAAGGTGTGAGAGGTGCGGGAGGGGAGGTGTGAGAAGTGCGGGAGGAGAGGTGTGAGAGGCGCAGGAGGGGAGGTGTGAGAGGTGTGAGAGGCGCGGGAGGTGAGGTGCGGGAGGAGAGGTGTGAGAGGTGCGGGAGGGGAGGTGAGGTGCGGGAGGTGAGGTGCGGGAGGGGAGGTGAGGTGCAAGAGGTGAGGTGAGGAGAGGTACGGGAGGAGAGGTGAGGTGTGGGAGGAGAGGTGAGGAGAGGTGTGAGAGGAGAGGTGAGGAGAGGTGTGAGAGGAGAGGAGAGGAGAGGTGCGAGAGGTGCGGGACGAGAGGTGCGGGAGGAGAGGTGTGAGAGGTGAGGTGCGGGAGGAGAGGTGAGGAGAGGTACGGGAGGAGAGGTGAGGTGAGGTGTGGGAGGAGAGGTGAGGAGAGGTGTGAGAGGAGAGGTGAGGAGAGGTGTGAGAGGAGAGGTGCGGGAGGAGAGGTGTGAGAGGTGAGGTGCGGGAGGTGAGGTGCGGGAGGAGAGGTGCGGGAGGAGAGGTGCGGAGGAGAGGTGTGAGAGGTGCGGGAGGAGAGATGCAAGACTTGCGGGAGGTTAGGTGCGTGAGGTGCGGGAGGTGCAGGAGGTGAGGTGCGGGAGGAGAGGCGCGGGTGCGAGCGGTGCGGGAGGTGAGGTGCGGGAGGTGAGGTGCGGGAGGTGTGGTTTGAGAGTTGCGAGAGGTGGGTACAGTAGTCCAGGCAGGAGATAAGAGCTTGGATGAGCATGTTAGTAGAGTCCTGATTAAGAAAGGAGTGAAGGAGAGATCAGAGTCCACGAGGACCCCGAGGCAACGAACCTGAGAGGTAGAAGTAATGGTGGCTCATTCACCTGAAGGGAAATGAGCGCAGGAATGGAGGTTTTAGAGGGGAAGATGAGAAGTTCTGTTTTTGAGAAGTTGAGCTTGAGGAAATGGGAAATCATCCAGTTGGAGACAGCCAATAAGACGGCTGTAACACGGTCCGACACTGGAGTAGAGAGATTGGGGGAGGAAAGGTAGATTTGGGTGTCGTCAGCATAGAGGTGTTATTGGAATCCATAGGAAGAGATGAGGCTGCCCAGAGAGGCCGTATAGATTGAGAAGAGTAGGGGACCCAGAACAGAGCCTCGAGGTTCCCCAACTGAAAGTGATACATATGGATAACCCTTCTGGCGCTCTATAGCTTGTGTTAATGTCTGGTAGCGGGTGTGCTGCCAATAGGGGATTGCGGCAGAGCCTTGCAACTGTTGCCAATTACAGAATAAGAAAGGGGGGGCCACTGTGCGGCGCTCCTCACAAGTAAATCTGTATGGAGATCGGTTCCTCCGCTAGATAAACAGTGTGCTACAACAAATATATTGTGCTCTACATAAATTATCCTTTACACTATGCGTAGTAAAGGAACAGTAAAACTGAATAATTTACAGATACTTTTGGTGCTTATTCTTTGTCCGATATCACCACCTTGTGTCTCTATTCTGTATAACAGAATTTCTAAAAAAAAGTCCATATTTATTTATAAAGGATTTTACCAGGAAGAATACGAATAAAAAGAGAATGATTCGAGAGTTTGAACCATCTGTAAACAACTCAATTTATAAAATCCAACAACTCGTTGCATTGGCATCTTATATGTGAGAATTAACATCTGTGCAATATAACCAGGGGTTATGATAAACATAATAAACCTAGCGTTTCGCTTCATTTCAGAGATGTACATAACTGCAGTACCAAGAATATAGAATTCTTTGGAATAGAAAGGGTTAAATGTAATTGGAGAGGTGAGGATCTCAATAGGAAGTTGGTGATGACCGCAATGATGTGGATTTATTCACTTGATGCGCTCCTTCCTGGAGGTTTGATTGCGGATTTCGAAATTGGTCACTTTTTGAAATGATACACCTACAGGTATATAGAAAAATATAAAATGTCGGCAGATAAGAACCTTTCGGCCCATCTAGTCGCCCAATTACATGGATACTTTACCTGGATTTATCTTTTGTTTAGGATAGCCTTATGCCTATCCCATGCTTGCTTAAATTCATTCACTGTTTTGGCCTCTACCACTTCAACTCGAAGACTGTTCCATGTATCCACCACCCTCTCAGTAAAATAATGCTTTCTGATGTTACTTTTAAACCTTTGCCCCTCTAATCTAAGACTATGTCCTCTTGTTTTGCTACTTCGTTTCCTTTTAAATATACTCCCTTCCTCTACCTTGTGGATTCCCTTTACGTATTTAAATGTTTCTATCATATCTCCTCTGTCTCGTCTTTTTTCCAAGCTGTACATGTTAAGATCATTAAGCCTTTCCTGGTAACTTTTCTCCTTCAAGCCGTACACCATTTTAGTGGCCCTTCTCTGAACTCTCTCTAAGATGTCTATATCCTTCTGGAGATACGGTCTCCAGTACTGCACACAGTACTCCAAGTGAGGTCTCACCAGTGCTCTGTACAGTGGCATGAGCACTTCCCTTTTCCTACTGCTAATACCTCTCCCTACACAACCAAGCATTCTGCCAGCATTTCCTGCTGCTCTATTACATTGACTACTTACCCTTAGATCCTCTGAAATAATAACCCCTGAATCCCAACCCTCAGATGTATCAAATATTCTAAATTCAGCCCTTGGGTTTTTACGTCCCAGGTGCATTATCTTGCACTTATCCACATTAAAACTCAATTGCCACAGCTCCCACCATTTTTTTAGTTTACCTAAATCATTTGTCATTTGGCTGATCCCTCCAGGAACGTCAACCCTGTTGCAAATCTTTGTGTCATCAGCAAAAAGACATACTTTTCCATTAATACCTTCTGCAATATCACTAATAAAAATATTAAATAGAATGGGTCCAAGTACTGACCCCTGAGGTACCCCACTGGTAACAAGACCTTGCGCCGAATAAACTCCCTTTACCACAACCCTCTGTTGCCTGTCACTCAGCCACTGCCTAATCCATTCAACAATATTGGAATCCAAGCTCAAAGATTGCAATTTATTGATAAGCCTTCTATGCGGAACAGTATCAAAAGCCTTACTGAAATCTAAATAAGCAATGTCTACTGCACCACCTGTGTCTATTATTTGTGTTACCCAATCAAAAAAAATCAATAAGATTAGTTTGGCATGATCTCCCTGAGGTAAACCCATGTCGTTTCTGATCTTGTAATCTATGGCCCCTATTACAATCTTCGCGCAAAAAACTTTAGCGCGCACAAATTAACGCGGTATTAAAAGATCCGAGCGCATTTTTCAGCCTTCAACTTTTTTCGAGCACAAATCTGACGCGCAAAGCTGGGCGCAAATGACTGTTGCGTGCAGTAATCGGTGGGCAATCAGAATTAAGAACCACCATTTGCTAGGTTTCGGTTGTTGCACCTGTCAAAGTCAATCTGCGAATATGTGCTGCAACAAAAATAAAAAATTAAACAATTTATTAATTTTATTGTTTGGGTATGTGTAGAATGTGTAACTGTACTGTGCTGTATTTTTTTTTTTTTTGTGCAGGTTCATTTTGTTTCGGCCAGAACGTTCAGATTGTAAGTTAACACCAGGTGTTCAAAGACGTTACGATACTTCGCGCAAATGTCGTTCGTACGACGTTGCGCGAAGATCGTAATACCATCCTCTCGAACGCATTCGCGCTGACAATGGTAAGTATGGCTTGCGCGCGCGCACGCACTTGAACTGGGTTCGCGCAGGGACAATCGCGATAGACGCTAACGTGCATCGTTTGCGAGAACATCGTAATACGACGTTCCGCGCAAATGGTTTTGTCCTCACGCAAAAACGCATTTGTGCGCACGCAAATGCGCTGCACGAGGATTGTAAAAGATTGTGTTTTTAGATGTTCAACAATCCTTTCCTTTAACATGGTTTCCATTAATTTCCCCACTACTGACGTAAGACTAACTGGCCTATAGTTCCCGATTCCTCCTTACTACCCTTCTTGTAAATGGGCACAACATTTGGTATATGTTATATTCTTGTCTGAAATATTTTCTTTTCTATCTGTATTCTGTCTGATGTAATTCCAGGAATAACGACATAAGTTTTGTAAACCAATTTGTACCAACTATTGAACAAGCGGTGTGAATTTATGATTTGGGCTCTAAATATAAAATTAGGGTTTGTGGTTTTCATTTTGTGATGTATTCGCAGGATAATGAGAATGATAGCGGTAAGGAGATATGTTAATGAACTTTACCCACTCCCCTACCGCATGAATGAAGTATTATGAACTAACCTCATTCCCCTACCGCATGAATGAAGTATTATGAACTTTACTCATTCCCCTACCGCATGAATGAAGTATTATGAACTTTACTCATTCCCCTACCGCATGAATGAAGTATTATGAACTTTACTAATTCCCCTACCGCATGAATGAAGTATTATGAACTTTACTCATTCCCCTACCGCATGAATGAAGTATTAGGAACTTTACTCATTCCCCTACCACATGAATGAAGTATTATGAACTTTACTCATTCCCCTACCGCATGAATGAAGTATTCTGAACTTTACTCATTCCCCTACTGCATGAATGAAGTATTATGAACTTTACTCATTCCCCTACCGCATGAATGAGGTATTATGAACTTTACTCATTCCCCTACTGCATGAATGAAGTATTATGAACTTTACTCATTCCCCTACCGCATGAATGAAGTATTATGAACTTTACTCATTCCCCTACCGCATGAATGAAGTATTATGAACTTTACTCATTCCCCTACTGCATGAATGAAGTATTATGAACTTTACTCATTCCCCTACCGCATGAATGAGGTATTATGAACTTTACTCATTCCCCTACCGCATGAATGAAGTATAATGAACTAACCTCATTCCCCTACCGCATGAATGAAGTATTATGAACTTAACTCATTCCCCTACCGCATGAATGAAGTATAATGAACTAACCTCATTCCCCTACCGCATGAATGAAGTATTATGAACTTTACTCATTCCCCTACCGCATGAATGAAGTATTATGAACTTTACTCATTCCTCTACCGCATCAATGAAAATTGGCGCAGGAAAACCGAAATACGAAATGCTACGAATGGAACACAAACCTGAAATCAAAGAGAAGGAACGCATGCGGAAGTACTGCAAATGGAACGCATACAGAAGAGATCTGGGTGGAATGCACGCCGAAACCATGCGGTGCGGAGCGATTGGAAGAGGTTATGTATACTGCAGAACAGAGACTGTGGGAGTATCCGACTGAGGAAGCTTACAGTTTGGTAAGGGAAACGCGTTTCGGTTATTCTCACTTGATATTATATCTTTTATATATTTTTTAATAAAACCACTTTTATTTAACCTCTTCACGCTCGATTTGTACATCCACCTAAATTCAACTATACTCGGCATATACCGAGGGAAAACGGTGAATCAATTCATTGGATCGTATATTCTAAGAGGTTGGACCCTCTGGGAAGTGGTCCACTGCTTGCATACCGAAACACCGATACAGGAGGTTCTATAATACGTGAGTGTATTTCCTCTTTGAGTTTACCGTAGATACTCGAGTATAGCGCAACACAAACATAACGTGATGGATAGAGATTTATTATGGAAATGAGAGAATACTCAAGACTCGAATATAACGCGAAGAGCAAAATTTTACTGTACCAGTAAACAATTAAGATCCTTCCAGGTTCTCTTAACACAGTCAGGCTCCTCCTCAGGCCCGTGTGCTCTGCTCTAGAATGATTGCAGTTGTTACTAAGTATGAAGCCGTCGGCCACCCGTCTTTACTAGCGATTAGATGGCCAGCAGAGGCAAGCGAGGTGAAAGATTGGCTTAAACCAAGCATGCCCTCTGGCCGTAATGGATCCCACCTCTCCTGAATCCAGGAGTTCCTGAAGTGTTTGCAAGCATCAGGGAGCCCGTATTCACTTCAGCAAGACTACCGGAACATTCGGTAGACTTGGGATCCAGAGCAAGGGAAGTTTTTTTTTTTTTTTTTTACACACAATGCAGATGTCTCAAATATAACGCGACCCCTCCAATTTTAAGGTGAATTTTTGTCACCAAAATCTAGCGATATATCCGAGTATCTACAGTATTCATATTTGCCATCCAAACTGAATTACGCTATGATACGTTTTTCTTCTGAGGTATATATGAACTCTCTATACTGGTGAAGACCCCCAGGAAGAATTTTTTCCGGTTCTTGGGTAGAGCTCCCCATAGTGGCTCAACTGCGTCCAGACTCAAGCTTTTTAGCTTCAGACTTGTGAGTGTTATTCCATATGATCCGAATTTTGATGAGTTTATGGAATGTACGATATTGCTCAATAGATTATTTTTCTGTTTCTTTCCCTGCATGATGAACATATAACTTGGGACCTTCTGATCTCCACGTACAAAGGATCTTTCAGAAACGTTTGACTTATAAGAGTACTGGATCCATGAACGATCACTGTGAATACAGAAAATACCGGAATGCATGCACAAAACAAACAAAATTGGCTAAAGTCTAATACTTCAATGAAAATTTAAACAATAAGATATCAAACCCTAGAAATTTTTGGAAAATCATAAGTAACATACAAGCACCCCCTGTCCACTCCCAACCGGCTGCTGTCAAAGTAAACAACCAAACTGTACAACACCCCCTAGACGTAGCAAATGTTTTTAATAATTATTTTGTTGGATGCGCCACCACCCTGATTGCTAAGCTAGGAAATGACACGCAATCAGAAAGGCCGCACACAGGTCAGGCCCCACCAACTGTGCAAAGACCCGGTAACCCAGAGAAATTCAGTTTTAGACCGGTGCCTGTCAGTGTCATCACTAAACTTCTCTGTAACCAAAAAATGAAATACCAGTCTGGACCTGATCAAATCCCAGCAATGCTGCTGAAAATCAGTGCGCCAGCAATTGCAAAACCTGTCACAACCCTAATCAATGAATCACTGGCGCCTGGATACATACCCAAACTCTGGAAGACTCCAAGGGTGGTACCTATCCATAAAAGTGGAGACAATACTTTGGTATCCAACTACCGTCCAATATCACTGCTCCCTGTAATGTCAAAAATTCTGGAAAAATGTGTTTACACTCAATTACGTGATTATTATCAGTATTGGAACTATTTAACCTCAGATCAATCAGGCTTTCGTCCAAAACATTCAAGTACAACTGCCCTTTTAAAAGTTTGTAATGATATCCAAGCTGGGATGGAACAAGGAAACCTAACTGGAGCATCTTCCTTGATTTTGCCAAGGCTTTTGACACAGTAGACCATGGCATCTTATTAAAAAAACTTAAAAACTCTGGTATTGGTGATCACACACTAACCTGGTTCCAATCATATGTTTCTGATTGGTCGCAATATGTGTCCGTTTCTGACAGCACTTCCCTTCCCCTCCCAGTCACGTGGTGTACCCCAAGGCTCGATACTCAGCCCCCTGCTATTCACAATATTCATAAATGATCTGCCCAATGTCTACAAAGCCTCAACTGTACACATGTACGCAGATGACACTGTAATCTATACCAGCCAACCAAATCTCCCGCAGCTGGAGGCCGTGCTGCAAGAACAATTCACAGAGGTAGAAAAGTGGATCGCAAATAACAAACTTTTTCTAAATACTGACAAAACTGTTACAATGCTCTTTGGAACAAAACCTAAACTACACAAATTGCAAACACCCCATCTATGTGTGGGGACAAAATCAAATGGTACGCTGACCACAGTCACTTCTCTCAAATATCTAGGTATGTGGTTAGACCCAAATCTATCTTCTGGCCCCCACATTGAAAAACTCTCATCTAAACTCTACCCCAAACTAGGTGCCCTGTACAGAAACAAATCCTGCCTGAGTCCCGCGGTAACAAAGCAGATTGTACAGCAAATGCTTATGCCGGCTATTGAATACAGAGATGTAATGTATGCAGCCGCCCCGCAAACACACCTCCAGAAACTTACTACACTGTATAACTCATTCTGTCGCTTTGTGCTACAATGTAACTACATGACCCACCATTGTGACATGTTAAAACAGCTAAACTGGCCATCGCTAGAATCCAGACGCACCCTTCACCTTTCCAACCTGGTGTTTAAGAGCTTTTCTGGGAAGCTACCACCTTACCTGAATAGACTGGTTCCCTCAGCAGCTCCCTCATCCTATAACCTCCGATCCAGAACCTGAACCTTACTTACAATACCACAATACAAAAAGAAAGTGGCTCGATCCTCATTTTCCTACAGAGCACCGCAATTATGGAATAACCTCCCAGACGCCATCAAATCTTCCCCCAGTCTAAAGTCCCTTAAGAGCTCCCTATTAACATACCTCAATACAGAATGCACCTGTAAACATGTAACATAATGACTTTATTTCCTACATATTTATTTTTCTGTTAATCTGTATATTTGGTTTTGTGTTAATATCTTGCATTTTACTACTTTTGTATTTCTGTAACACTTCAATGTTCTCGAACCCAGGACATACTTGAAAACGAGAGAAATCTCAATGTATCCTTCCTGGTAAAATCCTTTATAAATAAATAAATAAATAATATAAAACCACTGCGCTCCCGACTGTACAATTGGTGCTTTTTTGTGTGAATCTCGATTTTTATGGGTAAGGGATACACCCAACGGTGAGCTGCAAAATTTTCCCCTTGTTTTTTTATTGCCTGTCATCATATCGTGCGGCGCCTAATAACACTATTGACCCATTCTGGCTCTAATTTGCCAGTAATTTATGTAAAGCACAATATATTTGTTGTAGCACGCTGTTTATCTAGCGGAGGAACCTACACCTATCTCCATATAGATTTACTTGCGAGGAGCGCCTCATAGTGGAGACCCCCCCCCTTTTCTTACCCCAACTGAAAGCCTGGGAGGAAAAGCTGATACAATTCCTCCATTTCCTTAACTGTATTATTCACTGGAAAACAAGTATGATGTATATTTTAATTTGTGGTATCGGTGTCTGCCGCCTCGGCCGGTTGCGAGCCTCACATTCAGCACAGTGACGGGGGCCGTAGACACTCGCAGACACTGGAGACTCCAGTTCTTTAGTCCTATAGATCTAATGTTTTCTGATAGATTGTATTTTATTCACGTATGTTTTTCTTTAATGGATTCAATTGTTTGTTATTGAATTAAACGTCCGTTGCCGGTTTCAGACGAGTAAACCTGGGATTTCATATGACGCAAGTTAGGCTAGGGTCAGAGTGGGGCAGTCGGAACGCGCGTGCAGACGCACTAAATCACGGCGGCAGTAGCAGCACATAACGGCCAATGACGGCCAATATACGCAGTACGTGCGTACGAAAGTGCGCCGACACCACGCAACCAGCAAATGAACGCATTTTTATCAGAACGTGAAACCGCTGCTACTGACGTACAAAGTGCGCTGCGGCCGCATAGCAGCGTGTGTGCGTGATTAGGAGATGTCAGACGCTGCTAGTGTGCGGCCAACATAACGTTCAAACAGCCGGATTTCCCTAGACTTCTTTTTACCCCACCGTCATGAAATACGTCCAGAATTGCGCATCGTCTGACCACTTAAGCGTATTCCGTGAAAAAATGCGTGCGCACGCATCGACGTACATTTTGACGGTGGCTGCAGAAAATGCGCTCATCTGTCCCTAGCCTAAATGGAGAAATCAGATCCTGCCATTCTATCACGTAATGTCTTTGGCCGTCCACTCGATCCGTAGTCGTACGACCAACTTTTTTTTCAGACTATGGACTAGGGTCGTCCACTGCGTGCGATCACGGACGATCCAGATCAAAATCAGACAGAGGTGGAGTGCAAAGGCTGCCAAAACCAGAATGAACGGCTTTTGTATATAAAACCAGCACATTCTGTTTTTTGAAACAATCAGTTCCTTTTTTTTAAAAAAAAAAAAAATTATATAAATTTTTCCGGGGAAAAAATATGTTTTTTTTTTAAATTAAATTTAAAACCTATGAGATAGGCACAAAAATCAGGGCATTTTGCCAACACTTCGGCGCAGTTTGGCGCTCCGACACTTCTTGGGACAATATCTCTGCCGCCGCAGATCGTCGCTGTGCAGCAATCTGTTTATTGACACTCTATTTAGGAGTAGACAGACCGCCCTGGAATTGCACCACACAGGGAAATTCACCTTTCGTGCACTTCAGGTGGCAAGTACGGTGCTTAGTGGATAACCCCTTTGCACCGCTTTGGCACTGGATTGGAACACTCAGCCAAACTATGCACGTGTCTGGCCGCCTAGGATTGCCAGGGCAGCCATGTTTTCCTGGACACACTTTACTATTTCATACAGAAGAAGAGCAGAGGTAAAGGTGCTGCCCTGCACATGTATAACTTATAAGCTTCAGGAAAATCAGTTTCATAGTAGTGATTGGTCACCTGGGATTCCTTTTTGATATACCTGCAGTGTATGGATTCTACATGTTGCAGGGTGGCACTTTTCATGCACTGCCCATCAGCATGAATAAATTATATGTGTCCAGGAACACATGGCCGACCTGGCAGCCCTAACGCAGGGATTGGGGAAGGAATCTCTGACACACTGCTCAGCTTTGAGGAAAGAGGGGAAGGAGGGAAGGAGATCATGTTACAGAAGGATAGAGGAAGAGCAGCAGTAATCACTTTTTGTTAGGTAAGATGGATGAGGCAGGTGCACAATGGTGACGGCGTTGAATAAAGGCAGGGAATCACTCAAACATACCTGAACGTAGCGGTGACCCCTCGAAGCGTTGGTCGCTGATTGCTTGAAGCCTGCAGGGCTCCTTTAGCGAATAAGAGGCCTGGGTCGCTGAATGGGTAATTGTTAGAGACCTGTAAGTTTTAGATACAGATTTTCTTTCTAACTCCTGCTATTAGAAGTATTTTGGCCTAAAATGTGTGATTCCTCCCAGTTGCAGCACTTTGCGAGTGAGGCCCTTTCAATCACAGCTATTTTCTTCTGATAATGCAACAGTGACATCTACTGCGTGACATCGGTATTACACCGATAAACAAAACAAGGACCTGGCACTCCAATGCTCCATAAGGGGTTATTCCCAACCTATGACATTGGTGATGAATTTCACCCTTTGGTGTAATTTCGGAGTAATCTGTCTATTGACTAAGGGCCCCATTCTTCGCGCAACATGTTTTGCGTGCGCAAATGCGCATTTGCGCGATGGGCAAAAGCCTTTGCGCTGAACATTGTATTTCAACGTTCACGCAAATGATGCGCGTTATCGTTTGACGCGGATGGACCTGCGCGAGCGTGATGAACTGTGCGCGTCCTATACTTAACATTGTGAGCGCAAAGCGTTCGTGCACTGGTACGCAGATGGTATTCAATCGATGCACATCTTTTTACGAACGACGTTTGCGCAGAATTTTAACGTCTTTGAGAAGCTGGTGGTAACGGCAAATCGGAACGTTCTGGCCGAAACGGAAAACACCAGCACGAAAAAAAAATACAGCAAAGTATAGTTACACATTCTACACATACCCAAACAATAAAATGGTGAATTTGTGCGTGTTTTTATTATTGCTGCAGCATATATACGCAGATTTATTTTGACAGGCGCAAAAACGTTAGTGAGTCAATTAAGGTAAATTGATGTCAATTAAGGTTCTTATTTCTGATTGGCTGAATCCCGTGAAAAAGACAGTCCGCTCACTGATTTACATGCGCAACGTTACTGCGCGCGTATTACACTTCGTTTTGCGCGCTTTTTTACGAACGTTATTTTTTGACGGATGAGAAAATGCGTTCCGATCGGAATATCACGTTAATTTTTGCGCGATAACACTGGATGATGCGTGCAAAAAAATTAGCGCTGCTCGAACGAAATTGCGCGAACAATGTAATATGGCCCTAACAGGGTTATTCAGAGAGATCCGAACTGGCCCCGAACAGTGAGTTTCCTCGTACGGTGCCATTTCAGGGTCATTCGGCTATTCTGAAAGCAGGTACTTTGCCAAATTTTGGCGAATTGCCAGCGAAAGACGGTGCCTGTTCGATGGCAGTGAAATCCCCCATAGAGAGAAGCAATGGTTAATCAATTCACAGACACCAAACAGCAGTGAAAAGTTGCCGAAGTGCAGTGCCCTGCTGTTCAATTGACAGGTTTATTCAGGCGAATCCCATAGGTTTCAATGTTAAAAATATTCCTGTTTTAATCCAATATCTAAAAAAAATGTTTATTATTTTAATCTGCAGCAAAAAGTCTCTTTATTTACTTATTTTTTTTAGGCGTTTTTCAGCAAAAATGATTTCCCTATTTTTTTTTTTTTAAATAGCGTTTATTTTTTCTGTAACAGACCTTTTTATTTATTAATCTATTCACATTGAACAGCAGAGAAATGTCAGTGAAATGCCCTGATGTTCAGTGGTTTCATTCGGCAGGTTTAATCGGGCGAATCCCATAAATTTCAATGTTAAAAATATTCCCATTTTAATCCAATATCTAATAAACCGTTTATTATTTTAATCTGCAGCAAAAAGTCTCTTTGTCTTTACGATAATGTAGGCATTTTTCGGGATTTTTTTGGCAATTTTTTTTCCCTTAGTGGTTTTTATTATCATTCATTGGATCTTATATGTGAATTCCAATTCGAGTTTTCGTTCACTAGCTTTTTTTGCGAACAGCATTTCAATTTAGAATTTTTCAATCGTATTGTTTTTTGTTTTTTTTACCCCTTTCTCTGGTAGCCGTCTGCTTTTTCCAACGGTTTGGTGGATCATTGACTTTTTTCGGTGGTTTTGCGGCAGATTGTGGGCTTTTTTCGGATGTGTGTGGTGATTTTTCTGTGGTTTTTCCATTCGGTGTGGCGGACTTTCTCTGCAATCCGGGGACCCTGCGCTGAATGCAGATTTCACCGCAGGGTCGGGGAATTTGATTCCCCGAAGTGCATGGAATCCCCCTTAGTCTGGGGTCAGACGAACGCAGTGCGAACGCGCGTGCAGCCGCACTTTATCACGGCCGTAGTAGCAGCAAATGACGGGCAATATACGAAGTACGGCCGCACGAAAGTCCGGCTGCGCAACGCAAGCAGCAAACAAACGGATTTTTTCGAGAACGTGATGCCGCTAGTACTGACGTACAGAGTGCGCTGCGTCCGCATAGCGGCGTGTGTGTGCGATTAGGAGACGTCAGACGCTGCACACGTCCGGCCAACATAACGTCCAGACACAAAAAGAGTTTTATTGATGATCGGTACAAAATCACGGACGAAAATGCGCATCGTATGACCGCTATCGCGTATTCCGTGAAAAAATACGTCCATTCATTCGAACGCACCTTTTCACGGACAACGCGAAAAATGCGTTTGTCTGACCCTAGCCTTAATCTGCCAATTCACCAGTTACGAGCAATTGCAGGTGAAATGACCGCAAAATACAGTGCAATTCGGCAGCATTGAAATTGTCCCACAGACTATTGTGTCTATAAACAGGGCGCCGCATTGCACTGAAATTCCAGGGACGTGGCCAGATTTTTGGTGTTTCAATTCGACAGGTTTAAACAAGCGATTCCCATAAGTGTTAATGTAAAAAACTAATATCTTTCATTAAGTAAAACAATTAAAAGACCGTTTATTCTTTTTATTTTTAGAAAAAAACTAATTTTATTTAAAAGACCTTAAAGTATTTTCTGTATTTTTTTTAGAAGACATTTTTGATTATTATTATTTTTTTTAAAGGACTTTTTTGCTACATTTTTATTGATTTAACCCCCTTTTTTTCCCCAGTTCAGTGGGAATCACCGATACCAATTCGGTGCTTTTCGACGATGTCTGCGGCGGCTCCAGTTTCAGAAAAATACGGTCACCATTCGCTAAATAGTGAACTCACTGAATTTTCAACAAAAGTGGAATCGTCAAAGTGCTCCAAAACACAAAGCACCGAAATTGCACGCAATAGACCCTTTAGTATTTTTATTTGGAGAACAGCTGTTGTCCACATAAAGAATTTAGCTTTTTATGGCCAAGTCCCTGCATTTTTTTTTTTTTGGATGACACACTGGGTGGGTCAAACTGAAAATGTGATCACCCCAACACTCTAGGGCTTATTCAGAGAGCACCGAAATGTCACCGACATTTTGGTGCTCTCTAGTTCCCCCCGTTTCGGGGAATCATATTCAAGGTCCCAAAGTGTAGGGAATAGATTTGAAAATTCACCGAAAACCCTGCCGATAAACTGCTGATACGATCTGAAAAATCAGAGCACACGTGGAACTCCGAGAGCCCCCTAGTGCCCAGCCCAGGTACTGCAGAACACCACAGCAAGTGGGCCGCTCCTCCTAAACGGTGATTTCAAATGAACAGCAGTGGGCTCAACGCTTAGTGCTGAAAGGGTTAATCTCCACTCACCATAGAAACATTTAAAAAACGCAATGTTTCGGCCTTAGTCATGCTGTGATTGAGGCACGCATTCTTCGCCGCATCATTTTGCTGTGATTGTGGCACGCATTCTCCGTCGCATCGTTTTGCTGTGATTGTGGCACGCATTCTCCGCCATATTGTTTTGCTGTGGCACACATTCTTCGCCGCATTGTTTTGCTGTGGCACGCATTCTCTGACGCATTGTTTTGCTGTGGTTGCAGCACGCATTCTCTGCTGCATCGTGCCGATAAGCTCATGCAATGTCACAGGATTTTTTTGCGTCCAGAGTGGCATTAATTTGTGGCCAAGATCTTGTATTGATGATGGGAGAGTCGCAGCACTGCGTAAAGTCTTCTCCAGCACATTATCCCAAAGATTACCCTCAATGGGGTTAAGGTCTGGACTGTGCGGTGGCTAATCCGTGTGTGTAAATGATGTCTCTGTCCCGTATACCTGTGATCCCTACACGCAGACACTAGCAATCCGGCTATTCTATAGACCTGCAAACACAGAACAGACAGACGTCTGTGTATGTAAATATATATATACGGGTCCAAGCATCCACTGCAACTGGTCATCATGCCTAGCTCCTCGCTGAGGAGGGTCCAATAAACCCGAAACAGCGCTGTCCTAGGAGTGGCTTTGACCAGTTGCATAAACCTTATCTCTGCTACAAAGCCACGGTGTGGCATAGCATTGATTTTCGGGTTCTGTGTAATAACAGACCCAGGATGCATAAAAGTGAGATGGATGTCATTTGCATATCCTACCCAGAATTCCTTGCTGCATATGGGGAATATGGCACAGGAGCTCTGGGATGCAATTCATTGAATTGCTGTGATGTGCAGGTGGCTTCTGCAATAATAAACACACTAAATATATATGAAACCCCACAGAGTCACGAGGTGAAGGTAGAACGTGACTCCATTCTTTCCATACCCGGCACAATGAGCGGGAAGGGGCGGCGCAGCATCCTTTATGTGATTAGAATGGGAGATCAGATCCGCAGTGAGCCCTTCATTCCAGAAAGACCCAACGTTAACATTTTGCCAAAACAGCTCTATTGTGTCGTTTTACAGGACCCGCTCAGACCTACCCGCTCACACTATTCCAATGATTCAGAAAGCACCAACATGTTCTGCAGCGCTGTGCAAAATAAACACAAAATCACCAAATAAATCTGATACACGGAGAACAATAGAGAAAGAGGACCTTGCCCAAGAGTTTACAATCTAAGAGGTGCAGGTGACACTAACAGGTCTATTGACTAAAGGTGAAACTCAGGAGAAATTAAAAATCCAGGTTAAAATAGCCAAACTAGAAAAATTCTCACTTTCCAAATCGGCAATTTGTTCTAGATTGTTCCCTGAAGTGCGGTGACATTTCGGTGCTCTCGGAAAATAATTCCTAAAGACCGGCACTGCTATCAGGCAAACTTGTTTTCAGCTGGTAAAAGCCACTGGTGAGGAGGCCCGGCTCCTGGGATATTATTCAGATACCGGTAATGCCGTGTCTCACTGCAATCCTGTCTGTATGTCTGCGACACATCTGACTGCAATCACTTTCTGTTATACTGCACCCTGTAACACTATATCCATTCCATTCACACTCAAAGGTCGCAGGCTGTACATCGACGCCAGGCGCCAGACAACATAAAGCAAACATATAAAACACTTTATGATGTCATGCGTTCGCTCGTCGCCTGGTAATCAGCGCACTGGAATCACTCCTGCACGAGAGCTGTTTATGGTGTGCATGCAATGCGCGTATAACCTGACCATGCCATAAAATCCCATAAATACCCGCAACATGAACCTTCCTCTGTGTAAGGTGGCACTGACGCCCTCACTGACACCAGCCAAACTCACAGCCTGGAGGTTCTATGGGCAGAGGGAGAAATGGCACGCATTACCGGCACTGACAGCATCATCGGTTAAACTGAGGAATGAAATGTTTGGAGGGAAATTACTATTTAAGCTCCAGGTGTCTGGGAATAAACCACTCGCTAAATCCCAGTCTGCACTCGGTCACATACACTGAGCTCCAATCACAGCCCGGCGTGAGCGCAACTTGAGATCTGGTAAACCGGCAACACCACGGACTGTAACGTTTACAGCCGAACAGGAATCTACCCCAAACCTTCTTGTCATCATCGCAATGATACACACCAATTGTCCATACACACAAATGGAACACACGTAGTGCTACACAAATGGAACACACGTAGTGATATACGAATGGAACACACGTAGTGATACACGAATGGAACACACGTAGTGATACACGAATGGAACACACGTAGTGATACACGAATGGAGCACACGTCGTGATACACAAATGGTGCACACATGATACACAAATGGAACACACGTCGTGATACACGAATAGAGTAGAGGTGTGCATTTGTTTCGTAACGAATCTTAATTCGTTTGAAAAATCGTTAATCCGTATTTCGGAAGGATTTCCAAATTAATTTCATCCGAATAAAAACAAAAACAAAAACAAAAACCGTATATAATGAAATTGATTCGTTATACTGTTTCACAAGAGAATCATTGATTGAACGATTCCTCTTTGCACACTGCAGCGAAATGGGAATTTAACCCTAGCTTGCCTTTTAACCCTCATGTTTAACCATAATCTAACAGTAAATCGAGCAGGATTTGATTTAATTAATTTTTTTAGTGATCCTAAACTTATTTTCAAACAAAACTAAACAAAATGAAACAACTCTTTTTTAGCTGTGCACACCTCTAAAATGGAGCACATGTTGTTATACACAAATGGAATACATGTTGAAAACACACCTGTAATACACAAAAGGAACATTCATTGTGATACACAAATGGAACACAAGCTGTTGTTTCGTGGGGGTTTCTGTCCACGTGCAGAATGCTCCCCTTGAAGTCAATATTCCGCAGAAGTACTGCTTCTGGCCCAGAACGCAGGCAATAATGCACAGGAGATCCTTGCAGTTTCAACCCAAAATGGAGACTGAGTTTATTTATATTTTGCAACTGGTTAAAACATACACACAGAGGGAAGGTACAGAAACAATGGGAACATGCCCAGCATTGGAATGGTTTAGGGAGTAGAAATCTGGTTACAACTGTGTCCACGAGGGAGGGTGAGGCAAGCATGACCACACAGAGGAATCCAAACTCACAAAGGAAAAGAACAACACAGCAAATACAATTATACCACAATAAATACATAAGGGAATATTAATATAACAAAGACATCAGGGAAAAGGGCACAGAACACAAACACCCTACCTTATATACAGAGCAATGAAATGTAAGGAAAAATAAATGCAAATAGACATTGGGGCGGCCATCCCGTCACAGCTGTGATACACAAATGGAACACACGTTGTGATACACAAATGGAACACACATTGTGATACACAAATAAAACATTATTTGTGATACATAAATGGAACATTCAATGTGATACACAAATGGAACACACGTTGTGATACACAAATGGAACATTCAATGTGATACACAAATGGAACACACGTTGTGATACACAAATGGAACACACGTTGTGATACACAAATGGAAAACACGTGATACAAAATGGAACATTCTTTGTGATACACAAATGGAACACACTGTCACGTTCCCACGTTCCAACCCTGTCTCCCTGCCCTCTGTATTCCTTATGTCTGTGATTCCATGTGTTTCCCTGTGCTGCTTTCCCTGACATGCAGCTCAGGGGTTAAGTTAATTGCTCGTTGAGCTTCTGCTGGTGATATGGGCTGATTACTTCCCTATATAAAGCCATGGGCCCATATCACCATGCTCTTGCATCCTGGTTCACTTCAGCTACAGATTTGTTCCTGAGAGCTCCCGTCATTCCTGTTATTCCGTCCTAGTTCTATTTCAGTGTTTCCCCCTTGTCTGAGTTTTATGTTCTGATTGACTTCCTGGTATTGACCCTCTGGCCTGGCTGATGGATTTTCTCTGGTGCTATATCCCCGCTTTGGCTCAAGGTATACGTTTTGGTTTTGACCCCTGGCTTATTTATTTATTAACGACTCTTCTGGACATCCCTAGCTATTCTGTGCATATTGTATTATATGTTGTGTATCCCTGTAGACCACGGCTTTTGTATATTGAAGTCCTTCCCTGCAAGTTGTTGAGTACACTCCTTCGGGTGTCTGTTTTCCCCAGGACTCTGCACGGCTACAAAGGTAACCTTTTTCTATTAGTGCAGATTCGGCCACTCTAAGGACCGATCTATCAGTATAGGGCTCCTTTGGTATAGCCGTGCAGAGGTCCCCAGTGTCTCCTGTGGTTTATTCACATATCCTAGATCATTGTGTCACGCATCTCTGCATATAGTGGCTTTTCCTCATACCTGGGTCCTACTTGGCGAATGCCAGGTACCGCCATTGTGGCTGAACGTGACACACACGCTGTGATACACAATTGGACCATTCAAAGTGATACACAAATGGAACACATGCCTGTGATACACAAATGGAACATTCAATGTGATACACAAATGGAACACACGCCTGTGATACACAAATAGAACACATGTTGTAAAACACAAATGGAACATTTGACATGATACACAAATGGAACACACGTTGTGATACATAAATGGAACATTCTTTGTGATACATAAATGGAACATTCTTTGTGATACATAAATTAAACATTCTTTGTGATACACAAATGGAACATATGCGAGGATACACAATTCGACCATTCATAGTGATACACAAATGGAACACATGCTGTGATACACAAATGGAACACACGCCTGTGATACACAAATGGAACATTCATAGAGATACACAAGTGTCATGCCAATCTACACAGATGAACAGCAAATGACTGAGCATCACGAATTCTCTAAAAAAAAATTGTGACTAATCATCCTTTAACCCATTTAATGCTGCCTCCTGTCCTGTTTTATAAGGTTTGCTTTTTACAGCCGGTCCCGGTCCTGATCATATGAAGTCTGACTTTAACCTGCACAGACTGGGGTAAAGGTGCTGGAGATTGCAGGGAGAGTCAGACGCCGCCAGCCGCTCCGGTTTTACGGCAGGTTATATGGCGCTGCTCGGGATTATAGTCATTCAGCTTCCTGGTGGTGCGAGGCCACCACATGCACACCCTGTGTATCAGTAAACAAATGTATAAAACACATAAAGCATGCACTGAGGCCGCACAATGAGGGATAAACAAGGTGAGGAGAGAGGGTCAGAATGATAAAACTCTACAAACTATGGTATCATGATGGCACCAGCAGTAACGTCACATGATATCACAGCTACCCTGGCTAAGGATCACGGGAGATGTAGTTCACAGTATTGTGAAAGTGAGCACCTTGTACTCAAACCATAATCCCTCAAATGTTACTTATGTACCAACCCCGGCTACCTGCTAATTACCTTAAAGCAAACAGTAAATGTCTCAAAATTACCTTATACCCAAACCCTACCACTAACTACCCCAAACCACATCACCCCTACTGTATGCCCACCCCATTTACCCCTAAATTGCCTTAACCCTACCCTCCCAACCCTACTTATCCTTAAATTATCATAAAATCAAAAACAAAGGCTAAATATCTTACCTGACATGTCTTAACCACTCCTAACTACCCAGTATCTAATCCAAACTGTATCTAATCTAATCCTAACTACCCCATATCGAATCCTAACTAAACTGTATCTAATCCAATCTTAACTACCCCGTATCTAATCTTAACTACCCTGTATCTAAGCCTAACTACCCCGTATCTAAGCCTAATTGCCCAGTACCTAATCCAATCCTAACTACCCCCATATCTAATCCTAACTACCCCCATATCTAATCCTAACTACCCCCATATCTAATCCTAACTACCCCATATCTAATCCTAACTACCCCCATATCTAATCCTAACTACCCCCATATCTAATCCTAACTACCCCCCATATCTAATCCTAACTACCCCCATATCTAATCCTAACTACCCCCCATATCTAATCCTAACTACCCCCATATCTAATCCTAACTACCCCCCATATCTAATCCTAACTACCCCCATATCTAATCCTAACTACCCCCATATCTAATCCTAACTACCCCCATATCTAATCCTAACTACCCCCATATCTAATCCTAACTACCCCCCATATCTAATCCTAACTACCCCCCATATCTAATCCTAACTACCCCCCATATCTAATCCTAACTACCCCCCATATCTAATCCTAACTACCCCCCATATCTAATCCTAACTACCCCCATATCTAATCCTAACTACCCCCATATCTAATCCTAACTACCCCCCATATCTAATCCTAACTACCCCCCATATCTAATCCTAACTACCCCCATATCTAATCCTAACTACCCCCATATCTAATCCTAACTACCCCCCATATCTAATCCTAACTACCCCCCATATCTAATCCTAACTACCCCCCATATCTAATCCTAACTACCCCCCATATCTAATCCTAACTACCCCCATATCTAATCCTAACTACCCCCCATATCTAATCTAACTACCCCCCATATCTAATCCTAACTACCCCCCATATCTAATCCTAACTACCCCCCATATCTAATCCTAACTACCCCCCATATCTAATCCTAACTACCCAGTATCTAATCTAATCATAACTACTCTGTATCTAATCCTAACTACCCTGTATCCAATCCCAACTACCCTGTATCTAATCCAATCCCAACTACCCCGTATCTAATCCTACCTACCCCGTATCTAAGCCTAACTACCAGGTATTTAATACTACCTACCCCGTATCTAAACCTAACTACCCGTATCTAAACCTAACTACCTTGTATCTAATCCTAAAATGTATCTAATCTAACCCTAATTACCCCATATCTAATCCTAACTACCCGTTATCCATTCCAAGCCTAACTACCCCCGTATCTAATCCTAACTACCCCCGTATCTAATCCTAACTACCCCCGTATCTAATCCTAACTACCCCCGTATCTAATCCTAACTACCCCCGTATCTAATCCTAACTACCCCCGTATCTAATCCTAACTACCCCCGTATCTAATCCTAACTACCCCGTATCTAATCCTAACTACCCCCGTATCTAATCCTAACTACCCCCGTATCTAATCCTAACTACCCCCGTATCTAATCCTAACTACCCCCGTATCTAATCCTAACTACCCCCGTATCTAATCCTAACTACCCCCGTATCTAATCCTAACTACCCCCGTATCTAATCCTAACTACCCCCGTATCTAATCCTAACTACCCCCGTATCTAATCCTAACTACCCCCGTATCTAATCCTAACTACCCCCGTATCTAATCCTAACTACCCCCGTATCTAATCCTAACTACCCCCGTATCTAATCCTAACTACCCCCGTATCTAATCCTAACTACCCCCGTATCTAATCCTAACTACCCCCGTATCTAATCCTAACTACCCCGTATCTAATCCTAACTACCCCCGTATCTAATCCTAACTACCCCGTATCTAATCCTAACTACCCCCGTATCTAATCCTAACTACCCCCGTATCTAATCCTAACTACCCCCGTATCTAATCCTAACTACCCCGTATCTAATCCTAACTACCCCCGTATCTAATCCTAACTACCCCCGTATCTAATCCTAACTACCCAGTATCTAATCCTAACTACCCCCGTATCTAATCCTAACTACCCCCGTATCTAATCCTAACTACCCCGTATCTAATCCTAACTACCCCCGTATCTAATCCTAACTACCCCCGTATCTAATCCTAACTACCCCCGTATCTAATCCTAACTACCCCCGTATCTAATCCTAACTACCCCCGTATCTAATCCTAACTACCCCGTATCTAATCCTAACTACCCCCGTATCTAATCCTAACTACCCCCCCCGTATCTAATCCTAACTACCCCCGTATCTAATCCTAACTACCCCGTATCTAATCCTAACTACCCCCGTATCTAATCCTAACTACCCCCGTATCTAATCCTAACTACCCCCGTATCTAATCCTAACTACCCCCGTATCTAATCCTAACTACCCCCGTATCTAATCCTAACTACCCCGTATCTAATCCTAACTACCCCCGTATCTAATCCTAACTACCCCTATCTAATCCTAACTACCCCCGTATCTAATCCTAACTACCCCCGTATCTAATCCTAACTACCCCCGTATCTAATCCTAACTACCCCCGTATCTAATCCTAACTACCCCGTATCTAATCCTAACTACCCCCGTATCTAATCCTAACTACCCCGTATCTAATCCTAACTACCCCCGTATCTAATCCTAACTACCCCCGTATCTAATCCTAACTACCCCGTATCTAATCCTAACTACCCCCGTATCTAATCCTAACTACCCCCGTATCTAATCCTAACTACCCCCGTATCTAATCCTAACTACCCCCGTATCTAATCCTAACTACCCCGTATCTAATCCTAACTACCCCCGTATCTAATCCTAACTACCCCCGTATCTAATCCTAACTACCCCCGTATCTAATCCTAACTACCCCCGTATCTAATCCTAACTACCCCCGTATCTAATCCTAACTACCCCCGTATCTAATCCTAACTACCCCGTATCTAATCCTAACTACCCCCGTATCTAATCCTAACTAACCCCGTATCTATCCTAACTACCCCCGTATCTAATCCTAACTACCCCGTATCTAATCCTAATACCCCCCGTATCTAATCCTAACTACCCCCGTATTCTAATCCTAACTACCCCCGTATCTAATCCTAACTACCCCGTATCTAATCCTAACTACCCCCGTATCTAATCCTAATTACCCCCGTATCTAATCCTAACTACCCCGTATCTAATCCTAACTACCCCGTATCTAATCCTAACTACCCCGTATCTAATCCTAACTACCCCCGTATCTAATCCTAACTACCCCCGTATCTAATCCTAACTACCCCCGTATCTAATCCTAACTACCCCCGTATCTAATCCTAACTACCCCCGTATCTAATCCTAACTACCCCGTATCTAATCCTAACTACCCCCGTATCTAATCCTAACTACCCCGTATCTAATCCTAACTACCCCCGTATCTAATCCTAACTACCCCCGTATCTATCCTAACTACCGTATCTAATCCTAACTACCCCCGTATCTAATCTAACTACCCCGTATCTAATCCTAACTACCCCGTATCTAATCCTAACTACCCCCGTATCTAATCCTAACTACCCCGTATCTAATCCTAACTACCCCCGTATCTAATCCTAACTACCCCCGTATCTAATCCTAACTACCCCGTATCTAATCCTAACTACCCCCGTATCTAATCCTAACTACCCCCGTATCTAATCCTAACTACCCCGTATCTAATCCTAACTACCCCCGTATCTAATCCTAACTACCCCCGTATCTAATCCTAACTACCGCCCGTATCTAATCCTAACTACCCCGTATCTAATCCTAACTACCCCCGTATCTAATCCTAACTACCCCCGTATCTAATCCTAACTACCCCCGTATCTAATCCTAACTACCCGTATTAATCCTAACTACCCCGTATCTAATCCTAACTACCCCGTATCTAATCCTAACTACCCCGTATCTAATCCTAACTACCGTATCTAATAATCCTAACTACCCCCGTATCTAATCCTAACTACCCCCGTATCTAATCCTAACTACACCGTATCTAATCCTAACTACCCCCGTATCTAATCCTAACTACCCCCGTATCTATCCTAACTACCCCCGTATCTAATCCTAACTACCCCGTATCTAATCCTAACTACCCCGTATCTAATCCTAACTACCCCCGTATCTAATCCTAACTACCCCCGTATCTAATCCTAACTACCCCGTATCTAATCCTAACTACCCCCGTATCTAATCCTAACTACCCCCGTATCTACTAATCCTAACTACCCCCGTATCTAATCCTAATACCCCGTATCTAATCCTAACTACCCCCGTATCTAATCCTAACTACCCCCGTATCTAATCCTAACTACCCCCGTATCTAATCTAACTACCCCGTATCTAATCCTAACTACTCGCCGTATCTAATCCTAACTACCCCCGTATCTAATCCTAACTACCCCCGTATCTAATCCTAATACCCCGTATCTAATCCTATACCCCGTATCTAATCCTAACTACCCCCGTATCTAATCCTAACTACCCCGTATCTAATCCTAACTACCCCCGTATAATCCTAACTACCCCCGTATCTAATCCTAACTACCCCGTATCTAATCCTAACTACCCCCGTATCTAATCCTAACTACCCCCGTATCTAATCCTAACTACCCCTATCTAATCCTAATACCCCGTATCTAATCCTAACTACCCCGTATCTAATCCTAACTACCCCGTATCTAATCCTAACTACCCCGTATCTAATCCTAACTACCCCGTATCTAATCCTAACTACCCCGTATCTAATCCTAACTACCCCGTATCTAATCCTAACTACCCCGTATCTAATCCTAACTACCGTATCTAATCCTAACTACCCCCGTATCTAATCCTAACTACCCCGTATCTAATCCTAACTACCCCCGTATCTAATCCTAACTACCCCCGTATCTAATCCGAACTACCCCCGTATCTAATCCGAACTACCCAGTATCTAATCCGAACTACCCAGTATCTTATCCGAACTACCCAGTATCTTATCCGAACTACCCAGTATCTTATCCGAACTACCCAGTATCTTATCCGAACTACCCAGTATCTTATCCGAACTACCCAGTATCTTATCCGAACTACCCAGTATCTTATCCGAACTACCCAGTATCTTATCCGAACTACCCAGTATCTTATCCGAACTACCCAGTATCTTATCCGAACTACCCAGTATCTTATCCGAACTACCCAGTATCTTATCTGAACTACCCAGTATCTTATCCGAACTACCCAGTATCTTATCTGAACTACCCAGTATCTTATCTGAACTACCCAGTATCTTATCTGAACTACCCAGTATCTTATCTGAACTACCCAGTATCTTATCTGAACTACCCAGTATCTAATCTGAACTACCTAGTATCTAACCCAATCCTAACTAGCCAATATCTAATCCGAACTACCCAGTATCTAATCCAATCCTAATTATCCTGTATCTAATACTAACTACCCAGTATCTTATCTGAACTACCCAGTATCTTATCTGAACTACCCAGTATCTTATCTGAACTACCCAGTATCTTATCTGAACTACCCAGTATCTTATCTGAACTACCCAGTATTTTATCTGAACTACCCAGTATTTTATCTGAACTACCCAGTATTTTATCTGAACTACCCAGTATTTTATCTGAACTACCCAGTATTTTATCTGAACTACCCAGTATTTTATCTGAACTACCCAGTATTTTATCTGAACTACCCAGTATTTTATCTGAACTACCCAGTATTTTATCTGAACTACCCAGTATTTTATCTGAACTACCCAGTATTTTATCTGAACTACCCAGTATTTTATCTGAACTACCCAGTATTTTATCTGAACTACCCAGTATTTTATCTGAACTACCCAGTATTTTATCTGAACTACCCAGTATTTTATCTGAACTACCCAGTATTTTATCTGAACTACCCAGTATTTTATCTGAACTACCCAGTATTTTATCCGAACTACCCAGTATTTTATCCGAACTACCCAGTATTTTATCCGAACTACCCAGTATCTACCCCAATCCTTACTACCCCATATCTAAACCTAACTAACCCATATCTAACCCCTACTACTCCATATCTAATGTTTTCCTAACTACCCCATATCCAACCATAACTACCCTGTAATGAAAGCCCTGAAAAGAGAATCCAGGAGATGAGACACTGATAGAGCTTGGGAGATGTAAGATGAGGAGGTAAGGGTCTAATCACTCTGTCACTTGATAAGACCACTGAGTAGAAGATTAGGGATAAAAGTAGAAAAGGTCAAGGAGGGGAATAACCTCCAAAAATCTCATGGGCCTATTCTAGCCCGGGTGTAAATTTACCCAAACCCAAGAGACGGCTAGATCACAACATCGACTTATCGGCTCCAGGCTTTAACATAACGATTCCGGCTGATATCACAACCGATCCGCAACCTCTGCTTGCGACTCGGATGATTCGGCAGCTTACTGTAAAATAATGAATTCTATACTTTGTATATAATTTTTCTTCTATACTTTGTATACTTTCTTAATTTGCACCTAGAAGATTCAGAAGAATAGCGTTGGAAAGCTTGTTCTTCTCTACCTAAGTGCAAACCAGCAGCTCCAGCACAAGGTATACAAAGTATAGGAGCTGTAAATACACAGTGAGGAGCCGAAAGTTCCAAGTCGCAAGCGGAGCTTGGCTCGGTTGAAATTTTGGCAGAAGCCGATAAGGTATTGGTTGCATCCGGTATGTCTAACTGGTAAGTTGTGATCTGGCCCAAAGGGTGAAGAAGAGGAGGAGTTTGAAAGTGTTAGACTTGCATGTATGAGCCGTCCACGTGGTGAAGGGGAATATCGAATGTCTGATCGAATTAGTCAGGATACTCAGGGTAGTGGGGGTTCTCAGGGCTTTCAGAGTACTCCGGTGTCACGGTGGGTCAGGGGATGGGGCGCCTGGCAGCAGCTTCCTCGCTGCTCGCTGGCCAGGCGCCGAATGTTAACGCTTCCGGGTGCGCTCACGTGGGACGCCGAGGGGCGGGGCCTGGCGTTATGACGCGGACCCGCCGGGTTTAAAACCCAGTCTCACCATTACACCGGTGCCCTGACGTGGTATTCACCTCCCGCAGAGCTCTTGTGAATTTTGGCAATTACCTGTGTATGACTCTTGGCTTTGGCAAATGAACCCTCCTGTGTATAACCCTTGGCATTGGCAAACGAACCCTCCTGTGTATGACCCTTGGCATTGGCAAACGAACCCTCCTGTGTATGACCCTTGGCATTGGCAAACGAACCCTCCTGTGTATGACTCTTGGCATTGGCAAACGAACCCTCCTGTGTATAACCCTTGGCATTGGCAAACGAACCCTCCTGTGTATGACCCCTGGCATTTGCAAACGAACCCTTCTGTGTATAACCCCTGGTATTGGCATTTACTCTGCTCTAGGTTCTGCCCTTAACGTTGGTACCGAGGTCAGTCTATGTGGCACCCTAAGCACACATCAGATTACCTCTGCTATTACTAAAGTCCTAGGGAGGACTTGTGATCTGTTCTGTACCCCTGTCTGGTATTTCCCTTTCTTTATCTGTTACCTGCTTAATTGTCTATATAGCTTTGCCGACCATTCAAGGATCGGAAGAGTAGAAAGTGAGCTACATAAAGAGATCAATATCTTGGTAGTCAGAAGGATTCGTGACAATACTCTATTCCATACCTCTGTCTGGTGTTACCCCTTGTTTATCTGTTGTCTGGTTAATTGTCTTTCTAGTTTTGCCGACCATTCAAGGATCGGAAGGGTAGAGAGCGGTCTGCGTAAAGGGACCACACTTTTGGTAATCAGAGGGATCCGTGACATTACGTCAGGGCCAATGGATCCCGCAGACCTCTCTAACCAGCTGGCACGTATCGCAGCCAGACAAGAGGAACAGGACCATATGATGGACCAGATTTCTCTCGCTCTGCAAACCCTGTTAAATCGGTCCAATACAGGTACCACAAACCCTCCAGATCCAGTATTACCTAGGGTCAGTTCCGTCCCCCCTGAAGGACATAGGCTTAGTATGAAGGCACCCCTACGCTATGATGGTACACCAAGCCTATGTCGGGGTTTTTTGACTCAACTCGAGATCTTGTTTGAGAACAATCCAGGTTCTTGTATGTCTGATAAAGCCAAAGTAGGATATCTGATTAATCATTTAACAGAAAAAGCTTTATTGTGGGCTACGCCGTTATGGGAAAATAAGAAACCCATCATTTATGACTATGAGGGTTTTACCTTTGAGTTAAAACGTACCTTTGATCCCTCTAGAAGGGCTACCAATGCGGGTAGGTCCTTGTTTCACATCAAACAAGGTAATAAGAGGGTCGCCGACTATGCCATAGAGTTTAAGACTTTGACTTCTGAGGTACTTTGGCCGAACGACGTTTTCACCTTAGCCTTTACCGAAGGCTTGAACGAGGCTTTTATGTTTGAGCTGGCTCCCTTAAAATTACCAGAAAGTCTGGACCACCTGATAGATTTCTGTATAGCCATGGACGATCAAATCAGGGAAAGGAGACACCCCAGAGATAGACCCAGAAGGGTCTTGCCTCCTTTACCCTCGTTACCCAGACACACCAGTACGTCAGGTGGTTCGGAGAATGTGACAATAGAGTTGCCAGTCGTTGAACCCATGCAAATAGGGAAGACAGGTATTTCAGAAGCAGAAAGAGCGCACAGAAGAGAAAAGGGGCTCTGCTTCTATTGTGCAGGGGCAGATCACTTCCGCCTTCAATGTCCTCAGAGACCCAGGGTTAGCAGGGCTGAACATAGCAAAAAAGGATTCAGAACAGGAAACACCCAGGTTATCGGTTCTCTGTATGCCTCCTTTGTGGATAATGAAGAAAAAGAAATCCAGGATTCTGTTACCGATCTCCCTAACCTGGGAGGGGGTTCACCTCAAGACTGAGGCGTTCTTAGACTCTGGGGCCTCAGGCAATTTTATGGATAGAATTTTCTGCCAAAAACCTCCTATCTCTGGTTCTCAAGGAAAGACCTCTAATGGTGGAGGCCATAGATGGTAAACCCCTGTCATGCCCACATATCACTCACGACACAGTCGATGTATGTATGAAAACAGGAGTTTTGCACCAGGAAACAATAAGATTTCAAATTATTGAATCACCCTCATGTCCTGTCGTTCTTGGTCTTGGGTTTCCATGGCTAACAGAGCACAACCCAGTTGTCGATTGGGTCCAGAGAGACATAAAATGTTGGGGTCAGAGTTGTCAGTCTAGGTGCCTAGGCAGAGTCAATGTGATTGGTAGCCTCAATATTGCCACAGCCCCTCCTTTGTCCACAGAGGTCCCTGAATGTTACCTGGCATTAAAGGAGGTGTTCTCTAAAGCCAGGACTGAGGTCCTACCACCACATCGTCCATATGACTGTGCCATTGATTTACTCCCCGGTACGATGCCTCCTAGGGGTCACGTATATCCTTTATCACAAAGAGAGAACGACATTATGGAGGAATACATAAGGGAGAATCTGGAACGAGGATTCATTAGACGGTCCTCCTCTCCAGCAGGAGCAGGTTTCTTTTTTGTTTCCAAGAAAGAGGGAGATCTGCGACCTTGCATCGATTATAGGGGTTTGAATAGGATCACTATAAGAAATGCATATCCCATACCTCTCATAACAGAATTGTTCGACCGATTAAAAGGGGCCCGTGTCTATACGAAGCTTGATTTACGTGGAGCGTACAACCTGGTCAGGGTTAAAAAGGGAGACGAATGGAAAACGGCTTTTAATACACGTAGCGGGCATTATGAATACCTGGTGATGCCTTTTGGGTTGTGTAATGCGCCAGCCGTCTTTCAGGACCTTATAAACGACACTCTAAGGGAATTTCTGCAAGAATTCGTCATAGTATATCTGGATGATATCCTGATATACTCTCCTGATGTGGACACTCATCATGTCCACGTGAAACAAGTCTTGAAAAAACTATTGAAGGCTGGATTGTACTGTAAGCTAGAAAAATGTCTATTCGACATAGTAACTGTGCAATTCCTTGGTTATATAATAACCCCTGGGGGTTTTCAAATGGATCCTAAGAAGCTCTCAGCTATTCTTGACTGGCCTCTACCCCAAGGACTTAAAGCCATTCAGAGGTTTCTGGGGTTTACGAACTATTACCGAAGGTTCATTAAAGATTTTTCGGCCTTGGTGGCCCCCTCACGGCTATGACAAAGAAAGGGGTGGGAAATCAGAAATGGACACCTCAAGCCACTCAAGCCTTTGAGGCACTAAAGCAAGCGTTCACTACTGCCCCTGTTCTCCGACATCCAGATCCGGCTCTGCCTTTCCAAGTAGAAGTTGACGCCTCCGAACTAGGTCTTGGTGCAGTCTTGTCCCAAAGGGAGGCTCCTGACAAACCCTTGCATCCATGCGGCTTCTATTCTCGGAAGTTGTCCCCGGCAGAGAAGAACTATGACATTGGAAATAGAGAATTGTTAGCAGTCATCGCGGCCTTGGCCGAATGGAGATACTTATTAGAGGGGTCTAAGGACCCCATCGTTATCATAACCGACCATAAGAATCTCACGTACATTGGAGATGCCAAACGTTTAAATTCCAGACAAGCGAGATGGTCATTGTTTCTTTCAAGTTTTAATTACGTGCTTACCTATAGACCTGGGTCCAGAAACATTAAAGCAGACGCATTGTCGAGACAGTATGAGTCCTATGAACATAATATCCAAGATCAGCATCCCATTGTACCCCAGGAAAGGATCATAGCCGCTACCACGATTAGTGTCTCGTCTCCTCTAATGAAAAGGTTGCAGACCGTCCAGGGCGCAGCTCCTGGGGGAAAACCTCCTGCGAGACTCTTTGTACCTGAGAACGAAAGAGAGGAAGTACTTAACATCTATCATGATAATAAAACTTCCGGGCATATGGGTATCACCAAGACTGTGTCTAGTATCAGTAAACTCCTCTGGTGGCCCACGTTGCGCCGAGATGTCAAAGATTACATTGCCGTGTGCGAAGTGTGCACAAGGCAGAAAAGTCCCAAAACAGCACCCATTGGCTTACTCCAGCCTTTGCCGATCCCCGAACGACCCTGGTCACATGTAGCCATGGATTTTATAGTAGAGTTACCTGAGTCAAGAGGGAATACAGTGATACTTACGATCATAGATCGATTTTCCAAGATGGGCCACTATGTTCCTCTTCGGAAACTACCTTCGGCAGCTGAACTGGTGCCCATTTTCATTGCCAACGTGGTCCGCATACACGGTGTCCCCCTGGAGATTGTCTCTGATAGGGGGACCCAATTCATCTCCGGATTCTGGAGAGGGTTTTGTAAGAACGTGGGGATAGACCTCTCTTTCTCTTCGGCTTATCACCCCCAGACCAACGGAGCAGCAGAACGAGCAAACCAAAATATAGAGAAATATCTCAGGTGCTTTATCTCAGAACAACAAGATAACTGGTCAGACCTGCTACCATGGGCAGAATATGCTTTGAACAGCGCAGTGAGTGAATCCACAGGACATTCTCCTTTCTTCGCTGTTTATGGTTTTGATCCTCCGTGCTCCCCGCCACGTTTCCTGATACCACGATTCCTGCTTTAGATGAGCAACTGGCATCATTGAAAGAGACTTGGGGGAGAGTGAGACGGGCACTGGAGGAGAGTAGTGCCATCCAAAAACTAAGGCCGACAGACACAGGAGGCAGGCACCCGTGTATCAAGTTGGGGACAGGGTTTGGCTGTCTTCACGTAACATCAAGCTCTTAGTGCCTTCCATGAAGTTGGCTCCTAGGTATATCGGCCCCTATAAGATTCTACGACGACTCAACCCTGTCTCCTATGCTTTGGCGTTACCCCCCATTTTAAGATACACAATGTATTCCATGTAAACCTTTTGAAGCCGTTGTTATGTAACCGGTACACCAAAGTCCATGCTCCACCGCCTCCTGTCTCTGTGGAGGGCGAGGAGGAGTTCGAAGTTAAGGCCATTCTGGGTGCCAGGATGTCTAGGGGGTCTTTGCAGTACTTGGTCGATTGGGTGGGTTACGGTCCGTGATCGTTCTTGGGTACCGGCTGCGGAAGTCCATGCTCCTAGGCTAGTGAAGGCCTTCTATTTGGCGCACCCCCGTGCCCCTGGGGGTCGTCCAGTGGCCGCCCCTGGAGGGGGGGTTCTGTCACGGTGGGTCAGGGGATGGGGCGCCTGGCAGCAGCTTCCTCGCTGCTCGCTGGCCAGGCGCCGAATGTTAACGCTTCCGGTGCGCTCACGTGGGACGCCGAGGGGCGGGGCCTGGCGTTATGACGCGGACCCGCCGGGTTTAAAACCCAGTCTCACCATTACACCGGTGCCCTGACGTGGTATTCACCTCCCGCAGAGCTCTTGTGAATTTTGGCAATTACCTGTGTATGACTCTTGGCTTTGGCAAACGAACCCTCCTGTGTATAACCCTTGGCATTGGCAAACGAACCCTCCTGTGTATACCCTTGGCATTGGCAAACGAACCCTCCTGTGTATGACCCTTGGCATTGGCAAACGAACCCTCCTGTGTATAACCCTTGGCATTGGCAAACGAACCCTCCTGTGTATGACCTTGGCATTGGCAAACGAACCCTCCTGTGTATAACCCTTGGCATTGGCAAACGAACCTCCTGTGTATGACCCTTGGCATTGGCAAACGAACCCTCCTGTGTATGACCCGCATTGGCAAACGTACCCTCCTGTGTATGACCCTTGGCATTGGCAAACGAACCCTCCTGTGTATGACTCTTGGCATTGGCAAACGAACCCTTCTGTGTATAACCCCAGGTATTGGCATTTACTCTGCTCTAGGTTCTGCCCTTAACGTTGGTACCGAGGTCAGTCTATGTGGCACCCTAAGCACACATCAGATTACCTCTGCTATTACTAAAGTCCTAGGGAGGACTTGTGATCTGTTCTGTACCCCTGTCTGGTATTTCCCTTTCTTTATCTGTTACCTGCTTAATTGTCTATATAGCTTTGCCGACCATTCAAGGATCGGAAGAGTAGAAAGTGAGCTACATAAAGAGATCAATATCTTGGTAGTCAGAAGGATTCGTGACAATACTCTATTCCATACCTCTGTCTGGTGTTACCCCTTGTTTATCTGTTGTCTGGTTAATTGTCTTTCTAGTTTTGCCGACCATTCAAGGATCGGAAGGGTAGAGAGCGGTCTGCGTAAAGGGACCACACTTTTGGTAATCAGAGGGATCCGTGACATCCGGGTTCTCAAGGTAGTCAGGGTTCTTAGGCTTCTCAGGGTACTCATAATTCTCTGGGTATTCAGGGTTCTCAGGATAGTCGGGGTATTCAGGGTAGTCTGGGCTCTCAGGGTACTCCGGCTTCTCAATGTACACATGGTTCTCAGGGTAGTTGTGGTTATCAGGCTCCTAATGTAGTCGGAATTCTCAGGGTATTCATGGTTTTCAGGGTAGTCAGGGTTGTCATGGTACTCATAGTCCAAAGTGCAGTCAGGATTCTCAGGGTAGTCAGGGTTCTCATGGTTCTCAGGGTAGTCGGGGTACTCAGGCTTCTCAAGTAGTTGAGGTTCTAGGGGTACTTAGGGGACTCAGGGTTCTCAGGATAGTCAGGGTTCTTAGGGTAGTCGGGGCTCTCAGGGTACCCATGGTTCTCAGGCTTCTGAAATAGTCAGGTTCTAGGGGTACTTTGGGTACTCAGGGTAGTTGGGGTACTCAGGGTTCTCAGAGTAGTTGCGGTTCTCAGGTCTTTCAGGGTGCTCCGGATAGTCAGGGTTCTCAGGGTAGTTGGGGTGCTCAGGATACTCTGGGTTCCCAGGGTACTTGGCGTACTCAAGGCAGTCGGGGCTCTCGGTGTACTCAGGGTAGTTGGGGTGCTTAGGGTAGTCGGGGTTCTCCGAGTACTGAAGGTAGTCGGGGCTCTCCAGGTAGTCAGGGTGTTCAGGGTAGTTGGGGTGCTAAGTGTAGTTGAGGTAGTCAGGGTTCACAGAGGGTAGTTTCGTGCTCAGTGTAGTTGAGGTGCTCAGGGTAGTCAGGGTTCACAGAGGGTAGTTGGGTGCTCAGTGTAGTTGAGGTAGTCAGGGTTCACAGAGGGTAGTTTCGTGCTCAGTGTAGTTGAGGTGCTCAGGGTAGTCAGGGTTCTCAGAGGGTATTCGGGGTGCTCAGTGTAGTTGAGGTGTTCAGGGTTCTCAGAGGGTAATTGGGGTGTTCAGTGTAGTTGAGGTGCTCAGGGTAGTCAGGGTTCTCAGAGGGTAATTGGGGTGTTCAGTGTAGTTGAGGTGCTCAGGGTAGTCAGGGTTCTCAGAGGGTAGTTGGGGTGGTCAGTGTAGTTGAGGTGCTCAGGGTAGTCAGGGTTCTCAGAGGGTAATTGGGGAGCTCAGTGTAGTTGAGGTGTCCTGTTTGTGCGCAGTATTGATCGCTGAATGAAAAGACGCGCGAGGAATGTAATTCCAGCGGTGATTTGCACGCGCAAAAGTTTAACTCTTGGCGCAAAAATTCTCGCTTTGCGGAGGATTTTTGCGCAAAGATTGTAACCGGGCCCTTTGCGTGCAGTGGCCGTCTCTCTAAACTCTGTGGGCTCTATTACAGTTGTGTTCAAAATTATTCAACCCCCACTGAAATTGAGTGTTTTGGCCAGTTTGACATTGATTTTGATCATTCAGTCATCTTGCTTACAATTAAATCAAAGAGGCACGTGTAGGTCAGACAAATATAACATAACATTTATAATGAAATAACCACAAATGTCTTTTCTGTGCTCACATCATTATCAGTTTTATTCAACCCCCAAGTGACATTCAATCTTAGTACTTAGTACAACATCCTTTTACAGTTATAACAGCTTTTAAACCTGAAGCATAGCTTGACGCAAGTGTCTTGCAGCGATCTACGGGTATCTTCGCCCATTCGTCATGGGCAAAAGCCTCCAGTTCAGTCACATTCTTAGGCTTGCGCACTGCATCTGCTTTCATTAAGTCCCACCAGAGGTTCTCAATCGGATTTAAGTCAGGTGACTGCGATGGCCACTCCAAAATGATCCAGCCTTTAATCTGCAACCATGCTCTTGTGGACTTGGAGGTATGCTTGGGATAATTGTCCTGTTGAAAGGTCCAACGTCTCCCAAGCCTCAGGTTTGTGACGGACTGCATCACATTGTCATCCAATATCTCCTGGTACTGAAGAGAATTCATGGTACCTTGCACACGCTGAAGCTTCCCTGTACCTGCAGAAGCAAAACAACCCCAAAGCATGATTGACCCCCCGCCATGCTTCACAGTAGGCAAGGTGTTCTTTTCTTCATAGGCCTTGTTCTTCCTCCTCCAAACATAGCGTTGATCCATGGGCCCAAACAGTTCTAATTTTGTTTCATCAGTCCACAGAACACTATCTCAAAACGTCTGTGGTTTGTCCACATGACTTTTGGCATACTGCAGTCGACTCTTCTTATTCTTTGGAGACAGCAAGGGGGTGCGCCTGGGAGTTCTGGCATGGAGGCCTTCATTACGCAGTGTGCGCCATATTGTCTGAGCTGAAACTTCAGTACCCACATCTGACAAATCTTTTCTCAGTTCCTCAGCAGTCACACGGGGACTTTTCTCCACTCTACGCTTCAAGTAGCGCACAGCAGTCGAAGTCAGCATCTTCTTTCTGCCACGACCAGGTAGCGTTTCAACAGTGCCCTTTGCCTTGAATTTGCAAATGATGCTTCCTATGGTCTCTCTTGGTATGTTTAACATCTTTGCAATCTTCTTATAGCCATTGCCCTTCCTGTGAAGAGTAATCACCTCTTCTCTTGTCTTCCTGGACCATTCTCTTGACTTCACCATGTTTGTAACCACACCAGTAAATGTCTAGAAGGAGCTGAGTATCACAGTCATTTTAAAGCTGCCTAATTGGTGCTTATTATGCTTTATTGCTGCTCCGTGACATCCACAGGTGTTTTCAATACCTGATTGAAAACACTTGGATGAACCTCTGTTCTTCAGAGTGGTAGTCTTTAAGGGGTTGAATAATTGTGTCAATGAAGAATTCACAAAAGAAACATTTACTACTGTATTACAAAACCAATTGATGTCATTTTAGTTGCATATGGTTCTTTAAAAAGTCCTTGTAGGATTTCATTCTGAATACAATTACAAATGTCACTAAATTCCCTAAAACCCTTTACAGCATTGGGGGTTGAATAATTTTGAACACAACTGTACATTCCTCGCGCACAATTTTGCACGTGTGCAAAAACGCATTAACACGAAGGGGTAAAATTCTTTGCGCTGAACGTCGTATTACATCAATTAACATCTAACGCGAGTGACCTTGCGCGAACCCTTTGCGAGCAAAATTTAGTGCGCGCGTCCCATACTTAACATTGTGAGCGCAAATGCGTTTGTGCGCTGGTACGCGCATGGTATTACAATCTTAGCGCAAAATTTAACAGACAACGTTTGCGCGCAGAATTTTAACGTCTTTGAAAAGCTGGCGGTAACGGGAAATTGTAACAACCTGACCGTACCAAACTGCGGATTCACAACAGAGAACGTCGATGCGCACGTTTTTTTTACTAGATCTGTCAAAAATGACGGCCACTACCTTGTCTTCCGTCACAACGTACGTCTGTTATGCGCAGTCCGCACAAACTCGCATTTGACTCGCGTTAAAAATTACATTGCGCTCACTGATTTCTGCGCGCACCTGTACTTTGCGCGCATTTTTGTGCGTCGGTTTTACGAGCGCAATTTCCCGACGGATGAAAAAAATGCGCGAGGAATGTAATTCCAGCAGTGATTTTCATGCGTTAACGTTTAACGCTTCGTGCAAAAAAATACGTGTTTTGCAGGCGTTTTTGCGTTAACTATGTAATAGGGCCCTGTGTTTCTGATTCACAGCCACACTTCACTTCCATCCTCTCCTCTGTTGAAACACCGGTCCACCCCACCCAATTTATGTGTTACTTAAACACTGGCTCTTTATGGGATACCGGCAAGCACCGGCTCTTTATGGGATACAAACACCGGCTCTTTATGGGATACAAACACCGGTTCTTTATGGGATACCGGCAAACACCGGCTCTTTATGGGATACAAACACCGGCTCTTTATGGGATACCGGCAAACACCAGCTCTTTATGGGATACCGGAAAACACTGGCTCTTTATGGAATACAAACACCGGTTCTTTATGGGATACCGGCAAACACGGCTCTTTATGGGATACAAACACCGGCTCTTTATGGGATACAAACACTGGCTCTTTATGTGATACCGGCAAACACCGGCTCTTTATGGGATACTGGCAAACACCGCTTCTTTATGGGAAACCGGCAAACCTCGACTCTTTATGGATACTGGCAAGCACCGGCTCTTTATGGGATACACACACCGGCTCTTTATGGGATACCGGCAAATACTGGCTCTTTATAGGATACAAACACCGGTTCTTCAGTGGATACAAACACCGGTTCTTTAGGGGATACCGGCAAACACCGGCTCTTTATGGGATACAAACACCGTCTCTTTATGGGATACAAACACCGGCTCTTTATGGGATACAAACACCGGCTCTTTATGGGATACAAACACCGGCTCTTTATGGGATACAAACACCGGCTCTTTATGGGATACAAACACCGGCTCTTTATGGGATACCGGCAAACACCGGCTCTTTATGGGATACCGGCAAACACCGGCTCTTTATGGGATACCGGCAAACACCGGCTCTTTATGGGATACCAGCAAACACTGGCTCTTTATGGGATACAAACACCGGCTCTTTATGGGATACAAACACCGGCTCTTTATGGGATACAAACACCGGCTCTTTATGGGATACCGGCAAACACCGGCTCTTTATGGGATACCGGCAAACACAGGCTCTTTATGGGATACCGGCAAACACCGGCTCTTTATGGGATACAAACACCGGCTCTTTATGGGATACCGGCAAACACCGGCTCTTTATGGGATACTGACAAACACTGCTTCTTTATGGGAAACCGGCAAACATCGACTCTTTATGCGATACCGGCAAGCACCGGCTCTTTATCTAGATTCTTTTCTTTCAGGAATAGTACCAGAGGATTGGAGAAAAGCTGACGTGGTCCCTATATTTAAGAAAGGTTTAAAATTTGTGCCTGGGAATTATAGACCTGTGAGCTTAACATCTGTGGCTGGGAAAGTATTTGAGGGGTTACTAAGGGATAGTATTCAGGAATTTATTGGGAGGTATAATGTAATTGGCAAAAATCAGCATGGTTTCATGAAACACAGATCATGTCAGACTAACCTAATCACGTTCTATGAGTAAGTAAGTAGAAGTATAGATCAGGGGGTCGCAGTGGATGTGATTTACTTAGATTTTGCCAAAGCTTTCGACACAGTTTCCACACAAAAGGTTACTATTTAAATTAAGAAAAAATGGTCTAGATGAAAATACTTGTTCTTGGATAGAAAACTGGATAAAAGATAGGGTACAGAGAGTGGTCATAAATGGTACATTTTCAAGATGGACACCAGTGGTAAGTGGTGTCCCTCAGGGGTCTGTTATAGGACCAATACTATTCAATTTATTTATAAATGACCTTGAGATAGGCATTGAAAGTCATGTATCAGTGTTTGCAGATGACACAAAACTAGGAAAAGTAATGCAATGTGAGCAGGATGTTACTTCGCTGCAGAGGGATTTAGATAAATTGGGGGACTGGGCACTTAAATGTCAGATGAGATTTAATCTAGATAAATGCAAAGTTATGCACTTTGGAGTGAAGACACACAAGTAATTTATACCCTAAATGGTACGGAGTTAGGGAAATCCAAGCAGGAGAAGGATTTGGGAATAATCATAGACTTCAAACTAAGTAACAATGTGCAATGTCAAACAGCAGCCGCCAAGGCCAGCAAGGTATTGGCATGCATTAAAAGGGGAGTTCACTCACGGGATGAAAACATAATTTTGCCTCTGTATAAATCAATGGTCAGGCCGCACCTTGAATATGCCGTGCAATTTTGGGCACCTGTCTTAAAAAAAGATATTATATCGCTAGAAAAAGTGCAGAGACGGGCAACTAAATTAATAAGGGGGATGGAAGGGTTAACAAGTTTAAACCTGTTTAGTTTAGAGAAAAGGCGCCTTAGAGGGGATCTGATAACCTTATATAAATATATACGGGGCCTTAGAGGGGATCTGATAACCCTATATAAATATATACGGGGCCATTATTAACCATTGTCTGATAACCTATTCATTAACAGGACTATACACAGGACACGGGGTCATCCATTTGGACTGGAAGAAAGAAAATTTAGGTTAAAGCATAGGAAGGGTTATTTTACGGTGAGAACAATAAAGCTGTGGAATTCTCTGCCTGTTGAGGTGGTTGGGGTCAGAGTCTGTACAGACTTTTAAAAAACGACTGGATGACTTCCTGCAGACACAGAATATTAAGGGTTATAATATTTAATATGTGGGTAAAAGCTTCTTGATCCAAGGAGAAATCTGACGCCATTCTGGGGTCAAGAAGGAATTTTTTCCCAGTATGTTGCATATTGGCAAGCATTCAGACTGGGTTTTTTTCCTTCTTTTGGATCAACAGCAGTAGGTTATGTGGGAGAGGCTGAACCCGATGGACGCATGTCTTTTTTCAGCCTATATAACTATGTAACTATGTTTATGGGATACACACACCGGCTCTTTATGGGATACCGGCAAATACTGGCTCTTTATAGGATACAAACACCGGTTCTTTAGGGGATACCGGCAAACACTGGCTCTTTATGGGATACCGGCAAACACCGGCTCTTTATGGGATACCGGCAAACACCGGCTCTTTATGGGATACAAACACCGGCTCTTTGTGGGATACAAACACCGGCTCTTTATGGGATACCGACAAACACCGGCTCTTTATGGGATACCGGCAAACACCGGCTCTTTATGGGATACCGGCAAACACCGTCTCTTTATGGGATACAAACACCGGCTCTTTATGGGATACCGGCAAACACCGGCTCTTTATGGGATACCGGCAAACACCGGCTCTTTATGGGATACCAGCAAACAACGGCTCTTTATGGGATACCAGCAAACACCGGCTCTTTATGGGATACAAACACCGGCTCTTTATGGGATACAAACACCGGTTCTTTATGGGATACAAACACCGGTTCTTTATGGGATACCGGCAAACACTGGCTCTTTATGGGATACTGGCAAACACCGGCTCTTTATGGGATACCGGCAATCACCGGCTCTTTATGGGATACCGGCAAACACCGGCTCTTTTGGGATACAAACACCGGCTCTTTATGGGATAACGGCAAACACCGGCTCTTTATGGAATACTGGGAAACACCGGCTCTTTATGGGATACCGGCAAACACCGGCTCTTTATGGGATACAAACACTGGCTCTTTATGGGATACCGGCAAACATCGGCTCTTTATGGGATACAAACACTGGTTCTTTATGGGATACCGGCAAACACCGGCTCTTTATGGGATACTGTGGAGAATTAACCATCTCCTGTCCGTCCTCTTTCTCTTATCTCGAAACCCTGTCTCGAGATGATATTGACACCTTGGATTAAAATTTTCGTCAACGTTGAGAGAGAAGTGATTTAGGCTAGGGTCAGACTGAGGCAGTGCGAACGCGCGTTCTGGCGCACTTAATCACGGCCGCACTAGCAGCAAATGACGGGCAATGACGGCCAATATACGAAGTACGGTCGCACAAAAGTCCGGCTGCGCAACGCAAGTGGAAAATGAACGCATTTTTTCGAGAACGTTAAACCACTAGTACTGACGTACAGAGTGCGCTGCGTCCGCTAGCGGCGTGTGTGAGTGAATTGGAGACATCAGACGCTGCTAATGTCCGGCCAACATAACGTCCAGATGCAAGAAGTGTTTTATTGATGATCCGTACAAAATCACGAATGAAACTGCGCATAGTATGACCGCTATTGCGTATTCCGTGAAAAAATACGTCCATTCTTCGAACGCACATTTTCACGGACAACGTGAAAAATGCGTTAGTCTGACCCTAGCCTTAGACATGACAAATTAAGACACGGAAGCCTTCTAGTCACTCAAAACACATCTCTGCAGGTTTTTTATCTGGACACATTATTTATACATTTCTGCAAAAGAGGCTGAGTTTCTCATCTCATGTTATAATTGGTAGAGCGGGAGGTAGTGGCTACAAAGCCCCCCCTTAACATACAGAGCACGTGATTTCGGGGAAATTGCAGAATCATTTCTTCAAAAACGAAACTAATCCTGCAGGATACAGAAACAAAACTTAACAGGGATTCTGCATATATGTGTCCCATATTAAACTAAAGAAATATATATAGGTTGCTACTGATCAGTGCGAGGAGTTTAATGGTCTTGTTCCCCTCAGATACAAACACCGGCTCTTTATGGGATACCGGCAAACACCGGCTCTTTATGGGATACAAACACTGATTCTTTATGGGATACCGGCAAACACAGGCTCTTTATGGGATACCGGCAAACACCGGCTCTTTATGGGATACAAACACCGGCTCTTTATGGGATACAAACACAGGCTCTTTATGGGATACAAACACCGGCTCTTTATGGGATACCGGCAAACACCGGCTCTTTATGGGATACAAACACCGGCTCTTTATGGGATACCGGCAAACACCGGCTCTTTATGGGATACCGGCAAACACCGGCTCTTTATGGGATACCGGCAAACACCGGCTCTTTATGGGATACCGGCAAACACGGCTCTTTATGGGATACAAACACCGGCTCTTTATGGGATACAAACCCCTGGCTCTTTATGGGATACAGGCAAACACTGGCTCTTTATGGGATACCGGCAAACACGCTCTTTATGGGATACAAACACCGGCTCTTTATGCAATACCGGCAAACACCGGCTCTTTATGGGATACAAACACCGGCTCTTTATGGGATACAAACACCGGCTCTTTATGGGATACAAACACCGGCTCTTTATGGGATACAAACACCGGCTCTTTATGGGATACAAACACCGGCTCTTTATGGGATACAAACACCGGCTCTTCATGGGATACAAACACCGATTCTTTGTGGGATACCGGCAAACACCGGCTCTTTATGGGATACCGGCAAACACCGGCTCTTTATGGGATACAAACACCGATTCTTTGTGGGATACCGGCAAACACCAGCTCTTTATGGGATACAAACACTGGCTCTTTATGGGATACCGGCAAACACGGCTCTTTATGGGATACAAACACCGGCTCTTTATGGGATACCGGCAAACACCGGCTCTTTATGGGATACCGGCAAACACCGGCTCTTTATGGGATACAAACACCGGCTCTTTATGGGATACCGGCAAACACAGGCTCTTTATGGGATACAAACACCGGCTCTTTATGGGATACAGGCAGACACCGGCACTTTATGGGATACCGGCAAACACCGGCTCTTTATGGGATACCGGCAAACACAGGCTCTTTATGGGATACAAACACCGGCTCTTTATGGGATACAAACACCGGCTCTTTATGGGATACAAACACTGGCTCTTTATGGGATACCGGCACAGGACGCCGGGTTCATGGCTCTCCGTGCAGGGCAGAGCTTTTCTTGTCCCGTGCCCAGACAGAGCTGACAGGGCAGGTGGGGGAGGTCACGTGGGATTGTCCCTAAAACGCGGCAGTCACAATGACAAGACAAGATGTTCTCCGGGGCGTGTCGCAGACATGTGACGTAGCCTCCGGTCGCCATGGCAACAGAGCGCAGACGTCAGGCCTGGCACGCACACACTTGGTGCTGCCGCGCTGCACGTACCACCAAACCGCAAGTTGGCCACACCCACCACCAGTGAGCCAACCAATCGGACGACGAAGGAGGCCTCGCAGAAGGGGCTGACGGGAGATGTAGTCCTGCGGCCCGTGCCCAGTGTTTTGCGCTGTGTGGCGGTGCTGCCTGGCTCCATGTCCTCGGGTCTGCGCGGTAACTATCAACAGGCAGTGCAAAGGATCCGCGGGGGAGCGAGCTGCGCCTCGGGGAAGGTCACACTGGCTGGACGGGGGAGGGGCCGTAGCGGTGAGGCACAGGTTCCGCCTCATGACGTCACGTGCCGGCCGGCTCCTATTAGAAGAGGCAACAGGCCGGGAGGAGGAAGAGACAGAGAGGACGCGGTGCGGACACACTGACAGGTAGGACGGGAGCTGTGTGAAAAGTGCTGCCCAGCAGCATACAGGATTAATGCATAAGGATGCGGGTCACTGATCTTCATATTTTCAGCTCCCCCCCTTCCTGTGCTCCCCTTCTGCCTGTCAGGGGCAGCCCCCCTCTTCCTGTGCTTCCCCCCCTCTGACTCTCAGGGGCAGCTCCCCCCCTCTTCCTGTGCTTCCCCCCCCCCTCTGACTCTCAGGGGCAGCTCCCCCCTCTTCCTGTGCTTCCCCCCCCCCTCTGACTCTCAGGGGCAGCTCCCCCCCTCTTCCTGTGCTTCCCCCCCCCCTCTGACTCTCAGGGGCAGCTCCCCCCCTCTTCCTGTGCTTCCCCCCCCCCCCCCATCTGACTCTCAGGGGCAGCCCCCCTTCTTCCTGTGTCCTGGCACCAGATAAAGGTCGTGTCCTCGCTGTGCTGCTGAGCCCTGGTTAGAGGGAGTGTGCTGCCCAGCAAAGCATTGTGGGATACGGCGCAGGGTGTGATGTAATAGTTGCATCCAATGAATTGATATGACGGAGTCTAGTTTGGAAGCTTTGTGGTCCAGTTACACCGTATGCAGTGTGTCCTCTGTATGTGGCGGCATCTTGGTGACCTCTGACCTGGCGGATGTGTTCATGTATGTCTCTCCTCGCAGGGCAGCACCTTTCTGGTCCCGGCAGTCTTTGCAGGAGATGGCATCCATTGTAACTGAGGGTGCTGAGACTTGCTGGCTGCTCCTGGAAAGAACGTTAAGAATTGCAGCACGTCCTGTTCATGCAGGGCCAGTCCCTGATCGGCCACACGGGTAGCTTGTGTGCGTCTCGCCGGGTGCCAGGCTGTGTGCCGCCCTGGGGTTAGAGGGTCACATGGTGCTCTCTGCATGATGAGGCCCATCAGCCACATGTGTCACCAGATCGGGTATGGCTGTTACGGCCTCGTTACAACGCGCGCATCGGTCCTGATGGGACGCCGGTCACACGCTGTGCCTTTATCCGATCGCCCATTCGTGCCGCTGCAGCCTGACCTGGATTCGGTCTGGTCAGGTTGTCATGTGCTGGGGTCTCCGGTTACTGCTCTGCCCTGCACGTGGATGGGGTCGCTACGCACGCCTGTCATGTGACTGACGGCACTGCCACGCTTGCCCTCGAGGTGTGCATATCATGGCTGAGTTTTTTTTTATTTTTTTTAAACCCCGTTTGCTGCTTTTTCTCTCTCGTGCCTCTCCTGAAATCCAGGAGGTTTATTGATGCATGTCTGGCATGCCAAATCCTCGGCTCCTGCACCGCCACGACCATCAGTGCAGGAGGTTGAGGTTTGGGTTTTCTGGCACAGAATCATGGGATACAGCGTTCCTGATAACTGGTCCGCAGCTGATGTCTGTGTGGCGGCGGCGTGTCTGCGCTCGGAACCCCCTGTGGTGGTGGCGTGTCTGCGCTCGGAACCCCCTGTGGTGGCGGCGTGTCTGCGCTCGGAACCCCCTGTGGTGGCGGCGTGTCTGCGCTCGGAACCCCCTGTGGTGGCGGCGTGTCTGCGCTCGGAACCCCCTGTGGTGGCGGCGTGTCTGCGCTCGGAACCCCCTGTGGTGGTGGTGGCGGCGTGTCTGCGCTCGGAACCCCCTGTGGTGGCGGCGTGTCTGCGCTCGGAACCCCCTGTGGTGGCGGCGTGTCTGCGCTCGGAACCCCCTGTGGTGGCGGCGTGTCTGCGCTCGGAACCCCCTGTGGTGGCGGCGGCGTGTCTGCGCTCGGAACCCCCTGTGGTGGCGGCGTGTCTGCGCTCGGAACCCCCTGTGGTGGCGGCGTGTCTGCGCTCGGAACCCCCTGTGGTGGCGGCGTGTCTGCGCTCGAACCCCCTGTGGTGGTAGCGGCGGCGTGTCTGCGCTCGGAACCCCCTGTGGTGGTAGCGGCGGCGTGTCTGCGCTCGGAACCCCCCGTGGTGGTAGCGGCGGCGTGTCTGCGCTCGGAACCCCCCGTGGTGGCGGCGGTGGGCGTGTCTGCGCTCGGAACCCCCTGTGGTGGCGGCGGTGGGCGTGTCTGCGCTCGGAACCCCCCGGTGGTGGGGGCGTGTCTGCTCTCGGAACCCCCTGTGGTGGGGGTGTGTCTGCGCTCGGATCCCCCCCCGGTGGTGGGGGAGTGTCTGCGCTCGGAACCCCCCCCCCCCCCCCCCGGTGGTGGGGGTGTGTCTGCGCTCGGAACCCCCCGGTGGTGGCGGCGGCGGCGTGTCGTCTCGTCTCTGTCCTCGTTCCAGATGTTTTAAAGCCGCTCTTCTCTCCCGCAGACGCGATGGCTTCCAGCTCAGACGATGTGTTGCCGACGTACGATCTGCCGGCTAGCCAGAGCTCCAAGCTGGTGAGGAAAGCCAAAGAGTCTCCGTTCGTGCCTGTGGGTAAGTCGTCTGTTCCTTCGCGCCTCTGGTAAACTTAACCCTTCATTGCCGGTGCTGCGTCATGTGCATAATGACCTCCCCAAAACCCAATACCACCAGAAAGTGTAACCTGTGATGCTCGTAATGACCCTTCAAACATCGGCTGGAGCCCTTGGGAAAGTGCAACCTGGTGTGCGCTGAGCATGCGCACAACTCCCATCATCCACGGGCTCAACCGCTCTGTAAACTGATGTCTGACACAGCGTCCACTGGCAAAAAAAAGACCTCATGTCACCTTGGTGCGGGCGCACTATTATCATTGGGACGCCTGCCAGGGGCATCGTGGAGTGTGCGTCCCTGCTGGTGTCATGGGGGGGGGGGCGCTCAGGAAGCCTTTTATTAAAATACTCAAACCCCCTCCCCCATGTCTCTGAACTACAACTCCCATGATTCTCTGCACCCACGTGTTTTGCCTCCGACTCCCAGGACTCCCTGAAATCAACAACTGATTTGGTCATGCTAAAGGGGGGGGGGGGGGGTTTGTACACCACAACACTCTTCCCCCCCCCCCCCCATTGCCGGAATTGATTCTGCAGCATGGTATTAACCCTTTCTGTGTGCTGTTTCAGGGATCGCCGGCTGCCTCGCGGTTGTTGCTTTCGGCCTGTACAAGCTGAGACACCGAGGAGACACGAAAATGTCCGTACACCTTATCCACATGCGCGTCGGCGCACAGGGCTTCGTTGTGGGGGCCATGACCTGCGGTAAGGATCACACTGTCCCCTCCTGCATAGCCAGTTATTCCGCCAGATTATTCTGTAATTTAAAAGGATATTAACCCCTCCCTGCACAGCCTCCTGTTTTAACCCTGCAGTGCAGGTATAGGTGTTTCATCTTGCTCCCCCTGCTGGCAGCTCGGAGCACTCGCATGCACTGGCAATGAGGCACCATGTGGGTATTGCCCAGTCTGAGCAATTGGACCCTGGCCTTTGCAGGCGTTTCAAAACTACGTGTCCCATGGTGCTTGGTCTTGCATACGTCTGGCAGAGCATCATGGGACACAGTTCACCATCACTGCTGACCAGTTCATTCATAGTTCATATTTTGCTGAAGCTGTTATCAAACGGGGGATGGGCAGTCTCCTATTCTACTAATGGGATGTGAAAACCATAATAAAAAGGGTCTTATTATAAAGATAATTAAAGTCGTCCCCCCGTCCCCCCCCCCCCCCCCCCCCATGGGAACCAATTGAATTACTGAGAAATCGAGTCCTTTCGGTGCTGACTCTTGGTGAAAGAAATGCACCTTTTTATTTCCCAGTCAAGTCGCTGTCTTTTATGGAATGAATGCAATTCATATTCACTGAATTGGGGGGGGGGGGGGTGTGACGCAGCAAGTCTTTACCCTTTGGATCCACATCTCATGCTGCTCATTAGGTTGGTAGGGCCTGATGGGAAATGTAGCTCCACAACGTCTGAAGGTTGGAACTGGAGATACATGGGTCCAAAATAACGACAAGTGAAAGCCCAATGGGGATTCTGGGTAATCTGTCCTTAAGCAGCAGAGTCGGATACTTGTTGCTAAACACTGAGGACGTGCCTGTGTCTTTCTCTTCCAGGTGTGCTTTACTCCATGTACCGGGAATACCTGGCAAAACCCAAAGAATAAAAGGTGAAAAATCTGCCTGGACCTCCCCTGGGGGGAGGGAGACGCGTCATTTTACAATGAACGGGAGCCGTGGCGTGTGTCAGCCCCTCCCGACACGTCATTGCGGCTTCTCTACCTGATGCACGTCAACAAATAGACTTTAGAGGAAAACAAAAAAAAAATTATATTTTATTTTTCTAGATCTGCAATTCACCCTGTAACCTGACCACGTTCCTCCATGCGGTTACCGGTGCTCTGAATGCTGAGGGATCAGCCCGACTCGTGTCAAAACACACACCCCATATTTATATGTAACTTTTTTTATATATAAAATTATACTCCACTGCCTTGGATCAGAATTTCTTCCCCCTTTTTTCAGTTTGCAGACGTTCAGTCTATAGCGTGTGCGTGTTACATTCTCATCTATCGCGTTTATTACTTTTGTTTTGCCTAATTTTTTTTTTTTTTTTTAAAATATACATTGCAGAAGCCTCACATCCACATGGTTAATACTGTGTGTCTCTAAACTTACGCGGGTGGGGGGGGGGGGGGTGGGTGGTGCTATGGTGCATTATCCCAGTTTTATTAACATTTAATAGTGATATTTTTCATACCCAGAGAAGCAGAAAAAGGGGATTTTGTTTCTGCAAAAGGGTCAGAATCCCCAGTACATGCGACATTATTGATATTGTTAATCAGTGACATTGTGCACTTTATTAGGTGAAAGAGGACAATGCCGCTGCGATTATCGCCTCCTCTTCCGCGCTGGCAGCGAGCTCCGTGTTTGACTTTCAAATAAAAAATACTCAATATAAGTGAATTTTATTCTCAGAGTGCTGTCCTTTGCTTTTAAAGTAAGACGGGCGCCGCGTGAATAACCCCCTATAGTAACAGATATTAAATCAAAGCGCGTTCTAATAGATCTGATTAAAACAATGGGGAACCCTTAGCTTCTAAATAAGCCACGACCAACAGGGATCTCGACCAATAATGAACATTTATTAAGATCTGAACAAAGGGGTTATTCAGAGAGCACCATAATGTCGCCGACAGTTCTGTGTTCTCATTCCCTGCATTTCGGGGAATCAAAGTTACACACCCTGGAGTGCAGTGCAGGGAAAAACAGCTTTAAAAAGCTGACGAACAGGGTGAAAAAAACCAAAACACAATATGGTTGAAAGTGTTCAATAGTTGTTGTTTTTTTTTTTGTAAACCGTGTTTCAATATTAAACAAATGTCTGGGATGAACATCTAGGATCCTATGAATGATAATAAAAAGGTCTGTTACAGGAAAAATGAAAAAACGCTTTGAATAAAGAGACTTTTTGCTGCAGATTAAAATAATGAACGGTTTAGGCTAGGGTCAGACGAAAGCATTTTCGCGTTGTCTGTGAAAAAGTGCGTTTGGACGTATTTTTTTCACGGAATACGCGATAGCGGTCATACGATGCGCATTTTCGTCTGATTTTGTACGGATCATCAATAAAACACTTTGCGTCTGGACGTGATGTTGGCCGGACATTAGCAGCGTCTGACGTCTCCCAATCACGCACACACACCTCTAGCCGACGCAGCGCACTCTGTACGTCAGTAGTAGCGGTTTGACGTTCTAGAAAAAATGCGTTAGTTTGCCACTTGCGTTGCGCGGACGAACTTTCGTGCGGCCGTTCGTCGTATGTTCCCCGGCATTGGACGTCATTTGCTGCTAGCACGGCCGTGATTTCGTGCGTCTAAACGCACGTTAAAACTGCTTTCGTCTGACCCTAACCTTATCAGATATTGGATTAAAACAGGAATATTTTTTACATTGAAACCTATGGGATTCGCCTGATTAAACCTGCCGAATGAAACCACTGAACATCAGGGCATTTCTCTGCTATTCAATGTGAATAGATTAACCATTGCTTCTCTATGGGGGATTTCACTGCCGTCGAAGATCAACTAACTGCACTGTATTTTTGCCGTCCATTCACCAGCATTTGGCTAATTGTCAGTGAATAGAGGAAACGCCCTGAACCGTTTCGCCGTACAGAGAAATACACCATTTGGTGGCACATTCATTGAATAGACCATTATAGAGTGTAATAAAAAAAAACTTTATTCCGCCAACGATAACAAAACAAAAATACCCGTTAGTACAGATTTAATATATTTCAAAATGGTAAATTAATCAAAGCTGCAAAATCATATAATCCAAAACGTCTTATCTCACTAGTGAGCGCTGCCCAACGTTTCAGCCATTGACCTTTTTGAGCCCCAAGAATGGATTAATTATTCTTTTAATTTTAAATGGAATATGAACTTCTGTACATGTATTTATATTCTTTGTGCTATGTATCTATATATATATATGTTCTTTTATCGGGGTTTTTATATATATTCTGTTCCTTATTGGGGATTTTATTTATATATATTTTCTTGATGCCTTCTATAATAAACATAAATTATGTTTAAAGCTGAGCTCTGCACCGTGGGTTAAATGGCTCAGCAGTGACAGGGTTAAGGTAATCTAGTGCCTGATTCCCTTCTATTCTGCATTCAGTTTCGTTATGACGCAGGTCGGCCCCAGGTTTTCTCTCTGAAACATTGTGCTTTATAAGATTCTACCATGACGGCAGCTTTTCTCCCGGAGCCTCAGATCCAGCCATGGGAGCTGCCACCTCCAGGTCATCCCCTGCAGCTCGTGAGGAATATTGTAATAATCGTTACTTTATCGTGCAGGATCGAGCACTGCGTATCTGGGACCTGTACAGTAAAGGAAAGCATTATAAATGCTAAAAAACACGCCACACACCCGCCACAGAGAGTTTATATAATGGCCTTTATGTAGGAGCAGGTTGTCCTTGCTGGAGGGGATGCAGATGTCTGGATAAATGTGATCATTCATTGCGCACAATGAGAAGAGAATGCTCAAGATCGCTAACGCAACCTGTCCATCACTCTCACCTTGCAGTCCCTCACTCTCACCCTGCAGTCCATCACTCTCGCCTTACAGTCCGTCATTCTCACCTTGCAGTCCATCACTCTCACCTTGCAGTCCCTCACTCTCACCCTGCAGCCCATCAATCTCACCCTGCAGCCCATCAATCTCACCTTGCAGCCCTCTTCTCCTGTTTCCACCCCCAACCCTTCTAGATTGAGTTCCCACGGGAATAGGACCCTCGTTTACTATTGTACCAGTTTGTCAATTGTTGTTCAGTGTATTGTAACCCTGTCTATATTGTGACCGTTGTACAGCGCTGCGGAATATGCAGGCGCTATATGAATAAAGAATAATAATCAGGGCTGTCTAACTCTGCCCTAACCCCCACCCCCGCGGTGTTAATGCTTACAATTCCCTTAATTTTTTCAATGCAAGTGATGACCAGGGATTTATGGGAGTTGTAGTTCAGAAACCTCTGTTGGTCCAGTGATTGACAGCCCTGCTCCGAGTCCTAGAGTTCGCAGGCCGCCCTGCCAAAATTCAGATTTCTTTGTCGCCTCCAGGTGGGGAATAATTAGTACTGCAGGGCTGTGTTACCTCGTTAGTGAAACATCAACCAATGTCAGTTACAGCGGGGCCACACGAGCGCAGCGAGCGCGTCTGCTGTAACAGACATTTTTTGCACGAACGTACTTGCGGTCGCCGCACGATGAGCCTCAGTTTTCACGTTCAAGATAAACAAAAACTTGAGGACATCTGGAAGCTGAAGCTGTTGCGTTTTGTCTGTTTCCTCCAGCAGTGACGAACGTGGAACGAGACTCGTCTGATGTCCGGTGCTCCCACCCAGTGGCGTCACTAGGTTTGGTGTCACCCGGTGCGGTAATTTATGGTGTCACCCCCCCCCCCTGAGTTTTACAGATTTTTTTTTTTTTTTAGCTACTCTTACTCCTAAATCAGTACTCCCATATAACACTGAATGCTCATGCACACAGCGCACATTACTGTGAGGTTTATTGCTGTGGAGCTCTCTCATATGCTCACACAACTTTTTGCCAACTGCCAGCAAGTACGGTGCCTGTTCGAAGGCAGTGAAAGCACACATGGATATATATTGCCCCCAACAGCTCTGGATATATTGCCCCCAGCAGCTCTGGATTAGACTGGATATATATTGCCCCCAGCAGCTCACCCATGGATATATATTGCCCCAGCTCACATGGATATATTGCCCCAGTTCACAGTTATATATTGCCCCCAGCAGCTCACCCATGGATATATATTGCCCCAGCTCACATATGGATATATTGCGCCTCAGCTCACACATGGATATATTGCGCCTCAGCTCACACATGGATATATTGCCAAAGACCAGCTCTCACACATGGCTATTGCCCCAGCTCTCATGGATACTGCCCCCAGCACACATGGATATGCCCCAGCTCCTCTCATGGATATTGCCCCAGCTCCTCTCATGGATATACTGCCCCAGCTCCTCTCATGGATATACTGCCCCAGCTGCTCTCATTGATAATGCCCCAGCTGCTCATGGATTTTGCCCCAGCACATGGATATGCCCCAGCTCATGGATACTGCCCCAGCTCATGGATATACTGCCCCAGCTCATGGATATACTGCCCCCAGCACATGGAATGCCCCAGCACATGGATACTGCCCCAGCACCTCATGGATATGCCCCAGCACCTCATGGATATGCCCCAGCTCACTCATGGATATGCCCCAGCTCCTCATGGATATGCCCCAGCTCATGGATATGCCCCAGCTCATGGATATGCCCCAGCTCACTCATGGATATGCCCCAGCTCCTCATGGATATGCCCCAGCTCACTCATGGATATGCCCCAGCTCACTCATGGATATGCCCCAGCTCCTCGTGGATATTCCCCAGCTCCTCGTGGATATGCCCCAGCAGCTCATGGATATGCCCCAGCTCACTCATGGATTTGCCCCAGCAGCTCATGGATATGCCCCAGCAGCTCATGGATATGCTCCAGCTCACTCATGGATATGCTCCAGCTCACTCATGGATATGCCCCAGCTCCTCATGGAATGCCCCAGCTCCTCATGGATATGCCCCAGTTCACTCATGGAATGCCCCAGCTCCTCATGGAATGCCCCAGCTCACTCATGGAATGCCCCAGCTCCTCATGGATATGCCCCAGCTCCTCATGGATATGCCCCAGCTCCTCATGGAAATGCCCCAGCTCACTCATGGAATGCCCCAGCTCCTCATGGATATGCCCCAGCTCCTCATGGATATGCCCCAGCTCCTCACGGAATGCCCCAGCTCCTCATGGAATGCCCCAACTCACTCATGGAATGCCCCAGCTCACTCATGGAATGCCCCAGCTCACTCATGGAATGCCCCAGCTCACTCATGGAATGCCCCAGCTCCTCATGGATATGCCCCAGCTCACTCATGGAATGCCCCAGCTCCTCATGGAATGTCCCAGCTCACTCATGGATATGCCCCAGCTCCTCATGGAATGCCCCAGCTCCTCATGGAATGCCCCAGCACATGGATACTGCCAGGCCATACGCGGCGGAGGGTGAGACACCCGCCCTTAGGGTGACGGTGTCACCCTAAAAGGCGAGTGTCACCTGGTGCGGGCCGCACCCCCCGCCCCCACGTTACGACGCCACTGCTCCCACCTATACAAAGCATCATGTCTGTAGACATGTCCTAGAGTTCTGACACTGACTGTAAAGCCACGTCTGTTCTAACGTGTGTGAAAAAGTGTGCGTGGGCACTGAGGGATATGCAGTGACAAAATCCTGTTACTATCAACTCAAGAACATCGCCCACATCCGCCCCTTTCCGACGCAAGATACCGCAAAGGTGCTGGTTCATGCTCTCGTCATTTCACGACTTGATTACTGCAACTCGCTCCTTATTGGCCCCAACTCCCGTATTGCCCCTTTGCAATCTAATGAATGCGGGCGCCAGGCTTATTTTTCTCACCACACGCACCTTGTGTACATCCCCCCCTCTGCCGGTCTCTCCATTGGCTTCCTGTACCTCCCCCCTCTGCCGGTCCCTCCATTGGCTTCCTGTACCTCCCCCCTCTGCTGGTCCCTCCATTGGCTTCCTGTACCTCCCCCCTCTGCTGGTCCCTCCATTGGCTTCCTGTACCTCCCCCCTCTGCCGGTCCCTCCATTGGCTTCCTGTACCTCCAGTACTTTATTATTATTATTTTAAAGGCATTTTTTATTATTTAAAACACATTTTTACAATTTTTTAATTGATTTTCCGTATTAGGAGACTTCCTATTCTTTTTTCTCTCGGTTCGGTGGAATTCGCCGATGCCAATTCCGCTCTTGTCTGCACTTTTCACCAATGTCTGATAACTGCTTCGCGACTCCATTTTCAGCAAAATAAAGGTGACCATTTGATAAGTAGTGAATTCACCTTTTTTTTTACGAAATGGAACCGCCGAAATGCACCAAAATGAAAAGCACTGAAATTGTGTTAAGTTTCATTGCTTTGTGAATTGACCCCTGCGTTTTGTTCCCTGTATGATCCGTCAAGATTCTATGACTGTCGTGATGCGCATTGTGACGGACGCGTTTCCTGCGCTCGTTTGGCCACAGGTTTATGATTTCAATTGATACTTTGTATAAAACAAAATCACCATCCTTCTTTTTCCCGTGGTGTATTTGTTAATGGCCTCTAATACATATATATATACCCCCAAATTTACCTTAATACAACCCCATAGGCGTCTCTAGAGTGGGGCCGGGGGGGCAATTGCACCCCCAGGTTATTCCTTGCACCCAACAGGGATCAGCACCGAGCTTCCCCCACTTTGGACCCCTGTATCTCTGTCCCTGTGTGTGGTACCTGGTTGATCAATGTCATTGGAAAGGGCAGACTCTGTCAGGTTTGTGCCAGGAAGGAGCCATGGCACGACCTCAGTGTGATGTTCTATTCCGAAGCGCTGGGGGTGAGTAGGCAAAAAGACACTGGAGACAGTATATGCACAACAAAGCTTGTATTGTGGGATGGTTCACAGCAAACAGTCCAGCACAGAACAGATAGTAACACAGGCAAGTGGATGGTGAGCCACGTAGTCTCTCTCTAGTTCCTCTTGAAGGGAAGCAGGAGCCTTTGGTAACAGTACCTGATAGAAGGTCTTCCTCCTGGAGAGAGCTTGAGGGCTGGAAGCCACTTAAGAGTCTCTGGACCCACTGGATAGTGGGCCACACAGTGGATCTTCCAGCAAGCAGGAACCATGTAATGCAGACACAGCAAGGATGGAATACCTGGTGTACACGGCAGAGCGGAATATACAGGAAACATACAATAAGAGGGAGCTCTCAGGACCTCTGACATCAGAAAGGGAAAACACAAAATGAAAGAGCAAAGGGGAGAAGGGTGTGGTCTGGTTTATGCAGAATCCTCAGGTTCAGACACAGGAGTTAACCCTTAGGTGGGAAGCAGGTATAGGGAGCTAGTGACCCAGGCTGGGCACAGCAGGCTCTCAGGGCTGAGGCATGACACTCTGGCCTTTCCAATCATACCCAACATGACCATATTCAGTGTAAAACAAAAAACCAAACCATAAAATGTAACAATTTTTTTTACAGGGTTGTAATGGCTCTACAGTGAACGGGTTAATGGTCAGACTATATATTACATTGTGTATTACTTAGTTTTAGCCTTGGTTTAGTTGTATATTAAGGGTTACATAGTTACATAGTTATATAGGTTGAAAAAAGACATGCGTCCATCGGGTTCAGCCTCTCCCACATAACCTACTGCTGTTGATCCAAAAGAAGGCAAAAAACCCAGTCTGAAATATGTAACATACCAGGAAAAAATTCCTTCTTGACCCCAGAATGGCAGTCAGATTTCTCCTTGGATCAAGAAGCTTTTACCCACATATTAAATATTATAACCCTTAATATTCTGTGTCTGCAGGAAGTCATCCAGTCGTTTTTTAAAAGTCTGTACAGACTCTGACCCAACCACCTCAACAGGCAGAGAATTCCAGAGCTTTATTGTTCTCACCGTAAAATAACCCTTCCTATGCTTTAAGCTAAATTTTCTTTCTTCCAGTCTAAATGGATGACCCCGTGTCCTGTGTATAGTCCTGTTAATGAATAGGTTATCAGACAATGGTTTATAATGGCCCCGTATATATTTATATAAGGTTATCAGATCCCCTCTAAGGCGCCTTTTCTCTAAACTAAACAGGTTTAAGCTTGTTAGTCTTTCCTCATAACTTAACCCTTCCATTCCCCTTATTAATTTAGTTGCCCGTCTCTGCACTTTTTCTAACGCTATAATATCTTTTTTTAAGACCGGTGCCCAAAATCGCACGGCATATTCAAGGTGCGGCCTGACCATTGATTTATACAGAGGCAAAATTATGTTTTCATCCCGTGAGTGAACTCCCCTTTTAATGCATGCCAATACTTTGCTGGCCTTGGCGGCTGCTGTTTGACATTGCACATTGTTACAAACAGGGTTATCCAAAGAGATTCGAAAAGTCACCGCACGTTGGGTGACTTTTCGTTCTCTTCAATTCGGTTCCTTTTGCCGATCCCATTTCGGTGACCCTGCGGTGTATTCAGCAAGCACCACAGGGTCCCCGAATTGCAGGGAAAAGCTGCCGTAAACCTGACGAAAACTAACCGAATGCACGCTTAAGGCTAGGGTCAGACGAACGCGTTTTTATGTTGTCTGTGAAAAAGTGCGTTCGAACGAATGGACGCATTTTTTCACAGAATACGTGATAGTAGTCATACTATGCGCATTTTCGTCCGTGATTTTGTACGGATCATCAATAAAACACTTTTTGTGTCTGGACGTTATGTAGGCTGGACATTAGCAGCGTCTGACGTCTCCTAATCACGCACACACGCCGCTAGCGGACGCAGCGCACTCTGTACGTCAGTACCTGCGGTTTCACGTTCTCGAAAAAATGCGTTCATTTTCCACTTGCGTTGCGCAGCCGGACTTTTGTGCGACCGTACTTCGTATATTGGCCGTCATTGCCCGGCATCTGCTGCTAGTGCGGCCGTGATTAAGTGCGCCAGAACGCGCGTTCGCACTGCCTCAGTCTGACCCTAGCCGAAAACAAGCAAAAACATCTGGATTAACCTTTGAAGAAGCCGAACAGGAGCCGAATCACACAGAGCCGAAGCAGCTGTGACGTAGAGGAGGCAGTGAATAAATTAGCAAAACCATTTGTATGAATCTGGGAAAATGAAACGCTGTTTGCAAAGAAACTACTGAGCGAAAATGTCTGAAATTTACACAGGAGATCCAGGGAATGATAATAAAGAGGGCTGTTACAAAAAAAATAAGTAAACTGAAAAAAAAAAAAAAAAAAATCGGACTTTAACCACTTCAATGCTAAGGACGCGCTCAGCGCGTCCTCAGCATTGCCCCTGGTATGCGGAGGACGCGCTGAGCGCGTCCTCGCATTGGGGTCAGCGTTCGGCCGGTACCGGCCGATCGCTGGCCCCTCCGGTGCGGGCTGACATCCTGGATGTCAGCCCGGCATCCGGAGCAGTGGCCGCCATTGTTATGTGTCATCGCGCCCCGCGATGACACATAATTCAGGCGCCCCCCCCGCATGTGCGGAGGAGGCGCCTGAAAGGGAGGGGGGGGAGGTCCTTCGGACCTCTCTCCCTCCCGATCGGCGGCTCACAGGGGCTTAACCCAGGCATCATTTGGAAGGGCACAGCCTGCCCTTCCAAATGATGCCTGGCATTAACCCCTGGGGAGCTGGATCGCAAATCGGCGCTGAAAAGCGCCGATTTGCGATCCTTCCCGGGAGCTGGCCGACATCTTGGATGTCGGCCAAGCTTCCGGGAACTCCCCCAGAGGACTGGCGTCATCGTGCGCAGCACGATGACGCCAGTCCTAGCATTACCCCTAACTGCCACGAAGTGTGGAGATAGGGAGTTCCAATGAACTCCCTATCTCCCGATCCGTGGCAGTTAGGGGTTAAATTTTGATATCGTTGGATCGGCCAGAGCATGGCCGTTCCAACGATACCAAACATGAAAGTAAAAAAAATGTAAAAAAAAATAAAAATAAAAATAAAAATAAAAAAAAATTAAAAAAAAAATTAAAAAAAAAAAAATAAACACTTTTTTTTTTTGTTTTTTGTTTTGTTAATGCAGCAATATTGTTCCCATTTCAATTATAATGTGAACAATAATGCTGCATTAACGATTTTTGTATGCGGTGCGTTTGTTAAAAATGGTGTCATTTTCCCCAAAAAAAAATGTAACGAGACCCCATCTCTATTTTTTTAACAAGCGCACCCCATACAAAATATAACCGCAATTGCTCGCATGTTAAAATGTGGAAAAAAACACTTTACACGCTGTAAATTATTGAAAATACATATTTTATTGCATTTTTTGTTATAATATACAAACATCACATAACGTATACATATAATAATGACATATTATGAATCTACCGAGTCTGACGGAAAGAACGATATATAATATGTCGATGTCATATACTAAAATAAGCCTTCAAAACAGGTTTAAACATGATGCGCAAAACAGGTAAAAAATGACCTCAGCACAGGGGCGGGAAAAGCCTCAGCAGCGAAAGGGTTAAAAAAAAAAAAAAAAAAAATCTGAAAAATGCTTAAAGTATCCTAAAAAATCTATAAATAAATAGACTCTTTGCTGCAGAATTTTATAATGAACGGTTTATTAGATATTGAATTAAAACGGGAATATTTTTAACATTGAAGCCTATGGGATTCTTCTGAATAAATTTGCCGAATTAAACCACCGATTGGCAGGACATTAGGGGAACCTTTCACTGCTGGTTTGTGTTCTCTGAATAGCCGAAGCAGTGCTTTTTCATGGGGATTTCACTGCCCTCGAACAGGCACCGAACAGGCACCGTATGTGCAGGCAATTCGCCAGGATTTGGCGAATTGCCTGCTCTCTGGATAGCCGAATGGCCAGGAAAGGTAACCGAACGCTGATTTTCAGCGTTCGGTTACCTTTCTCAAGCAATTCGGATCTCTTTGGATAACCCTGTTAGTTTGAAGTCTATGATTATTCCCAAATCCTTCTCCTGCTTGGATTTCCCTAACTCCGTACCATTTAGGGTATAAATTGCTTGTGTGTCTTCACTCCAAAGTGCATAACTTTGCATTTATCTAGATTAAATCTCATCTGCCATTTAAGTGCCCAGTCCCCCAATTTATCTAAATCCCTCTACAGCGAAGTAACATCCTGCTCACATTGTATTACTTTTCCTAGTTTTGTGTCATCTGCAAACACTGATACATGACTTTCAATGCCTATCTCAAGGTCATTTATAAATAAATTGAATAGTATTGGTCCTATAACAGACCCCTGAGGGACACCACTGGTGTCCATCTTGAAAATGTACCATTTATGACCACTCTCTGTACCCTATCTTTTATCCAGTTTTCTATCCAAGAACAAGTATTTTCATCTAGACCAATTTTTCTCAATTTAAATAGTAACCTTTTGTGTGGAAACTGTGTCGAAAGCTTTGGCAAAATCTAAGTAAATCACATCCACTGCGACCCCCTGATCTATACTTCTACTTACTTCCTCATAGAACGTAATTAGGTTAGTCTGACATGATCTGTGTTTCATGAAACCATGCTGATTTTTGCCAATTACATTATACCTCCCAATAAATTCCTGAATATTACCCCTTAGTAACCCCTCAAATACTTTCCCAGCCACAGATGTTAAGCTCACAGGTCTATAATTCCCAGGCACAAATTTTAAACCTTTCTTAAATATAGGGACCACGTCAGCTTTTCTCCAATCCTCTGGTACTATTTCTGAAAGAAAAGAATCTAGAAAGATTAAGAACAGAGGTTTACATATTTCAACACATAGCTCTCTCAGTACTCGCGGGTGAATTCCATCTGGCCCTGGGGCTTTATTAACATTCACATTGTTTAATTTCTGCAAAACCTTGTCCTGAGTCAACCAGTCACTTTGTATTAGTAAGTTTTTATTAATGAATTTCATGTCTCCTGTTATAGGTTTCTCTTTGATAAATACTGAAGAAAAATAATCATTTAAAATTTCTGCTTTATCCTGATCTTCAGTTAACAATAACCCTGACTCAGATTTTAGTGAACCTACCTTTTCACTCTTGTTTTTTTTTAGAATTTATGTACCTAAAGAATCTAAATTAATGGGCAGACTTCACCCCTCAAGTATACATTTTATTTTTCCTTGATTAAAGGCATTTTAGGAGTTAATGGGTAGGCTACATGCCTCACGGTGTATTCATTTTTTATGTTTTCCCTTGATTTATGGCATTTTAGGGGTTAATGGGTAGGTTACATGCCTCACGGTGTATTAATGTAATGGTTTCTCTTGATTAGTGGCATTTTAGGGGTTAAAGGGTAGGCTACATGCCTCACAGTGTATACATTTCATGTTTTCCCTTGATTAATGGCATTTTAGGGGTTAATGGGTAGGCTACATGCCTCACAGTCTATACAGTTCATGTTTTCCCTTGATTAATGGCATTTTAGGGATTAATGGGTAGGCTACATGCCTCACAGTTTATAGATTTCATGTTTTCCCTTGATTAATGGCATTTTAGGGGTTAATGGGTAGGCTACATGCCTCACAGTCTATACAGTTCATGTTTTCCCTTGATTAATGGCATTTTAGGGATTAATGGGTAGGCTACATGCCTCACAGTTTATAGATTTCATGTTTTCCCTTGATTAATGGCATTTTAGGGGTTAATGGGTAGGCTACATGCCTCACAGTGTATAAATTTCATGTTTTCCCTTGATTAATGGCATTTTAGGGGTTAATGGGTAGGCTACATGCCTCAGTCTATTCATTTAATGTTTTCCCTTGATTAATGGCATTTTAGGGGTTAATGGGTAGGCTACATGCCTCACAGTTTATACATTTCATGTTTTCCCTTGATAAATGGCATTTTAGGGGTTAATGGGTAGGCTACATGCCTCACAGTGTATACATTTCATGTTTTCCCTTGATTAATGGTATTTTAGGGGTTACTGGGTGGTTTGATTTAGTGGGGAAAATTATTAGTACCCCCTGTTTCGACTGTGGTATCTTACATGCCCCCCTATATATTGTTCCTAGAGTCTCCAATGGACACCCCTCACCTTCCCATCATTTTCAGCCTCTCCCCTGGAGAGGTTGCGCACACGCAAGCGATGAGATGATTCCTCCATTGTGCACAACGCTCTCTACTAACAGATCAGTGTCACGCCTGACCATGGACCTCATGGAGCACCAATCAGCTACCAGCAAAACAAGGCGTTGTGAACGACCGACCAAATAATTCCACGTTTGATTTGACGGCAGATTCAGGAAAATTAATCCTCTTTTTTAATCTATTGTCTTGTTTATTCTGGCCGTGATCTCATAACCCCCTCTGGCTGCATTTCATTTAGATGTACTTTTATTGAAGTGGCCGGATTGTTACATTATAAAAAGTGTCAGTAAAGATCTCTTCTGGTTACATTGAGCTCTGTGACCTGCTGCTGCTTTATGGATGAAGTGATGGCTTCCACCACAAGGTGGCGCTGCACCTCCACCTGTCCAGCAATGGAAAATTTAACTTAAATCCCCCAGTGCGTTAGCCCTGTGCAGCAGGGCTGTCAAACTCGTAGCCCCCGTGTGTTGAGGCCTATAATTCCCAAAATCCTTCCAGTATGTAATAGATTGCCAGGGAATCATGGGAGATCAAAGACATGTGGTAGGGGGGGGGGTGGCCAGAGTTTGACAGTCCTGTTGGACATAAATAGAAAATCCCAGTGTATAAAATACCCGGTGAGAAGCAGTGTAAGCTAGGGTCGCCAGATCGGCCATGTTTTCCTGGACACGTATTATTTCCTGCAGAGGTGATCCTGGGGAAAGTGCTGCCCTGCAACATGTATAATTCATATGGTGCTGGAAGGAATTGCCTGCACATACGGTGCCTGTCCGGCGCCTGTTCGAGGGCAGTGAATCCCCATAGAGAAGCAATGCTTTGTCTATTCAGAGAACACAAACCAGCAATGAAAAGTTGCCGAATTGCCCTGTCATTCGGTGGCTTCATTCGGCAGGTTTATTCAGGCGAATCCCATAGGCTTCAATGTTAAAAATATTCCCGTTTTAATTCAATATCTAATAAACCGTTTATTATTTTAATCTGCAGCAAAAAGTCTTTTTATTTATAGATTTTTTTAGGATCTTTTAAGCATTTTTTGTTTTTTTTCCCAAAAATAATTTTATTTATTTAAAATAGTTTTTTCTTTTTTCTGTAACAGCCCTTTTTATTATCATTGATTGGATTTTATATGTAAATTTCAGACATTTTTGTTCTGTAGTTTCTTTGCAAACAGCGTTTCACTTTTCAAACATTCAAGCGTACTGTTTTTTTTTTTCACTCCATTCGTCTGCGGTGTCGGGTTTTTCTGGCGGCTGCGCTGCGTGTCATCGGGTTTCTCGGGTGTTGCTCGGGTTTCTCCGGCGTGTTCGGCAGATGTGTTTGCGGGTTTTGCCGTGAGTGTTCGGCAGGTTTGCAGCGGCTTCTCCCTGCATTACGGCGGCCCTGTGGTGCTTGCTGAATACACCGCAGGGTCGCCGAAATGGGATCGCCAACTCGCACCGAATTGAAGAGAAAGAAAAGTCACCGAACGTGCAGTGACTTTTCGATTCTCTTTGAATTACCGTGTATGATTTCTTATCTGCATTGTATGGATTATACATGCTGCAGGGTGGCATTTTTCATGCACTGCCCATCAGTATGAATAAATTATATGTGTCAAGGAAAACATGGCCGACCTGGCAGCCCTACGTGTAAGGCTAAGGTCAAATGAAAGCATTTTTACACGCGAACGTAAAAAAGTGCGTCCGAACGCATTGATGTATTTTTTCACGGAATATGCGAAAACGGTCATACGATGCGCATGTTCGTGCGTGATGTTTTACGAATCCAAACCAGGAAACTTTTTGCGTCTGGACCTTATGTTGGCCGGACATGAGCAGGGTCTGACGTCTCCAAATCACACACAAACACCGCTAGCGGGCGCAGCGCACTCTGTACGTCCGTACTAGAGGTTCTGCGTTCTCGAAAAAATGCGTTCATTTTCCACTTGCGTTGCGCGGCCGGACTTTCATGCGACCGTACTTCGTATATTGGCCGTCATTGCCCGTCATTTGCTGCTACTGCGGCCGTGATTAAGTGCGCCTAAACGCACGTTAAAAGTGCGCTGGTCTGACCCCAGCCTAACACTTCGATGTACCTGAAGCGTGTGCGGATTGGTTGTTAGTCACAGGCCAAAGACAGGACAAGCTGTATGTACCATGTGATAAAAAACACACAGAGCGATGGCAAAGTGTATCAAAACATAAGGGGTTAATTAAAGAGCAGTGAATAGCACTGAACAGGGAATTTCCCCGTACGGTGCAATTTTGGGGCCATTCGGCTATTCAAAAAGCTGGCAGTTTGGCAAATATTGGTGAATTGCCAGTGAAATACGATGCCTGTTCGGCGGCAGTGAAATATGGTGCCTGTTCGGCGGCAGTGAAATCCTCCATAGAGAAGCAATGGTTAATCTATTCACATTGAACAGCAGAGAAATGTCAGTGAAATGCCCTGATGTTCAGTGGTTTCATTCGGCAGGTTTAATCAGGCGAATCCCATAGGCTTCAATGTTAAAAATATTCCCGTTTTAATCCAATATCTAATAAACCGTTTATTATTTTAATCTGCAGCAAAAAGTCTCTTTATTAATTTATTTTTATCCCCCCCCCCTAATATCTGTTTATTAAGGGTTTTCATCACACACATAAAATCATACAGGAAAAAGTAGAGAAACGACAAAAATAATTTATTTTTTAAAAACTTTCGTGCGACATTTTTGTTTCCAATTTTTTATACATGCCAATTTTTTTATTCTGTAACGGGCCTTTTTATTGTTTTTCATAGAACCTTATATATTAATTCCGGGCATTGTTTTTTGTTTAACCTCCCTGGCGGTCTAATTTTTTCAAAATTTCGTGTCTAAAAGCGTCGCAATTTTTTTTAAAAGGAAACGTGTTTTTGTACATAGTTAGCCTGTAATAATTAGGAATCACGCACTGAAATCCGTGAAATCAAGAGTCCTTACCGGTAAAATTCTTTATAAATAAATAATAAATAAAAAATAGTAAATACACGGAGTCCGATAAAGTTTGAAACACGAAATAATAATTTATTATCACAAAAATAATTATCCTAAATAATGCAAATAAATGATATTCAATAAAATACAACAAAATACACTGAAATCTGTCTGAAAACAAGGGTGAGACGATGTATGGTCTATTTCTTATCCTGTAGTGCCACCTAGTGGCCGTTCATAAACATTGCATTTTGTATTCAGTGTTTATTATGAATGAAATTTGCTGCGGTCCAGCCCCTCTGCATCTTGTGACTCACAGGGAGCCTTACAGGAAGCAGCTCACCGCGATCACACTGCGGGGACAGCGAGGGAGCCAGGAGGAGGTGAGTAAACATCCAGTCCGAGTGTGGCTCGGGGTTACCGTTCGCAGTAGCGAAATTTAACCCCGAGTCACACTCGGGAATACCGCCAGGGAGGTTAAAACGCCTTTTAAAAATAGCTTTTTTTTCTACCCCTGTTTGGTGACTGGTCGGCTTTTTTAGTGGCGTTCGGCGGATTTTCACCTGCATTCAGAGGTTGAGTTTGGCGGTTTATTGGATGCATTCGGTGGGCTTATCGGCGGTGTAGGGCGCACTTCGGGACCCTGCAGTGAATTCAGCACCGAATGAAAGTACTCTTTGAATAACCCCTATAATAAATGGTATGGGGCCCTATTACAATCTTCATGCAAAAACGCTCGCACAACGCGTGAATTTTTGCACAAAGCGTTAAACGTTAACGCGCGTAAAACATCGCTGGTATTACAATCCTTGTGAATTTTTTCATCCATCAAAAAATAACATTGCGAGAAGAAAACAGTGTGCGGTCTGTTTTTTTCACGCGATTCAGCCAATCAGAATTAACCCCTTAGTGACCGGGCGGTTTTACACGAATCCGTCCGTTCGTGACCGCTGCTGTTTTTACGTTTCTGCGCTCTTAGTGTTTACGTCAAATTTTCCTCTTACTCGTTTATGTAACCCACACATATTTTACACTGTTTTTCTCGTCACTAAATGGACTTTATAAAGATACCATTTTTTTCATCATTTCATATAATTTACTATAAAAAATATTGTGAAATATGACACAAAAATTGAAAAAACACCACTTTTTCGAACTTTGACCCCCAAAATTTCTTATGTATCAACAACCGTCAAAAAAAATTAATTCCTTAGTAGTTTCTAAATTTAGTACTGAGTTTAGCAATACCCAATGTTTACATATTCCTCGCTTTTTCCTTATTTTATGCAACAATAAGTGCAAGTAGCACTTTGCCATTTCCAAAGAGTTTATTTTCAAAACTAGTGATAGTGACATTGTAACACTGATATCTGTCACTAATTCCTGAATAACCCTCCACATATACATATTTTTTTAAAGTACACAAATCAGTATTAAACTTGGGTTTTTGACTCTTCCATGCAAACCATTTTACCACAAATCTATGCCAAAGTTTGAGAAAAAAAAAAAATTGGTGATTTTTTTTTTGATCGCAATTTAAGAATACATGTACTGTGAACTTTAAGGTTTACTGCCAAAAAGCACCCCAAAATATGTTCAGCAACATCTTCTGAGTAAATTGATACCACCCAAGTATAGGTATGTCGGGTCATTTGGGGGCTAAAAGGCCTTATTGTGGGGTGCGCATTTCAGTTTTCCAACTTGGAATTTTCACATTTCGTCATCATGCACCCATGTCCTATTTGGGACATTTTTGAAGCCGGCCAAAGTAATTTACCCCCATCAAACCATATATTTTTAGAAAGGGCACACCCTAGGGTGCTTCAAAGAGTTGTATTTTAACACTTTCCATGCACTAGCTCTATGTCAAACTTTCAGGTAGTCACTTTTTGTGTTATTTTTTCACACACATTGTACTTTAGGCATGAATTGTCAAATCCAGTTATGGGTTACTGCCAAACAACACCCCAAAATATGTTCAGCAACATCTTCTGAGTAAATTGATACCACCCATGTATAGGTATGTCGGGTCATTTGGGGGCTAATAGGCCTTATTTGGGGGGTGCGCATTTCAGTTTTCCAACTTGGAATTTTCACATTTCGTCATCATGCACCCATGTCCTATTTGGGACATTTTTGAAGCCGGCGAAAGTAATTTACCCCCATCAAACCATATATTTAGAAAGGGCACACCCTGGGGTGCTTCAAAGAGTTGTATTTTAACACTTTCCATGCACTAGCTCTATGTCAAACTTTCAGGTAGTCACTTTTTGTGTTATTTTTTCACACACATTGTACTTTAGGCATGAATTGTCAAATCCAGTTATGGGTTACTGCCAAAAAACACCCCAAAATATGTTCAGCAACATCTTCTGAGTAAATTGATACCACCCATGTATAGGTATGTCGGGTCATTTGGGGGCTAATAGGCCTTATTTGGGGGTGTGCATTTCAGTTTTCCAACTTGGAATTTTCACATTTCGTCATCATGCACCCATGTCCTATTTGGGACATTTTTGAAGCCGGCCAAAGTAATTTACCCCCATCAAACCATATATTTTTAGAAAGGGCACACCCTAGGGTGCTTCAAAGAGTTGTATTTTAACACTTTCCATGCACTAGCTCTATGTCAAACTTTCAGGTAGTCACTTTTTGTGTTATTTTTTCACACACATTGTACTTTAGGCATGAATTGTCAAATCCAGTTATGGGTTACTGCCAAAAAACACCCCAAAATATGTTCAGCAACATCTTCTGAGTAAATTGATACCACCCATGTATAGGTATGTCGGTCATTGGGGGCTAATAGGCCTTATTTGGGGGTGTGCATTTCAGTTTTCCAACTTGGAATTTTCACATTTCGTCATCATGCACCCATGTCCTATTTGGACATTTTTGAAGCCGGCCAAAGTAATTTACCCCCATCAAACCATATATTTTTAGAAAGGGCAACACCCTAGGGTGCTTCAAAGAGTTGTATTTTAACACTTTCCATGCACTAGCTCTATGTCAAACTTTCAGGTAGTCACTTTTTGTGTTATTTTTTCACACACATTGTACTTTAGGCATGAATTGTCAAATCCAGTTATGGGTTACTGCCAAAAAACACCCCAAAATATGTTCAGCAACATCTTCTGAGTAAATTGATACCACCCAAGTATAGGTATGTCGGGTCATTTGGGGGCTAAAAGGCCTTATTTGGGGGTGCGCATTTCAGTTTTCCAACTTGGAATTTTCACATTTCGTCATCATGCACCCATGTCCTATTTGGGACATTTTTGAAGCCGGCCAAAGTAATTTACCCCCATCAAACCATATATTTTTAGAAAGGGCACACCCTAAGGGTGCTTCAAAGAGTTGTATTTTAACACTTTCCATGCACTAGCTCTATGTCAAACTTTCAGGTAGTCACTTTTTGTGTTATTTTTTCACACACATTGTACTTTAGGCATGAATTGTCAAATCCAGTTATGGGTTACTGCCAAAAAACACCCCAAAATATGTTCAGCAACATCTTCTGAGTAAATTGATACCACCCATGTATAGGTATGTCGGGTCATTTGGGGGCTAATAGGCCTTATTTGGGGGTGTGCATTTCAGTTTTCCAACTTGGAATTTTCACATTTCGTCATCATGCACCCATGTCCTATTTGGGACATTTTTGAAGCCGGCGAAAGTAATTACCCCCATCAAACCATATATTTTTAGAAAGGGCACACCCTGGGGTGCTTCAAAGAGTTGTATTTTAACACTTTCCATGCACTAGCTCTATGTCAAACTTTCAGGTAGTCACTTTTTGTGTTATTTTTTCACACACATTGTACTTTAGGCATGAATTGTCAAATCCAGTTATGGGTTACTGCCAAAAAACACCCCAAAATATGTTCAGCAACATCTTCTGAGTAAATTGATACCACCCATGTATAGGTATGTCGGGTCATTTGGGGGCTAATAGGCCTTATTTGGGGGTGTGCATTTCAGTTTTCCAACTTGGAATTTTCACATTTCGTCATCATGCACCCATGTCCTATTTGGGACATTTTTGAAGCCGGCCAAAGTAATTTACCCCCATCAAACCATATATTTTTAGAAAGGGCACACCCTAGGGTGCTTCAAAGAGTTGTATTTTAACACTTTCCATGCACTAGCTCTATGTCAAACTTTCAGGTAGTCACTTTTTGTGTTATTTTTTCACACACATTGTACTTTAGGCATGAATTGTCAAATCCAGTTATGGGTTACTGCCAAAAAACACCCCAAAATATGTTCAGCAACATCTTCTGAGTAAATTGATACCACCCATATATAGATTGTTCTGTTGTTTTTGGGGTGCTACGCCAATCTTTTGACATGTGCTTGTCAATTTTCTAATTTGACATACAGTATCTTCTTGCTTATCTTCTTTTTAGGGCCTTTTTACATACCCCAGTTTTATGAACGTGCATATATTTGGTAAGCTAACACCCCAAAGTATTGTAAATGGAGTTTTTTATGCTATGGATGCATCCGTTTGCTCAAACAAATTGGATACAGTTTGGTGGTCATTTTTCATTTTCACACCCACATCAGTTTGGACTGTGATTTAGGAGACACTGTTGTTTGTTACTGCATGAAAACTCTCCAGGTTGTTTTCTGCAAGGTCTCCTGAGTACACCATGCCCCCCATGCATAGGTTTGCCAGGATTTTGGAAGTTCAAATACAATTTTTATGACTTTATCATTGGAGTTGAAATTGAGATTATTTCTTCAGCTAGGCCTATCTTTGGTTTTGGGTCTACCGCATACCCCGGTTTGAATTATTGCCAGAAAATTGTTTATGTTTGTTATGTTGACACCCCAAGGTATTGCATATGGAGTGCTTTGATGCCATGGATGCAACGGTTTTAGCCCAAAACATTTGAGAAGGTGTGTGGCGGCAATTTTTCAATTTTCAGATTTTTACGCCCACAGTAGTTTTGGACTGTGATTTAGGAGACACTGTTGTTTGTTACTGCATGAAAACTCTCCAGGTTGTTTTCTGCAAGATCTTCCTGAGTACACCATGCCCCCCATGCATAGGTTTGCCAGGATTTTGGGAAGGTCAAATACAATTTTTATGACTTTGTCATTAGAGTTGAAATTTAGATTATTCTTCAGCTAGCCTATCTTTGGTTTTGGGTCTACCGCATACCCCAGTTTGAATTATTGCCAGAAAATTGTTTATATTTGTTATGTTGACACCCCAAGGTATTGCATATGGAGTGCTTTGATGCCATGGATGCAACGGTTTTAGCCCAAAACATTTGAGAAGGTGTGTGGCGGTAATTTTTCAATTTTCAGATTTTTACGCCCACAGTAGTTTTGGACTGTGATTTAGGAGACACTGTTGTTTGTTACTGCATGAAAACTCTCCAGGTTGTTTTCTGCAAGATCTCCTGAGTACACCCATGCCCCCCATGCATAGGTTTGCCAGGATTTTGGGAAGGTTCAAATACAATTTTTATGACTTTGTCATTGGAGTTGAAATTGAGATTATTTCTTCAGCTAGGCCTATCTTTGGTTTTGGGTCTACCGCATACCCCAGTTTGAATTATTGCCAGAAAATTGTTTATATTTGTTATGTTGACACCCTAAGGTATATGCATATGGAGTGCTTGATGCCATGGATGCAACGGTTTTAGCCCAAAACATTTGAGAAGGTGTGTGGCGGTAATTTTTCAATTTTCAGATTTTTACGCCCACATTAGATTTGGACTGTGATTTAGGAGACACTGTTGTTTGTTACTGCATGAAAACTCTCCAGGTTGTTTTCTGCAAGATCTCCTGAGTACACCCATGCCCCCATGCATAGGTGTGCAAAGATTTTGGCAAAATACAGCACCAATTGTAGAACATAAAAATGTACGAATAAAATGTAAAAGTCTGGTGCCTGTCAAACTGGGGATGCTCTCTAGGGGGGCACAGGCTGTTGTCACTGAAGTGCATGAAACGCAAAATGTTTTCATACCTTCTACGTGACATTGATTGGGGGTAAATGGGGGTAGAGCAGATGGGGCTACTGCTCCAGTAGGAGCGAATTGAGGGCTTCTTTATGATGCCCTCAGCATAGTAAGTGCCCAGAATTTAAGAAATTCTGGCACATCTAGCGGGGTCCATTGCTGCCTTGCCAAGTAGGAGTCTGGCTTCGCAGCACAATGCTGATGGGCATACAGATTTGATTGGGCCACGATGTGGCCCAACAAATCATCCCCCATAAACACCTGCAAAAACTGTGTGGCGGTAAATCCTGCAACATCAATATTGATGCCAGGATTTGCCGTGAAAGGAGGGATATCTGGCCTCTGGCGATGAGGCACTACCCACTCCTCAGCTGGAGCTGTGCGTCTCCTGCTGGCAGGTGGTGACCCAGGATCTGCATCAGAAACATCACTAGATACATCAGCCAGCGTAGATAATGTATCTAGCGACGTCTCTGAGCAGTTAGCGGGGTCGAAATGAGGGTCTGAGTCTGACGCAGATGCCTCAGATTCTGACGCCAGGATGGCATATGCCTCCTCGGCGCTGTACACCCTCTCAGACATTATATATAATAGATTATAAAATTTTATAATTATTATATATATATAAGCGGATTGTTGGTTCTTAGAAGAACCGTTGGTTCACAAGAAAATACAAATAAACACCTAAATCTCTCTAAATCCCTCTAAACCTGCCTCAATTCTTCTAAATCTCCCTAAAATCTCTCTAAATCTGCCTCAATTTTTCTAATCTCACTAAATCTCACTAAAATCTCTAACCTGTCAAATCTGATCTCTCTCTCTCGCTCACCAAAACACAAGTGAGGAGAGGGAGGGAGAATCACAGAGGTCACGGCCAATATTTACAAAATATTGACCTGACCTGACAAATTAGAAATTTTATTTTGATTTTTTCTAACTTCTGATTGGATGTTGCTAGCCTGCCTCTCTGATGAGGCAGGCTAGGAACATCCCACTCAGCCCCAAGATGACCCTGCCCTTAGAACCCTAACCCTACCCCTAACCCTACCCCTACCCCTACCCCTACCCCTAACCCTACCCCTACCCCTACCCCTACCCCTAACCCTACCCCTAACCCTAACCCTACCCCTAACCCTACCCCTACCCCTAACCCTACCCCTACCCCTAACCCTAACCCTAACCCTACCCCTAACCCTACCCCTACCCCTAACCCTAACCCTACCCCTAACCCTAACCCTAACCCTACCCCTAACCCTAACCCTAACCCTACCCCTAACCTTACCCCTAACCGTCAGTTTATTTTATTTATTTTTATTTTTATTTTACTTTTTTTTTCACTTTTTTTTACACTTTTTTTTACTCTGCTGGGTGCCTTGATCCCTCGAGGCACCCAGCAGAGCACCTGATCACTGATGTGATCGTTTTTGTACTGAGTGCCACGATACCTCGTGGCACTCAGTACTTCCTGCCGCTACCGGAAGTGATCGCTCGGGGGAGCGATCACGGACGGACCGGCGGCAGGTAAGCATATTGCAAGGATGCCTCGATGTCGAGGCATCCTTGTAATATACTCAGAGCAGCTGGAAGCGATCTGATCGCTTCCAGCGCTCTCTAGAAGTGCCGGGCACCTCTCCGGTGAAACCGGATGTTGATCGCTCCCGGGGAGCGATCACATGGTGCCCCGGCACTTCTAAACGCCATTGCACGGCTGCCTGGACTCCCAGGCAGCCTGCAATGGCGTTTGAGCTGCTGGAAGCGATCCGATCGCTTCCAGCGCTCAAAAAACGGCAGGACGTACCATGTACGTCAGCGGGTCTAAGAGAGACCCGCTGCAATGACGTACATGGTACGTCCTCGGTCCTTAAGGGGTTAAGAACCACAATTGTCTCACGTTAAGTTTTTGCGCCTGAGCATATATGCTACATCAATAAAAAAAAAAAGCACAATCTCTCAATTTTATTGTTTGGGTATGTGTAGAATGTGTAACTATACTTTGCTGTATTTTTTTTGGGCTGGTGTATTTGGGTTCGGCAGGTTGATAGAGAATGGTCGAAGAACAGAAGGCACCTGCTGAGGTGGAGCGCCTATGGAGATTGGAAGGAACAGAGAAGGTTCTGCAATCAGGAGAAGTAGCGAGTTTCCGGGATTCAGTCAAGTTGAACGGATCGCAACCAGGCCCCTATATGGTACTGGAAACCGATTTTAATCATGGGAGTGAAGTGCGAGTAGAAGTAATCCCTGAAATAATCTCCACTAAAGCTTTGAAACGAACACGAGGAAGAGTCTCAGTCAGTGTGTGTAATGTGTCTGATTCTCCAGTAGTCTTGAAAGCACGAATGCCTATCGGGCAAGTAGCGTCTGCTACGCCTCTCTCTCCTACTGATTTAGGAGGGGGAGTGGATAAAGAGATTCCAGATGAAAGGTTCTACCCCAAGGATGCTCCCATCTCACCTGAATGAACTGCAAAGAACCAAGGTGATTCAAGAGTCCAGGAGCCCATATGCATCTCCAATAGTAATGGTCCGGAAGAAGAATAGTTCTGTCCGTCTATGCATAGACTATCGCACGCTGAATCGGAGAACCATCCCAGATCAATATGCCACTCCTCGGATAGAAGATGCCTTACAGTGTTTAAAGCAAAAAAACAAATACCACGATCTTCACCGGAAGGGAGCCCAGACTTGAGAATCCTCACTTGAAGATCCCACCTCTCTTTTGCTTCGCCTTACAGTGTTTGTCTGGAGCAAAATGATTTAGTGTACTAGACCTGCGAAGTGGGTATCACCAGATACCAATGCATCCTGAAGACAAAGAGAAGACTGCGTTCATCTGCCCACTGGGGTTCTTTGAGTTCAACAGAATACCTCAAGGCCTTACGGGGGCTCCAGCCACATTCCAACGGTTAATGGAGAAGACAAGTCGGGGACATGAACCTGATCGAAGTATTAGTGTATCTGGGTGACATAATTGTGTTCGGGAAGACTTTGGAAGAACATGAGCAACGGCTGGAGAATGTCTTGAAGAGGCTCCATGAAGAGGGGTTGAAACTGTCTCTGGAGAAATGTCATTTCTGTTTACCTTCTGTTACGTATCTGGAACATGTGGTCTCAGCAGAAGGCGTTTCGACAGATCCTCGCAAGTTGGAGGCCGTAGCTTCCTGGCCTAGACCCTGAAACGTTACTGAACTTAGATCTTTCTTGGGGTTCTGCTCCTATTACCGAAGATTTGTAGGAGGATTCGCCAAGATAGCTCAACCACTGAACAAGCTCCTATAGAAGGAAGACATAGAAGAAGGCCACAAGGCCTCTGACCGAAATCCGTCGGCTCCAGGGCCAAGGAAGGCTCGAGAGTCTATCCAGGGAGAATGGACTAGTCAATGCGAAGGTGCTTTCTTGAAGCTGAAAGAGAGTCTAACTCAAGCTCCTGTCTTGGCTTACGCGGATCCTCACAAGCCGTACGAACTACATGTGGATGCGAGCAGAGAAGGTCTAGGGGGAGTCCTGTAACAAGAGTATGGTGGATTACTGAGGCCTGTAGCGCATGTGAGCCGGAGCCTTATGCCTTCTGAAAAGAACTATCCTACCCACAAGTTGGAGTTCCTAGCCTTGAAGTGGGCGGTGGTAGACAAGCTAAAAGACTATCTGTATGGAGCCGAGTTTGTGATAAAGACGGATAACAATCCTCTTACCTACATCCTTACTATTACGAAGCTGGACGCAACAGGACATCGGTGGTTGGCTGCTCTGTTAGGGTTTCGGTTCAGCCTGAAGTATCGCCCTGGGGTGAATAATCGAGACGCTGATGCTTTGTCGAGGAGACCTTACACTACAGAATGGACTCAGTTAACTCCAGACGGGGTGCAAGCTTTATGTCAAGGAGCAGAGCGCCGGGTCAAGGGAGGGATTGAAGCGGAAGCCATAGGAGTTATGGCTGCGGCTGTTCCAGAGTTCTACTGTAATCCTACGTAGCTGAGGGATGAAAGTCTGCCTACTTTCTCGAAACAGGACCTGAGAGCTGATCAGGCTAGAGACCCTTTGATTGCGTTAACCGTAAAGGCCCTAAACGCGAACCAACGGGAAATTCTGCTGACCAATTACCCAGATGGAGCCAGATTGGTATACAAAGAGTGGGAACGGTTGAAGATGTTGGATGGGGTGGTCTACTGAAGGGGCCCCTCAAACAATGCTGAAGAGACCCAACAGTTGTTCCTTCCCACTAAACACAGAGAGAGTGTACTGCGGTCGTTACACGATGAACATGGACATTTGGGCGCAGAGAGAACTTTTAAGCTGGTGCGAGACAGATTCTATCGGCCTTGCATGAGAGCTGAAGTGGAAAGTTACTGCCATTCATGCCTGAGGTGTATCCAAAGGAAGACCCTACCGACCCGAACCGCTCCAATGAGCCACCTACAAAGTCAAGGACCCATGGATTTGGTGTGCATTGATTTCCTGTGCTTAGAGCCGGATGCTAGTGGGCAGGGAAATATTCTAGTAGTGACTGATCATTTCACACGTTACGCCCAAGCTTTTTCTACGAAAGACCAACATGCTCCTATGGTGGCGAAGGTTCTAATGGAAAAGTTATTTGTTCACTATGGCCTACCAAGGAGAATACACTCTGATCAGGGTAGAGACTTTGAAAGCCGGCTTGTTGGGCAATTACTAGAACTGCTGGGAATTCAGAAGACCCGAATTACACCATATCACCCTCAAGGTGATGCTCAACCCGAAAGGTTCAATCGCACGCTGCTAAATATGCTGGGGACACTCTCAAACAGAGAGAAGCAGAGCTGGAGTCGTCACATAGCTACGCTAGTATATGCATACAACAGTACGGAGAGTGACGCTACTGGATACTCACCGTACCGTCTTATGTTCGGAAGAGAAGCTCGACTGCCTGTTGATTTGGTGTTTGGGCTATCTCTAGACCAGACCTTGGTAGCTTCTCATAGAAATTATGTGGATAGACTTCGGAAGAACTTGGCCTCTGCGTTTGAACAGGCCCGTTTGACCTCAGGAAACAGGGAACAATGGAATAAGCGGAACTATGACTTGAAAGTTCGGATACAGGATCTACAACCCGGTGATACGGTCTTGTTGAAGAACTTGGGTGCTGCTGCAAGGCATAAGTTAGCGGATAGATGGAGTTCTCAGCTCTACATTGTCTGCAAGCAACTACCGGGTCTGCCAGTTTACCAAATTCGACCGGATGGAAAGGCTGGGCCTCTTAAGAACTGGCACCGGAATCATCTATTACCTTTGAGAGAGACTGTGAGGATGCCAGTTGGTTATGAACTTTCTCTGCCGAACCCGCCTGCACCACGTTTGACTCCCGTTACTCGGTCTCAGCAGACACGGGTTGTCGAAGAGAGCGAAAGGGACAGTGAGGAAGAAAGTTTTTGTCTGGACTGGGTGCGCTCACCAGAGCCTGAAGAGGTCATTCCAGTTTCTGAACGGTGGGAAAGTAACTTGAGGCCTTAGGCTCCTGAATTTCAATTGGAAGTTCCCGAGACTTCTGAAATCCCTGTAGTTCCTGAAGCCGAGTCTTATGACTACAGTTCTATGCCTTCACTGGAAGGATCATACTCCGAAGAGATGTCTGTTCCAGTTGTGGAAGGAAGAACTGAACCCGCACCTATAGTACTTCCCCCTCAAGGGGAACTGATTGAGCCAGAACCAAAATGCTCTATTCGACCGCCCCAGAGACTCACCTACGACTCACCAGGACATAGCACTGAAGAGGCCGTCACCACAATGCGAAGGTTGCCCGAAGTGTCTGCTATGTTAGCTGAGGTAGTCAAAAGCATGAGTCAACTTGAGGAAGTGTATCTGACCCATTGTATGCTTGCTGCTGAGCCTGTATATGTTGCCTAATGTTATATTGAAATGTAATGAGACTGTTATACCTCCTTGGAGAGACCCAAGAGTTCAAGGAGGGGGAGAGTGTAGCGCTGGGTTAAAACACTGTTGCTATAGTACTTATTTTTGGCCACCAGAGGGAGACAAGCGCAATGTAAGACACTGGATAATGGGACTACATTTTCTAGCATGCTTTGCGGCGGGGAACAGGAAGTGGGTGGGCAGGAGAGACTTACATCCGCAGCCTCGTGGAGAGAACAGTCAGAGCGTGCAGAGGAGTGAAGAGAGTAAGACGCATGTGAGAGAGACAACGATCGTGACCAGGCCGGAGCGCAGGAGCAGCCTTGTGGAGCTGGAGATCGATTCACTTTACTTGCCAAAGACCTAGTGATCCACCGCTGAGAAGTTTACACAGATACAGAGTATGCTGTAGGACCCCGAGTTAGGAGACCGCAGATGATCTAATGGGAGTGCAGGCGGTGAGCTGAGCATCTTGTGGCAGAAACGGACAAGCAAGACAGTGGATCCGGTGACACAGAGTCCCAGTCAGATCGAGCGGAGATATATCATGGGTCGAGCAGAGCGCAGAGTATCTGGCGGATGGGTGAGAGGCCTTCCCGGCCACAGTAAAAAATAATAAAGCACGCTGCAGTTTTGTCCAAAACCTACAGGGCCCCAACGTGACTAGTCGAAGACACATTGAAATCATTCACTGGCCAGTTGAACCTTGTACCCAGGTACCAATACACGCATACACGTACACTTTCTTGGGACACAACCTGTATGGGACTCACACTCCAACCACAAAGGGGTTAAAATTCCTTTTTCTTTTCCGCTGCGCGTTTCTCGCATTATGAAGTACTGTAAATATATATACATATACCGTGTTGCTCTTTATATGCCAGTTTATTCAGTAAACTATATAACTTATAAAATCCACAACAGTGCTGGTGTATATTTATTCCCTAGTGCGGGGAGACTGACCCAAGGTTTAAATTCAGCGGCTCCTCCGGGAGTGAGCGCTACACGTGTAAAGCCCGAAGTGCGGTCAATCCTAGGATTACCCGGGTAATCCTGACATTACCCAAAACTGCTGGGTAAAGCTGGAAAAAAATGAATATATCGGACTTTACCCGGGTAATTTTAGGACTAACCAGCCATCCTTGGGTAACAGTCTGGAAGAGCTGAAAAATTCACACTTTACCCAGATAATGTGAAAGTCTGATCCTTCACCCGGGTAATCTGAGGACTATCCACACACAGCTTCACCCGGGTAATCTGAGGACTATCCACAGCTTCACCCGGGTAATCTGAGGACTATCCACAGCTTCACCCGGGTAATCTGAGGACTATCCACAGCTTCACCCAGATAATCTGAGGACTATCCACAGCTTCACCTGGGTAATCTGAGGACTATCCACAGCTTCACCCGGGTAATATGAGGACTATCCACAGCTTCACCCGGATAATCTGAGGACTATCCACAGCTTCACCTGGGTAATCTGAGGACTATCCACAGCTTCACCCGGGTAATCTGAGGACTATCCACAGCTTCACCTGGGTAATCTGAGGACTATCCACAGTTTCACCCGGGTAATCTGAGGACTATCCACAGCTTCACCCGGATAATCTGAGGACTATCCACAGCTGCACCTGGGTAATCTGAGCACTATCCAGAGCTTCACCCGGGTAATCTGAGGACTAGCCACATTTTCACTTGGGTAATCTGAGGACTATCCACAGCTTCACTTGGGTAATCTGAGGAATTTCCACATCTTCACCCGGGTAATCTGAGGACTATCCACAGCTGCACCTGGGTAATCTGAGGACTATCCAGAGCTTCACCCGGGTAATCTGAGGACTAGCCACATTTTCACTTGGGTAATCTGAGGACTATCCACAGCTTCACTTGGGTAATCTGAGGAATTTCCACATCTTCACCCGGGTAATCTGAGGACTATCCACAGCTTCACCTGGGTAATCTGAGGAATATCCACAGCTTCACCTGGGTAATCTGCAGAGCATCCAACCCCGCTTGGGTAACAGTGAATTTTGCTATTATCTATGGATATTATCAATGAAAATGGCAAAAGACAAACATTAAAATGTATTGCGGATATAATGAATATACAGAGTGACAGGAAATGTTTCTTATATGAATGTGAAAGAGTTACATGATCTTTATTATGTGTCATATGTGCTTATATATCATTTATAAAACATAATAACCATCAGGTTACTCTTTATATAATATCTTTATCTTCATAAATTAATTTTCAGACAATTAATGCACAGAGTCACATGACGGTTATTTAGTGAGGTTTGTGGCTGTGGATACAATTTCTTTAAAAATAACAAAAAACACTATTTTGTTATCAGTCAGGTAACAGTTTGTAGCTTTACCCGGGTAATTCAGTAACTGTAACCTGCTGAAAACCCAAGAAAAGCCGAGAACCCAGAGGCGTTTGGATACTTTGCAGATTACCCGGATAAAGTCTGATGTTTCGTTGCACATCACACTTTATCCAGCAACACTAGGGTAATGTGCGAATTACCCGGTTAAAACAGAGCAGAAAACCGGATTACCCAGAGGCCTCTGGATACTTTGCATATTACCCGGGTCAAGTCCGAAATTTCATTTCACTTCGGACTTTTGCTAATGACGCCTGGGAAATGTCAGGATTATCCGGGTAATCCTAGGATTAATGGCATTTCGGGTTTTAACCGTAACATATATATAAACAAACAGAACAGCAGGAGAGCTGACCATGCTCCAGAGTTTACAATCTAAGAATCACAGATTTCCTCCGTCAAAACAATCTGCGTATAATGCTGCGGTTTATGAGACTCCATCATGTCACAAAGCCATACAAAGAGAACTAACCCCAAGGCAGAAGATCCGGAGGACTGTGTGATGATATAACATTAATTAATACAGGTAAATAAAAAGGCTTTTCCTCTAAGCGCCTTTATATAAAAGCCTCGGAGCCGATTTCACTGTATGAGGGAAAATATCAACACGGGAAAAAAGCCCTCAGTGACTCCCCATTACCGGCTTGTGCTGTTTTGGCGACTCGAATATTTCGGACCACTTGCCACAATCAGCAGAGGAGCTTCACAGCACCACTGGTATCGGCTCCTGCAGTCCATAAGACAACTTAGATCTATGCATGTCCCTGCATGCATTGAGACCATGGATGGCCACTGGGAACATTTTTTTGCAGTGCACCGCTCTGTACGGTCAGAGGACAAACTATAGACATTTCCTCAAAAGGCTGATCTGCGGGTGCTTCAGCAAGGCTAGAATCAAATCGGGCAGATTCATCTTTGTGATGGACGCAAGGATCAAGCCGCATATGTACACGTTTATCATGGAAGAAAACTTGCTTCCTTCTGCTCTTACAATGTTCCTCAACTATGAGGATTGGTTTCTCCAGCAGGACAATGCCCCATGCCACACAACCAGGTCAATCAAGGTCTGGATGGAGGACCACCAGATTAAGTCCCTGTTACGGCCAGTCCAACCTCCAGCCTGGAGTCCCACTGAAACCTCTGCAATGTGAATCAATAAGAAAATGGATAACCACAAGTCAAGCAACTTCAATTTCTGAGCCAGCAGTGGCATAAAGTCACCCAGCAGCAATGTGAGAGTCTAGTGGAGAGCCTTTTCAAACTGCAGGGTGGAGAGAGTGCCACAATGCAGGGTGGAGGGCATACCAAGACATATGGAGGAGAGTATGCAGGAGAGTATGCCAAGATGCATGGTGGAGTGCATCCCAAGACGAATAGTAGAGAGCATGCAAAGAAGCAATGTGAAGAGCATATCAAGGAGCATAATGGAGAGCATGGCAAGATGCATGGTGGAGGGCATGCCAAAAGGCATGGAGAAGAGTATGTCAAGATGTATAGTGGAGAGCATGCCAAGATGCAAGATGGAGAGCATGGCAAGATGCATGGTGGAGGGCATGCCAAAATGCAAGATGGAGAGCATGGCAAGATGCATGGTGGAGGGCATGCCAAGATGCAAGATGGAGAGTATGCCAAGATGCATGGTGGGGCATGCCAAGATGCATGATGGAGAGCATGGCAAGATGCATGGTGGCAGGCACGCCAAGATGCAAGATGGAGAGTATGCCAAGATGCATGATGGAAAGCATGGCAAGATGCATGGTGGAGGGCATGCCAAGACGTATGGAGAAGAGTATGTCCAGATGCTTTGTGGAGAGCATGCCAAAGATGCAAGATGGAGAGCATGGCAAGATGCACGGTGGAGGGCATGCCAAAATGCATGGTGAAGAGCATGCCAAGAAGCATTGTGGAGAGCATACCAAGTTGCATATTGAAGAACATGCCAAATCACGTATTACAGAACATGCCAAGATGCATGGTGGAAAGCATACAAAGACACCTGGTGGAAAGCAGGCCAAGATCCATGGTGGAGAGCATGCCAAGATGAATGATAGCCTGCTCTCCACCATGCGCCTTGGCATGCTCTCCATCCTTCATCTTAGCATGCTCTCCACCATGAGCCTTGGCATGCTCTCCAAGATGCATGGTGAAGTGCATACCAAGCCATATGTTGGAGAGCATTCCAAGATGCCTGGTGGAGAGCATGTCAAGAATTATGATGGAGAGCATCGCAAGTCGCGTGGTGTAGAGTATGCCAAGAAGCTTGAAAGCTGTGACAGATAACCAGGGTTATTCCATCAAACATTTTTTTCTGAACTCTCCAAAAATTAAAACATCAATATTATGTGATATTAAAACGAATATAAACCAGCTTTCTTGCATTTTTTGAGGTCTGAACACGCAGCATCTTTTTTGCTATTATGACCAGCTTTATTTTCTGCAAATAAACAATTAAATGATAATTTTTTTATTTGAAATTTAAGAGAAATGTCATCGACATTTTGTATAGAATAAAGCAAAAATATGCATTTTACTCAAACACACATGGAGAAATATTAAAAGCAGAGGAAGTGGTCATTCCGCAGCGGCCTCTTCATTTTTCCCAGAGCTGTATATATATATATATATATATATTAGGGATGAGCGTTCGGTTCGGATCTGTTCGGAGTTCGACTCGAACATCGGCTGTTCGAAAGTTTGCGAACTTCGAACTTTTTTGGGATGTTCTCCTTGAGGAGCATGCGGCCGCCGGATGACAGAGCTGCGACTGTGCGGGCTAGCCGCCCGGGTGCATGTGGCAGAGACAGGTGGCGCAGGGAGGGAGCCACTGCACCTGCGGCCACGCCAGACCCCCCCCCACAACCAGGATCCAGGGAGCCCCCACTGACCACCAGGCTAAGGTAAGGCGACACATTTCTAAAAAAAAATTAAATCCGAGGACATTTTTAAATGTCACTTTGGGATCAAAAACAAAGTGGATTTTGTTTCTGGGGGAGCATAAATAAAGGCCCACCAGTCTACCTCATGTCTGACAAGCAGCATGAGCAGGTATGGTTTGCTATACAGCAGCCTGTGGCTTAATTTTTGGATAGGACTCGCCGTCATTAGAGGTGCCTTGACGCTGGCGGGCGAGCTTAGTCTTATAATGGCCATTAATAAGAAACCAAACCTCTAATTGTGTTTAGTTTCACATGGTATAATGGGAATAAGAGCTGATGACATCTTTTTCTTTGTTATATTTTACACATGTTGTTGGGCTGGATGCATTTGGTGGTTGCAGCCGCCCCATCGGGGAATAGGCGCGACCCCACCCTTCCTGTACTATGTATTTTATTCAGTAGAAACTTTTTTTGCCTATATAACATGTGCTTTGTGAAAATAAAATGTTTTTGTGTGTACATTTTAATTTAGTTAGTGGATTCCTGTCCAGTGCGCTGAGAAGCAAACGTAATGTAGTGTAGACACGCTGCGAGGCGGAGCAGAGTGAAGTCAACCCTGCAAAATATTTGCTTCTCTTCACTACGCTGTGCGTCGCTACACGCTCAGTGTGTCTCAGCCTTTATTCCCGCATCGCTAGCTTACCAAATCAGTTTGTATACTTGTTACTGACCCTGCTTGTTCTGAGGACCCGATCTGTTGCCGACTTTGCCTGCCATTTGACTATTCTCTCTGTGTATTCCTTGCCTGTTCTGTTTGCTTCCCGTTGCTATTGGTGTGAGCGCCGATTCTCACCATATACAGTAGCGAGTACAAGTACCTAAACATTGCTGACCCGGTTTTGTTATAGCTGCTGATGTAACTGAATAGATCGGGGATCTCTTCTGCATTACCACAACCTCCACCACTGCACTCTTCCACAATACCACAGAGGGGTTACTTACGGTGTGAAGGCACTTGCTGCCACCAAAGGCACAATATTTGGGTGCACTGCCACTGACGCCTATACCAGATTCATATAATTTTAATATTTGACCGCAGGGTCCAACCCTACACTCTTCCACAATACCACAGAGGGGTTACGGTGTGACAGCACTGTTGCAGACACTAAAGGCCCAATTTTAAAGCACCTATTGTTACTTTCATCCAAAGCCTGCATAAGTTTCACCATAATTTAGCCAAAAAATCACTAAACTTGTTCTGCGTATCCTAAAATGTCTCCTCTTTTCATACAGGCTGCCGCCCCAAGCAGTTGTTTATGAATAGATTAAAGGAAAAGCATTTACCGTCATTTGAAATGTCATTTTTTTGTTTTTAAATGTTTCTATACATCCTACAAATCTTCCACTTCACGGGCAGGTTATGGGGACCTCCTAGTCACGATATTTGAAGGAATTTTTCGTTTTTATTCTTAATCTTTACTTCATGGAAAACTCACTTTTCCTTTAAAAACGTTTTTTTTTTAAACTGTTTGTCCTTGTTTCCTGTCCCCCAGGGCACTACTCGGACCCCCATACACCTTTTATGACAAATATCTTGCATATTTGACCTCTTGGAGGGCACTCTAAAATTCGAACTTTCGAGTCGCATTGACTTGCATTGAGTTCGATTCGTGTTCGAGTTCGAACTCAAACTTTTTAAATTGTTCGAGTTCGAATGCAAACCGAACACGGGGGTGTTCGGCTCATCACTAATATATGTGTGTAGGCTTTGGGGCAGGAATCCTTTAAAAAGCAAAAATAGAAAGTTATTTCCATTTTAGTCCATCCTGGGGGAAAAATGATGAATAAACCATCACTAAAGGGCAGGTATGATATATATATATATATATATATATATATATCTATATTATTATAAATATATATATCCAGACTTGTATTACACACATATTTTGCTGACCCGGTTTTGTTATAGCTGCTGATGTAACTGAATAGATCGGGGATCTCTTCTGCATTACCAAAACCTCCACCACTGCACTCTTCCACAATACCACAGAGGGGTTACGGTGTGAAGGCACTTACTGTCACCAAAGGCACAATATTTGGGTGCACTGCCACTGACGCCTATATCAGATTCATATCATTTTAATATTGGATCGCAGGGTCCACCACTGCACTCTTCCACAATACCTCAGAGGGGTTATGGTGTGAAGGCACTTGTTGCCACCAAAGGCACAATATTTGGGTGCACTGACACCTGTACCAGATTCATATCATTTTAATATTTGACCACAGGGTCCAACCCTGCACTCTTCCACAATACCACAGAGGGTTTACGGTGTGACGGCACTGTTGCCAACACTACAGGCCCAATTTTAAAGCACCTATTATTACTATTATCCAAAGCCTGCATAAGTTTCACCATAATTTAGCCCCAAAAAATATCACTAAACTTGTTCTGCGTGTTCTAAAACGTCTCCTCTTTTCATACAGGCTGCCGCCCCAAGCAGTTGTTTATGAATAGATTAAAAGAAAACCATTTACCGTCATTTGAAATGTCATTTTTTTGTTTTTAAATGTTTCTATACATCCTACAAATCCGCCACTTCACGGGCAGGTTATAGGGACCTCCTAGACACGATATTTGAAGGAATTTTTCGTTTTTATTCTTAACCTTTATTTCATGGAAAACTCACTGTTCCTTTAAAAAATTTTTTTTAAAACTGTTTGTCCTTGCTTCCTGTCCCCCAGGGCACTACCCGGACCCCCATACACCTTTTATGGCAAATATCTTGCATATATGCCCTCTTGGAGGGCACTCTAAAAATCGAAAGTTCGAGTCCCATTGACTTGAGTTCGAATCGTGTTCGCGTTCGAACCCGAACTTTTGAAATTGTTCGAATGCAAACCGAACACAGGGGGTGTTCGACTCATCACTAATATATATTTGTGTAGGCTTTGGGGCAGGAATCCTTTAAAAAGCAAAAATAGAAAGTTATTTTCATTTTAGTCCATCCTGGGGGAAAAATGATGAATAAATCTCACGTAAAAATCTGCTTATATTCAGCGATTGTAAATACACGAGACAAAGAGCCAGTGTCCAAAATTTCCAGAACAAAAGCCAGACCAGTAGACAGCGTTAGATATTTATACTGTAAAAACCTAACAAATAGCCGCTGTAGCACACGCACACACACACGCGCGCACACACACCAAAAAATATCGCCGGACCATTGAGTTATGCTTCAGGGAAGGCATCCAGCTTTTAAAAGCAAAATTTCAACATACTTGTGGACTTGGACAAACCTCTTATATGAGGCCAGGAATCACGCCCGCGCACCTGTCTGTGCAGCCATACATCGTGTCGTGACTCACTGCGGCAGCGCTCGTATCTATTGGTGACTCTTCTTTCTATCGTCATGGACGGGAATTAAATTTAATGAAAATGGCGAAGAAACCTTAAAAACCCTAATGTCCCACATAGGATGGACCTTACTGCGCGGCCGCTTATTTGAAGACAGAGGGGCTTCATTAACACGGTGACCATGTGACGCGGCTTTCAATGCATGAGCTTCTCTCCTTCGTAAACGTTGCGACCGTGTGACATGAGCTTCTCTCCTTCATAAACATGGTGACTGCGTGATGCGGCTCACAATGTATGAGCTCTCTCCTTCATAAACATGGTGACTGCGTGATGCGGCTCACAATGTATGAGCTTCTCTCCTTCATAAACAAGGTGACTGCGTGATGCGGCTCACAATGTATGAGCTTCTCTCCTTCATAAACATGGTGACTGCGTGATGCGGCTCACAATGTATGAGCTTCTCTCCTTCATAAACATGGTGACTGTGTGATGCGGCTCACAATGTATGAGCTTATCTCCTTCATAAACATGGTGACTGCGTGATGCGGCTCACAATGAATGAGCTTATCTCCTTCATAAACATGGTGACTGCGTGATGCGGCTCACAATGAATGAGCTTCTCTCCTTCATAAACATGGTGACTGTGTGATGCGGCTCACAATGTATGAGCTTATCTCCTTCATAAACATGGTGACTGCGTGATGCGGCTCACAATGAATGAGCTTATCTCCTTCATAAACATGGTGACTGCGTGATGCGGCTCACAATGAATGAGCTTCTCTCCTTCATAAACATGGTGACTGCGTGATGCGGCTCACAATGTATGAGCTTATCTCCTTCATAAACATGGTGACTGCGTGATGCGGCTCACAATGTATGAGCTTCTATCCTTCATAAACATGATGACTGCGTGATGCGGCTCACAATGTATGAGCTTATCTCCTTCATAAACATGGTGACTGTGTGATGCGGCTCACAATGTATGAGCTTATCTCCTTCATAAACATGGTGACTGCGTGATGCGGCTCACAATGTATGAGCTTATCTCCTTCATAAACATGGTGACTGTGTGATGCGGCTCACAATGTATGAGCTTCTCTCCTTCATAAACATGGTGACTGCGTGATGCGGCTCACAATGTATGAGCTTATCTCCTTCATAAACATGGTGACTGCGTGTTGCGGCTCACAATGTATGAGCTTATCTCCTTCATAAACATGGTGACTGCGTGTTGCGGCTCACAATGTATGAGCTTCTCTCCTTCATAAACATGGTGACTGCGTGTTGCGGCTCACAATGTATGAGCTTCTCTCCTTCATAAACATGGTGACTGCGTGTTGCGGCTCACAATGTATGAGCTTCTCTCCTTCATAAACATGGTGACTGCGTGATGCGGCTCACAATGTATGAGCTTATCTCCTTCATAAACATGGTGACTGCGTGATGCGGCTCACAATGTATGAGCTTATCTCCTTCATAAACATGGTGACTGCGTGTTGCGGCTCACAATGTATGAGCTTATCTCCTTTGTAAACATGGCGACTGCTTGACATGACTCACAACGTATGAGCTTGATGAGCATAATCATTAAGATCTGAGATTCCATCGTCACTATGATCTGAGATTCCATCATCACTATGATCTGAGATTCCATTATCACTATTGTGGTGAGAGCGGAGTCACATGACAGGAAGGGTGGGGGCGGTACCAGGCAGTGTCTGCTGGGATGCCATGCTAGCGGGACGTACTGTATGTGTCTCCTCTATCCGATGTTATGCTGAATAAATCAACAACTATAAACCAACCCACGGAGTCTACTCTTTTCATGACATGGTGTCAGAAGTGTTTCCCTGCGTATCCATTTTGATCTGTGAAGATGTCTAAGTTCTCTCCTCCGGAACCCTTCGATTTCTCTCAGCCTGCTGCATGGCCTGCTTGGCGCCAAAGGTTTGCACGCTTCAGGATCGCTTCGAAGCTGGATAAGGAGCCTGGTGAGGTGCAGGTTAATTCCCTTTTATACGCTATGGGGAGAGACGTGGAGCCGATTTACGGTACTTTTCAGTTCAGCGCTGGGGAAGAGATGGACTTTGATAAAGTCGTGGATAAGCTCAGCGCCCATTTTGTGCCCAGAAGAAATGTGATTCACGAGAGAGCCTGCTTTCACAAGCGCGCCCAGTGTGAGGGAGAATCTGTGGAATCATTTGTGCACAGCCTTTATCAGTTGGCAGAGTTCTGTGAGTTCGGCGCTGCAAAGGAGGAGCAAATCAGAGACAGACTGGTTATCGGAATTGCAGACTCGGAAGTTTCACTTAAGTTGCAGCTGGAGTCTAAGCTGACACTGGATGAGGCGATACGGATTGCACGTCAGAGTGAATTGGTGAAGAAACAAAGTGCAGACTTAAGGTCAGAAAACAGGGTGGAAGAAATACACCAGCCACAAAGGGTTAAAAGTGGCAGACAGCAGGCAGCGGACAGACCCAGGAGCGGTTGGACACCGTGTTCCTGTTGCACACGCTGTAACCGCCCTCACGAGATGAAGACGCGGTGCCCTGCTATAGACAAGAGGTGCAGGAAGTGCAACCGCGCCGGCCATTTTGAGGTGGTTTGTAAATCAGAGTCTGTGAGAGAGATGTGTCTGGACAGTGATCAGGAGACGCCAGAACTGTCCTTTATAGGATCGGTGATTGCACAGTCCGGCTCTGTCGAGGATTGGCGTGTTACACTCACGATGTTGGGTGAAAGAGTTGCCTTTAAGATTGATACCGGAGCAGACATTACAGTTATTTCCTTTGTGACATTCTCAAAGCTACCTCGACGTCCGGAGCTGGAAAAGGTTACAATTCAAGTTCATAGTCCGGGAGGTCGCATTGATTGCATCGGCAGGTTCCTTGCTGACTGTGAGTACCGGGAGCGGAAAATATCGATGTGGGTGTACGTGATCAGAGGATCGTGTGTGAATAACCTTCTGAGTCGGAAAGCAGCCTGCAGTCTGGGCCTTGTTGCTAGAGTGTACGAAGTCACTGAGGACGTGTTTGGAGACCTGGGGCTGCTGAACTGTGAGCCGGTCCGTATAAAGCTCAAACCTGAGGCTGTCCCTTATAGCCTTACTACGCCTCGTAGGATTCCATTTCCGCTTTTGCCGAAGGTGGAGTGCGAGCTTCTGCGGATGGAAAAGATGGGGGTTATCGAGGCGGTCACAGAAGCTACTGACTGGTGTGCGCCCATTGTACCGGTCGCTAAAAAGAATGGGAAAGTTCGTATTTGTGTGGATTTGAAACGTCTGAACGAGGCCGTTAGGAGGGAGAGATATGTCATGCCGACATTGGAAGATATTGCTCCTCAGTTGTCGGGGGCTAACTTCTTTTCCACGCTCGATGCTTCCAGTGGGTTCTGGCAGATACCCCTTGACCCAGAGAGCCAGAAACTGACGACCTTCATTACTCCGGTAGGTCGGTTTTGCTTCCGCAGACTCCCCTTCGGGATATCTTCGGCCCCGGAGATCTTCCAGAGAAAGATGAGTTCCCTGTTGAGAGACCATGAGGGTACTGTGGTAGTTATGGACGATATCCTTGTGTATGGGTCCACTAAGGAGGAGCACGACCGGCGACTGCTTTGTGTGCTGCAAACCGTCAAGGAATCTGGCCTGAGGCTCAATAAGGAGAAGTGCCACTTTGGGAAACCAGAACTGTGTTATTTTGGCCATATTATTAGTGGGGAGGGGGTTAAGCCGGACGCCAGCAAGGTTCTCGCTATTGAGAAAATGAAAAGCCCTTCCGATGTGAATGAACTGAGACAAGTACTGGGCCTTGTGAATTATGTGGGGAAGTTTCTACCGGAGTTGTCCTCGGTGTTACATCCTGTCACAGAATTGTTAAAGAAAGATGTCGCCTGGATATGGGGACCTCCACAGGAGAAGGCCTTAGCACGAGTCAAGTCCATGCTGGGATGTGCTCCGGTGTTGGGGTACTATGACCCCTGCAAGAAGACTGTGGTTAGCGCAGATGCTAGTAGCTACGGGTTGGGAGCGGCCCTTCTGCAGCTGAATGAGGGTAAACTACAGCCTATTGCCTATTGTTCTCGCACCTTAACAGCAGCAGAGAGACGTTATGCACAAATTGAAAAAGAGTGTTTGGCCGGAGTCTGGGCCTGCGAACGCTTCCACCGTTATCTGGTGGGTTTGGAGGAGTTCAGTCTGGAGACTGACCACAAGCCACTAGTTCCTCTTATTAATTCTTATGATATCGACAAGGCGCCTCTGAGATGCCAGAGACTCTTAATGAGACTACTTAGGTTTAATGTTAGAGCTGTGCATGTCCTGGGAAAACAGCTGGTGGTGGCAGATACCCTCTCCAGACTCCCGCTGGCTGCTGAGGGCGATTCGTCGACAGAGTCAGACATGAAGGTGTATGTGGATTCGATCTTAGCCTCCAAGTCCATCTCTTCGGGGAGATTGGAACAGATTAAGAGAGAGACGCACCTGGATGTTGTCCTTCAAGAAGTTATCAGCTATGTAAGAGACCGCTGGCCGGAGAGTCGTGCTGCGTGGTGGTCTCTGAGTGCGTTCCAGTCCGAGAGAGCGTACCTTACTGAAATGGACGGCTTAGTGTTTTTTCAAGACCGCATTGTTATTCCGAAAAGTGTGCGTCAAGACATGCTACGGCGGATTCACGAAGGTCACTTGTGGGCTTCCAAGTGTAGGGAGAGGGCGTCGTCTGCTGTGTGGTGGCCTGGGATTAGCGCTGACATTGCTGATTTCATCTCGAGATGTGCCTTCTGCAGAGCGTCGACCTACACAGAGACGTGAGCCTTTACTTTCCACCCCCCTACCTGCGGGTCCATGGCAGAAGATAGCTGCGGATCTGTGCGAACTAAAAGGGAGGGAATACTTAGTTGTTGTGGACTACTACTCCAGATACCTTGAGCTCGCGCCACTGGGTGAGGCGACCAGTGCTACTGTGATCGTCCGTCTGAAAAGCATGTTTGCCAGGTGGGGTATCCCGTCGGAGTTGGTGAGTGACAATGGTATGCAGTTCGCCTCTAAAGAGTTCGCTTCTTTTGGGAAGGATTACGATTTCCGTCACACGACTTCCAGTCCGCATTACCCGCAGGCTAATGGGATGGCGGAGCGAGCGGTTCAGACCGCTAAGTTTATTTTGGGGCAGGCGGCGCCTTATTTGGCCCTGATGGGGTACAGAGCGGCTCCTGTTCAGGCTACAGGGTGTAGCCCTGCTCAGCTGATGTTGGGACAGCAGATTCGTACTACTTTGCCTTCTGTGGATGCTTCCCTGCCGGCTTCCCCGGTCCTTCCGGAGGATATTCGGAGGAGGGACGAGGTGGCGAAGCAGAACTACAGGTTCTTTTATGATAGACGACACTCTACTCGCCCACTATCGGTGCTATACCCGGGGCAGAGTGTCCGGGTTAAGCTAGATGATGAGACAAGGTGGAGAACCCCGGCTACAGTTGTGGAGCGTTCTCCGGAGCCCAGGTCCTATGTGATCCGCACGGAAGGAGGAACTGTCGCTCGCCGCAACAGAAGGCATCTTCAGCCGGTACCCGAGGAGTTGAGTGCTGAGACCTCGACCGGAACGTTACCGGGATTAATGTTTAGCTAGAGCAGCGACTTGAAGAATGGGCAGAATAATCCCAATGTCACTGCGGACTAGGGTAGTATACCCCGATTTCCAAGTTAGCATTGTTTATCTACTTGTATCTTTACATTGTTTATTTTGTATGTTTTACCATTAAAAGGGGGAGATGTGGTGAGAGCGGAGTCACATGACAGGAAGGGTGGGGGCGGTACCAGGCAGTGTCTGCTGGGATGCCATGCTAGCGGGACGTACTGTATGTGTCTCCTCTATCCGATGTTATGCTGAATAAATCAACAACTATAAACCAACCCACGGAGTCTACTCTTTTCATGACAACTATGATTTGAGATTTCATAATCACAGTGATCCAAGACTCCATGCAGAAGCGTAACTAGAAACCTCAGGGCCTAGGTGCAGGAACCATGATGACCCCCCCACCCTAGGCAAAAACATATTTTGTCCCCCCTCCCGTCAACATGCATTGGTCCTCTCCAGGTCCACAATGTTGACTTCAGACAATCAGTGTCCCATTTTTTCCAGGTCCACTGACCTCTTCAGTCATCCCATTTTTAATGTAATGTGCACTATTTGTATCTCACAAAGCTCCACAGCAATAAATCTCTCAGTACTGTGTGGTGTGTATGACTGTATCACAGAGCTCCACAGCAATAAAACTCACAGTAATGTGCAATATGTACGAGCCTATCACAGAGCTCCACAGTAATAAAAAACACAGTAATGTGCAGTGTGTATGAACGTATCACAGAGCTCCACAGCAATAAAACTGACAGTAATGTTAATTAGTGATTATGAAATCTCAGATCATAGTGAGGATGGAACTCAGATCATAGTGAGGATGGAATCTCAAATCACTGTGATTTTGAAATCTCAGATCATAGTAAGGGTGGAATCTCAAATCACTGATTATGAAATCTCAGATAATAGTGAGGATGGTATCTCAGATATTAGTGATTATAAAATCTCAGATCATAATGTGGATGGAATCACATATCGTATTGATGGAATCTCAAATCACAGTGAGAATGGTAACTCCAATCTTAGTCATTATGAAATCTTAGATCATAATGTGAAGGAAATCTCCGATCATAGTGACGGTGGAATCTCAGATTATAGTGAAGATGGAATCTCAGATCTTAGTGATTATAAAATCTCAGACCAATTTGAGGATGGAACTCAGATCATAGTGAGGATGGAATCTCAAATCACTGTGATTATTTAATCTCAGATCATAGTGAGGATGGAATCTCAGATCTTAGTGATTATGAAATCTCAGATCATAGTGAGGATGGAATCTGAAATCACTGTGGTTATGAAATCTCAGATCATAGTGACGATGGAATCTCAGATCATAGTGAAGATGGAATCTCAGAGCTTAGTGATTATGAAATCTCAGATCATAGTGAGGATGGAATCTCAAATCACTGTGTTTATGAAATCTCAGATATTAGTGATTATAAAATCTCAGATCATAATGTGAATGAAATCTCACACCATACTGAGGATGGAACTCAGATCATAGTGAGGATGGAATCTCAGATCTTAGTGATTATGAAATCTCAGATCATAGTGAGGATGGAATCTGAAATCATTGTGATTATGAAATCTCAGATCATAGTGAAGATGGAATCTCAGATCATAGTGAAGATGGAATCTCAGATCTTTGTGATTATGAAATCTCAGATCATAGTGAGGATGGAATCTCAAATCACTGATTATGAAATCTCAGATCATAGTGACGATGGAATCTCAGATTATAGTGAAGATGGAATCTCAGAGCTTAGTGATTATGAAATCTCAGATCATAGTGAGGATGGAATCTCAAATCACTGTGATTATGAAATTTCAGATCTTAGTGATTATGAAATCTCAGATCATATTGAGGATGGAATCTCAAATCACTGTGATTATGAAATCTCAGATCATAGTGAGGGTGGAATCTCAAATCACTGTGATTATGAAATCTCAGATCATAGTGAGGATGGAATCTCAGATCTTAGTGATTATGAAATCTCAGATCATAGTGAGGATGGAATTTTAAATCACTGTGATTATGAAATCTCAGATCATAGTGACGATGGAATCTCAGATCATAGTGAAGATGGAATCTCAGATCTTAGTGATTATGAAATCTCAGATCATAGTGAGGATGGAATCTCAGATCATAGTGAAGATGGAATCTCAGATCTTAGTGATTATGAAATCTCAGATCATAGTGAGGATGGAACTCAGATCATAGTGAGGATGGAATCTCAAATCACTGTGATTATGAAATCTCAGATCATAGTGAGGATGGAATCTCAGATCTTAGTGATTATGAAATCTCAGATCATAGTGAGGATGGAATCTGAAATCACTGTGATTATGAAATCTCAGATCATAGTGACGATGGAATCTCAGATCATAGTGAAGATGGAATCTCAGATCTTAGTGATTATGAAATCTCAGATCATAGTGAGGATGGAATCTCAAATCACTGTGTTTGTGAAAACTCAGATATTAGTGATTATAAAATCTCAGATCATAATGTGAATGAAATCTCAGACCATACTGAGGATGGAACTCAGATCATAGTGAGGATGGAATCTCAGATCATAGTGAGGATGGAATCTGAAATCACTGTGATTATGAAATCTCAGATCATAGTGACGATGGAATCTCAGATCCTAGTGAAGATGGAATCTCAGATCTTAGTGATTACGAAATCTCAGATCATAGTGAGGATGGAACTCAGATCATAGTGAGGATGGAATCTCAAATCACTGTGATTATGAAATCTCAGATCATAGTGATTATGAAATCTCAGATCATAGTGAGGGTGGAATCTCAGATCATAGTGAGGATGGAATCTCAAATCACTGTGATTATGAAATCTCAGATCATAGTGATTATGAAATCTCAGATCATAGTGATTATGAAATCTCAGATCATAGTGAGGGTGGAATCTCAGATCATAGTGAGGATGGAATCACAGATCAGAATGTTAATGGAACCTCAAACCACAGTGATTATGGAATCTCAGATAACAGAGTGGATAGAATCACATATCATAATGATCTTTAAATCTCAGATCATAGTTTAGATGGAATCATACATCTTAGTGCTGATGACATCTCATCATAGTGAGGATGGTATTTGCAAACATCGTTATTATTATGTAATCTCAGACCACATGATTATGAAATCTGACATCAGAAGTGAGGATGGAATCTAAGATTATAGTGTTAATGAAATCTCATAAAAATTAAGATGGACGCAAATATCATAGCATGAAATCTGACATCATAGTGAGGATGGAATCTCATTTCTGTTTTTATTTTTTGGTAATTTTAAGGAGATTATCGTTTTATTTCCTCTGCCCTCTCTCCTTCAGGGATTTGAGGATGCTGAGATGTTCTACTGGAAAAGGTCCTTGACCTGGTTACTTCTCCAAATGTTCCTATGGTAGGAAGGAATCATCTCCATGTTGGTGATCTCTGTGGGGTAATCAGTGAAAAGGTTCACAAAGACAAAGAATAAAATACAAAATGCAGCATCTCCGTGGCGCATTCTGGGACTTTTCACTCGGCCCCTTCCCAGCACGTAAAACGATTTGTCGAAAGCAGAATTCTACTTGGTCGGTAGCCCTAACATTATGACCATCTATCACTGCTGAATGATGCCAAATATAGACATTTGAGGACTATCATATCCTGCCTGTGTTTGTGTTGCAGATCCATTGGATTGACAGAACAAATAAATCAGGCTGAAATGTTGGCTGAGGTCCGTCTATCCGTTAGCTCAGCGCTCGAGCATGTTCAGTTTCTAAATAAAAGCGTGTGTTTGGCTCTCCGAGAGCTATTCCGTGTCCTGGATACTTGGCAGGTGCCTGGACCATCACGCTGATGTACTCATCTTTACAAGAAACCCCTAAAATTAGCCCAGACTGTCCTTTTAAAACAAATTCATTCACGGGGAAGAAATATCGCAGCTGCCGGATGGTCGGTGCTACTGAAAGGTTTTTACCTGTCCGCAAACAGCGATAAAAACCCAACCGTGAATGTGTATTTTGTGGAACAATAAAACATGAAACATCGGCCATATTGCTGCACGTGAGTTCTGTCCGGATCTTACTGCGACCACAGATTTAATCATTTTTTCCTCTCGAAGTCTGCCATTCGCACATTAATTAAACACTTTTTTTAAAAAAAGCAATTCTCTAAATCCAGTTTTCGCTATAAATTCCTTTTTTAATTTTTTTTTTCAGGATTATCCTGTAAACCCATTCTCAAATTCACAGGTTTCTCTAAGTATGATGGAAACCCATCCTCAAATTCACAGGTTTCTCTAAGTATGATGGAAAGGCTAAATTTTATTAAAGACGCGGGGGCGAGTAATATGCTAAACTCTCAGCAGCAAAGATACAAGGATCTATTCACAAAGCACCGACATTGCATGCAATTTCGGTGCTTTGTGTTTTTGCCGCATTTCAGTGCACTTCAGCGATTCCATTTCACCGAAAAAAGAGTGAATTCACTATTTAGTGAACGTTCACTGTATTTTGCTAAAATTGGAGTCGCAGAAGCAGTTCTAGGACATTAGTGAAAACTGCTGAATTGCATCGTTAACCTCTGAATTGCAGTGAATTCGCATTGGCGAATTCCACCAAACGGAAAAAAAAATGAAGCATCCTATTCTCCTAATAGGTGGTAAATCACTAAAAATGTAGTAAAAATGTGTCTAAATAATAAAAAGGGTCCTTAAAACATACTGAAAAGGGCTATTATTTAACCACTTGAATGCTAAGGACGCGCTCAGCGCGTCCTCAGCATTCCCGCTGGTATGCGGAGGACGCGCTGAGCGCGTCCTCGCATTGGGGTCAGCGTTCGGCCGGGTTCGGCCGATCGCTGGCCCCTCCGGTGCGGGCTGACATCCTGGATGTCAGCCCGGCATCCGGAGCAGTGGCCGCCATTATTAGGTGTCATCGCGCCCCCGCGATGACACCTAATTCAGGCGCCCCCCCCGCATGTGCGGAGGAGGCGCCTGAAAGGGAGGGGGGAGGTCCTTCGGACCTCTCTCCCTCCCGATCAGCGGCTCACAGGGGCTTAACCCAGGCATCATTTGGAAGGGCACAGCCTGCCCTTCCAAATGATGCCTGGCATTAACCCCTGGGGAGCTGGATCACAAATCGGCGCTGAAAAGCGCCGATTTGCGATCCTTCCGGGAGCTGGCCGACATCTTGGATGTCGGCCAAGCTTCCGGGAACTCCCCCAGAGGACTGGCGTCATCGTGCGCAGCACGATGACGCCAGTCCTAGCATTAACCCCTAACTGCCACGAACTGTGGAGATAGGGAGTTCCAATGAACTCCCTATCTCCCGATCCGTGGCAGTTAGGGGTTAAATTTTGATATCGTTGGATCGGCCAGAGCATGGCCGTTCCAACGATACCAAACATGAAAGTAAAAAAAATTGTAAAAAAAAAAAAAAAGAAAAATAAAAAAAAAAAAAAATTAAAAAAAAAAATTAAAAAAAAAAAAAATAAACACTTTTTTTTTATTTTTTTTGGTTTGTTAATGCAGCAATATTGTTCCCATTTCAATTATAATGTGAACAATGATGCTGCATTAACGATTTTTGTATGCGGTGCGTTTGTTAAAAATGGTGTCATTTTCCCCAAAAAAAAATGTAACGAGACCCCATCTCTAATTTTTTTAACAAGCGCACCCCATACAAAATATAACCGCAATTGCTCGCATGTTAAAATGTGGAAAAAAACACTTTACACGCTGTAAATTATTGAAAATACATATTTTATTGCATTTTTTGTTATAATATACAAACATGACATAACGTATACATATAATAATGACATATTATGAATCTACCGAGTCTGACGGAAAGAATGATATATAATATGTCAATGTCATATACTAAAATAAGCCTTCAAAACAGGTTTAAACATGATGCGCAAAACAGGTAAAAAATGACCTCAGCACAGGGGCGGGAAAAGCCTCAGCAGCGAAAGGGTTAATAAAAAATAACTTCTTTTAAATGAGAAAAGAAAAATGAGTCTAAAAAATACAAAAAGGTCTTTAAAAAAAGTGTTTTTTTCTACAAATATAAAGAATAAACAGTCTTTAAAAATATTAAACCAGAAATTCCATTAATTACATTAAATCCTATGGGATTCATCTGTTTAAACTTGTCTAATAGAAACATCGAAAATCAGGGCATTTCGCCAGAATTTCGGTGCAGTTTGGCATTCTGTGAAAATAAGACACGATAGTCTTCTATGAGACAATTTCGCTGAATTGAGGAAAAATGCGCTGATTTTCACTGTCTGTTCACCTGTATTTTGGAATAAACGAATTGCCCTGACATTGCACCGAACAGTGAAAGTTATCATTTGGTAAAGGTATGCATTCGTTTCGTAACAAACATTTCGTAAACAAATTTCTTTAATTCGTATTTCGGAATACTCCCAAAATAACGAATCGATTTGATCCGAATTTGAAATGAAACGAAATGATATATAACGAATTTAATTTGTTATACTGTTTCATCATAAAAGAAAAATTTGACTAATTGGGGTTTTATTTAGTGATCCTAAATTCGAATCGATATCAACTATCAAATTGATCTTAAATTACAATACATACAATACAAGTACTACAGTCAGCAAACGACGCAAGCACCCTGTCCCTGTTACTTGTATTCTGGTACCAAGTCTCTGAGAAAGCTCAATAATTAACCCTAGCTTGCATTTTAACATCAAAATATGATTAATTGGGGTTTTATTTAGTGATTCAAAATTCAAATTGTTATATCAATTATCAAATTCATATATCAACTATGGCATCATTATCAAATTTCAATCAATCCGAAACAAAACTAAATACAAGACAAAATAAGCTCCGAAATACAAAACAAAATTCCAAAAACTGAATTATTTTAAAATGAAACAAAATTTTCAGCCGTGCACACCTCTACCGTTTGGTGCAATTCACTAGCAAATTCAGAGTTTAGTGTCTAGATAAACATTAACTATACAATTCAACAGTTTCACCAATAAAAATCAACATAAGTAGTCCATTTATAAAACATAACAAGAAGAAAAATGTCATCTGCGCTTATTCCTATTACACCTTGTGAAACAAAACACAATTAGAGGCTTTGGTTTCTTTTAATGGCCATTAAGAGTGTAAGCTCTAAAACACGGGCACTAGACCCGGTGTGAGCGCACTTAACTTGGTCAATATATAACTTTGATAGGGATTTTCAGCAAAAGTCTGGATACTCCTGATTAAGGAATCGTGGTCGATAGAACCTGATATTGAAAAATAAAAAGCTCCATAGTGCAATAACGTTTGAGTAGACAAGTAATGAAAAATATGAAAAAAACAATTATGTGTGTCAGGAACTCACAAGTGTGGAGCCCTATAGGCTCAGATGATAACGCCTTTTGACCACTCTGGTGGGTCACACCTCTTGTATGGGAATCTTCACATTGAATCACCGGTGGGGTTGTCCGTGGGAAACTTCTTTGGCACTTAAAAGGAAAAGGAGACCTCCATTGCGCAAGTATCAGCGTTCTTATGGCATAATGATAGATAACAAGTAGATACTCACAGTCTTTAGAGCCTCTTTGAGAAGTGGCTCAGTATGTATGCTTTCAAAGGATCAATATCCGATAGGCAGGTCTCAAGCTGAAGGTTTTTAAAAACCAAAAAAGGAGGATGCACTGAACTTACAATATGTAATAAAACATTTAATACAAATAAAATATGCATAAAAGAGACGCGTTTCGCCTAAACAAACTGTAGGCTTCCTCAGTCCTGTACACATGACTCATCTGAGCCTATAGGGCTCCACACTTGTGAGTTCCTGACATACACAATTGTTTTTTTCATATTTTTCATTACTTGTCTACTCAAACGTTATTGCACTATGGAGCTTTTTATTTTTCAATATTAGGTTCTATCGACCACGATTCCCTAACCAGGAGTATCCAGACTATTGCTGAAAATCCCTATCCAAGTTACATATTGACCAAGTTAAGTGCGCACACACCGGGTCTAGTGCCCATGTTTTAGATATTGACTGTTTGTATAGGGTATACATAGGTGTTTTGAGCTGCAATATTATATTAGTAATTAGCGCCACTTGTCGCTCTATTTCTTATCTATTTTGCAAGAGTGTAAGCTCACCTGCCAACGTCAAGGCACCTCTAGTGAAGGTGAGTCCTATCCAAAAAATGAAACCACAGGCTGCTGTGTAGCCAACCATCACTGCTCACGCTTTTTGCTGCAGATTAATAGAATAAACGATTTATTAGATATTGCATTAAAACGGGAATATTTTTAACATTGAAACCTATGGGATTCGTCTGATTAAACCTGCTGAATGAAACCACCGAACATCAGGGCTTTTCACTGACATTTCTCTGCTGTTCGGTGTCTGAATAGATTAACCATTGCTTCTCTATGGGGGATTTCACTGCCGCCGAACAAACACCGTATTTCACTAGCAATTAAATGATTCCCTATTCCATATATAAAATGATTCCCTATTCTATATATTAAATGATTCCCTATTCTATATATTAAATGATTCCCTATTCTATATATAAAATGATTCCCTATTCTATATATTAAATGATTCCCTATTCTATATATTAAACGATTCCCTATTCTATATATAAAATGATTCCCTATTCCATATATAAAATGATTGCCTATTCCATATATAAAATGATTGCCTATTCTATATATTAATGATTCCCTATTCTATATATTAAACGATTCCCTATTCTATATATTAAATGATTCCCTATTCTATATATTAAACGATTCCCTATTCTATATATTAAATGATTCTCTATTCTATATATTAAACGATTCCCTATTCTATATATAAAATGATTCCCTATTCCATATATAAAATGATTGCCTATTCTATATATTAAATGATTCCCTATTATATATATAAAATGATTCCCTATTCTATATATTAAACGATTCCCTATTCTATATATAAAATGATTCCCTATTCCATATATAAAATGATTGCCTATTCTATATATTAAATGATTCCCTATTATATATATAAAATGATTCCCTATTCTATATATTAAATGATTCCCTATTCTATATATTAAACGATTCCCTATTCTTTATATTAAATGATTCCCTATTCTATATATTAAACGATTCCCTATTCTATATATAAAATGATTCCCTATTCCATATATAAAATGATTGCCTATTCTATATATTAAATGATTCCCTATTATATATATAAAATGATTCCCTATTCTATATATTAAATGATTCCCTATTCTATATATTAAACGATTCCCTATTCTATATATTAAATGATTCTCTATTCCAGGGCTCAAAATTTCCACTCGCCTACTCGCATTTGGCAAGTGGAAATTAAGTGAGGGCGAGTGGAAATGCACACAGAGGCAGCACAATAAATTAGTTTGTGCTTCCGTATTCCAACAGTGCCACCATGCAGCCCCCCCTTCCCCAGGCTGCATGGTGGCAGGGATCAGCTGCCTAACCTGACCCAGCTCGTCTCTGTCACTGGCAGGGGGGTGGAGAGGAGCTTCTGTGCCTTCTCGCTCTGCACACACTGAGCTCTGATGACTGGGTATACCTGTATCTGGGGTCTGATGTCTGGGTATTAATGTTATTTTTGTAACTTTATTCTAAATAAAACCTTTAACAGTGTAATTTCATAAGATAATTTAAGGGTGTGTGTTTAGGGACAGAGTTAAGGGCTGGGTAGGGGTTAGGTGGACCAACTGGGGGCGAGTAACTCTTATGGCCTGGTTAGTAGCTTGGGACTTGAAATTTTGAGCCCTGCTCTATTCTATATATAAAATGATTCCCTATTCTATATTTTAAATGATTCTCTATTCTATATATTAAACTATTCAATATTATATATATTAAATGATTCCCTATTCTCTATATAAAATGGTTCTCTTTTCCATATAAAATGATTCCCTATTCAATATATAAAATGATTCTGTATTCTATTAGGGTTATTCAGAGAGCGGTGAAAAGCAGGAGAATGACTGGAGAATGGAAAATTCTAGGTCAAAATAGCCGATTTGGAAAGTGAGCTAAATGGGAGAATTTTTCTGGTTTGGCTATTTTGACCTAAAATTTTCACTTCTCCAGTCATTCTCCTGCTTTTTATCTCTCTTTGAATAACCCTGTATATATAAAATATTCACTATTCCATATAAAATGATTCCATAGTCTATATACTAATTAATTACTTATATTATATAAAAAGATTCCCTATTCCACATAAAATGATTCCCTATTCAATATATAAAATGATTCCCTATTCTATATATGAAATGATTCTCTAATCTATATATGAAATGATTCCATATTGTATATATAAAATGATTCCCTATTCTATTTATAATTTTATTCCGTATTCTATATATAGAATGATTCCCTATTCTATATATAAAATGATACCCTATTCTATGTATTAAATGATTCTCTAATCTATATATATGAAATGATTCCATATTGTATATATAAAATGATTCCGTATTCTATGCATAAAATGATTTCATTTTCTATATATAAAATGATTCCCTATTCTATATATTCTATATATTAAATGATTCTCTATTCTATATATTAAATGATTCCCTATTCCACATAAAATGATTCCCTATTCAATATATAAAATGATTCCCTATTCTATATATGAAATGATTCTCTAATCTATATATGAAATGATTCCATATTGTATATATAAAATGATTCCCTATTCTATATATAATTTTATTCCGTATTCTATATATAGAATGATACCCTATTCTATGTATTAAATGATTCTCTAATCTATATATGAAATGATTCCATATTGTATATATAAAATGATTTCATTTTCTATATATAAAATGATTCTCTAGTCTATATATAAAATGACTCCCTATTCTATATATTCTATATATTAAATGATTCTCTATTCCACATAAAATGATTCCCTATTCAATATATAAAATGATTCCCTATTCTATATATGAAATGATTCTCTAATCTATATATAAAATGATTCTCTAGTCTATATATAAAATGACTCCCTATTCTATATATTCTATATATTAAATGATTCCCTATTCCACATAAAATGATTCCCTATTCAATATATAAAATGATTCCCTATTCTATATATGAAATGATTCTCTAATCTATATATGAAATGATTCCATATTGTATATATAAAATGATTCCCTATTCTATATATAATTTTATTCCGTATTCTATATATAGAATGATTCCCTATTCTATATATAAAATGATACCCTATTCTATGTATTAAATGATTCTCTAATTTATATATGAAATGATTCCATATTGTATATATAAAATGATTCCGTATTCTATGCATAAAATGATTTCATTTTCTATATATAAAATGATTCTCTAGTCTATATATAAAATGACTCCCTATTCTATATATTCTATATATTAAATGATTCTCTATTCTATATATAAAATGATTCCCTATTCTATATATTATATATATTAAATGATTCCATGTTCTATATATTAAATGATTTCCTATTCTATATATTAAATGATTTCCTATTCCATATATTAAATGATTCCCTATTCTATATATCCAATTATTGTCTGTTATAAAATATTAAATATTAAATACAGATACCAGTTTTTTGCAGTTTGCCAAATAATAAGATTATTGCATTGAAAGTGATGTTTTTTGCAGTATCAGCAGCAGCACCGTGCGTCGGTGGAATCGGCGAAACTACATATAAACGTGATGTTATTTCTTGTGGGAGGGGGTTTGATGACGGCTCATTTACTTTAAAGGTTTTATACATATATATATATATTAGCTGATGTGTTTTCTCAAAGCACGTCGCTCACAGGTTTCCTCTCCAAAGCGCCGTAAATCTGAGCGCTTCTCCGGCTCCTTCAAGTTTCCAAATCATAAAGATCACATGGTTTAATAGCCGTGAAGGGCCCCTGGTGACCAGGCGCGGGCCCCGCCATCCTTTTGGCCTCTTTTCCGGCTCAGTTTGCTCGTGTCTGCAATTTTACTGCTTGCGGTAACAGTAAAGAAGATTTTATGCCGATACGAAAATGCCGGTTAATTGAATTCCCAAGCCGTGAAATCATACAGCGACGGCTCCAGGTATCTGTGATGCGAGCGTTCCCATTGCTCTGCTGCGGGTAAACCTGCCGCCATCCGGTGCAGAGTTTGTAGACTGCGTTGGTGTTTACTAAAAGGGTTGTTCAATAAGTGTCGAACGTGCCCTCGAGTTGCACCAAACTGAATTTCCCAGTATGGTGCAATTTCATGGCAGTTTGTCTATTCAGTAAGCTGCAAATTGCCAAATATTGGCGAATTGGTAGCAAAATCCAGTGCAGTTCGCCTCAGATCACCGCAATTTGGCGACCTTTGGCAGCAGTGAAATTCCCCATAGAGAATAATCTATTCAAAGACACCGAACAGCACCGAAACGATATCGAAATGCCCAGATTTTTGGTGATTCAGTTTGACAGGTTTAATCGGGCGAATCCCATAGGTTTCAATATATAAACAGCACCAGTCTTATTATTTTTTTATTCAACATTTATTCTTTTCATTTCAGCAAAAAGTATTTTTATTTATTTTTTAGAATTATTAACCTATTTTTCTGGATTTTTTTATTATTATTGATAGGACTTTTTTATTACTTTCATGCATTTTTTTATTGTTTTAAATGCCTTTTAAATATTTAATTTTTTTTTATTTTTATCCCGAGTTCGGTGGCTGATCGATTTTTTTTTTCCACTGTGTTCAGCAGTCTGTTTGTCGGCGTTCGTCGGATCGTTAGCTGTGTTTGGTGGTCTGTTTGTCAACATTCTTTGGATCGTCAGCTGCATTCGGCGGTCTGTTTGTCGGCGTTCGTCAGATTAACGGCTGCATTCATCGGTCTGTTCGGCAGGTTGACGGATGCATTCGGCAGATCGGCTGCTGTGGTTGGCCGTCTGCAGCTACATTTGGCGGCGTACGATTGATCATTGGCTGCGTTCAGTGGTCTGTTCAGTGGTTGGCGACTGCATTCGGCGAGGTGGTCGGCGATTGGAGGTTCCCTTCGGCGTACTTCAGGGACCCTGCAGTGAATGCAGGAGCGGCAAACTGAACGCGCCAAAGTGTGCCGAATGAGAGAGCACCAAAATTTCAGTGTATTTTCGGTGCCCTCTGAATAACCTCTTACGCTTTTACCAGACGTTCGGCACAGTTTACACTTTGTGCCAGTTTCTGATCAACACAAGAAAAGCACAGCGTATGGCGTGAATGAAGAAACAAAATGACCCTTAAACATTGCGTCGTAACGGCTGCAAAGCAACAAAAACAGTTCGATGTAAAATGTGTCCTTCCCAAAGATGAGCGGGATTTTATAAAAATACTTTTTTACTCCAGCGACTTTTTTTAGTAGCCGTTACAAAGGTCAGCCACAAGGGGGCGACCTTACAATAGGTTAAAATGCTGCTCATTGGGAATATAAATTATTGGTCTGAATAGGTTTAAAATTTTTATTTCTTTTAATCGATATTTCATTGCTGTTCTTCTGGCTTTCCAGGAGAAATTAATCTGTATTTGGCTTCATGTTTCACAGCTGAGATCAGATTTATTATAATTTTTATTCTTGCAACTATAGAATTAGAACAAGTCACCTGACATAATAACGTAACAGCAAACCTGCCGCAGTGAAGGGCGGAGGGAAAAATGAAATTCGGGATAGAGAGATACGGAAAAACGAGGATGATCCAACGGGATCCAAACAGCAAAACTATAAATTACTCTTAAAAAACCTGCTCATTCAGTATATTCACCAGTGGTGTCCCGGGGGGGGGGGGCAGGGGTGCAGCCCGCACCTGGTGACACCACCCCTAGGGTGAAAACCTAAAAAAAAAACATATTAATCACTGCAGTAATTATCCAATGGAAGGTGAGCACCGATTGGCTGAGTTACATGGAGGTGGGGACTTTTATTTTGACCAGGCAGTGTAGATGAAGTTTTTTAGAGGTGTGTGTTATGTGTGAAATGCCACATCTTCCCTACAGCCCCCCATGCACCCCCCTACTTCACTTACTCTGCTATTTACCCTCACCTAGTGTGTCACACCTCTCCTCTTAGATTGTAAGCTCCTGAGCAGGCTCCTCTCTCCTGCTGTTCTGTGAGTTTAGCTTGCATGTATATGTGTTATTCTGCCTCCCATTGTACAGCGCTACGGATCTTGTTGGCGCTTTATAAATTCTTGTAACTGTAACAATAACTGTGAGTTTCTATTCACATTGATTTCAGATTCTGCGCTTTTAATTCAGATGTATTTTGCCTCACTTCAGCGATAACATCGGAAAATCGGTGCGATCACTATTCATCAAATATTCACCGTATTTTGCCGAAAATGGAGTCGAGGAAGCAGTTATCAGACGTCAGCGAAAAATACAGATACGCTTCGATAAGCACCGAACTGGCCTCAGCGAATTCCAGCAAAGTAAATAAAAATATAAAATAGGAAGTCTCCTGTTCTCTGAATGGGTTAAAACAATAAAAATGTACTAAAAAAATGTGTCAAGATAATAAAAAAGGTCTGTTAAAATAATGATCAAAAAAAGTCTTATAAAAAAATACCAAAAATACAAAATGTTTTTTGTAAAAAATAAAAATAATTATTATTATCGTTAATTTATGTAGAGCCACATATTCCGCAGCGCTTTACAAGATCAGTGTACAAGGGGTTGATACATTAGACACCACACGTGGATGATACGGCTGTGGAAATTCCACTAAAGTGATAAAATAAAGCACAGAGGTTCGTCTTCTATGAGAGTATTTATTCAGAAGTAATCACACAGAGGTAAACAATATATATCACACAGACAATGAATTATCTAAACATAAAACCATTCTAAATAACTATATATTAAACCATGCATGAAAATAAAACAATTACCAACCCCTAAAATAATGAACAGTGAACCCCTTTCTAACTAAACCCAATATCCTAAACTCAACCCAATATCCCAGATCGCACCCGCACGTCTGTCCTCTACGCCCAAATCCACAGGTCTCTCTCAATGGTCCCTGGAGCTGCAGTCTGTTCACCAACAAGGCAGGAGAAAGAGAAGGAAGATCATGTTTGTTTCTACCTTCTATAGGATTGACCACCCTACCCTGCCCCACTTCCAGCGTCCTTCCAGGTAGCCCTGCGGTCATAATGAGATGTGGAGGGAGGGATGCAAGCCCCCACAATGGCCTGATTCAGGGGGACTCTGTTCCCAAGGGAACTTACAATCTATGAGATGTACAAGTACAGTCAGGTGCAGAAATGTTGGGACATGGACACAATTGAAACATCTTTGGCTCTATACACCACCACAATGGAGTTGGAATGAAACAAACACAATGTGCTTTAACTGCAGACTGTCAGCTTTAATTTGAGGGTATGTACATCCAACTCAGGTGAACGGTGTAGGACTTACAGCAGTTTGCAGATGTGCCCCCACTTGTTAAGGACCAAAGGTAATGGGACAGAATAATAATCCTAAATCAAACTTTCCCTTCTTAATACTTGGTTGCAAATCCTTTGCAGTCAATCACAGCCTGAAGTCTGGAACGCATAGACATCACCAGACGCTGGGTTTCATCCCTGGTGATGCTCTGCCAGGCCTCTACTGCAACTGTCTTCAGTTCCTGCTTGTTCTTGGGGCATTTTCCCTTCAGTTTTGTCTTCAGCAAGTGAAATGCTGCTCAATGGGATTCAGGTCAGGTGATTGACTTGGCCATTGCATAACATTCCACTTCTGTTCCTTCAGAAACTCTTTGGTTGCTTTTGCAGTATGCTTTGGGTCATTGTCCATCTGCACTGTGAAGCGCCGTCCAATGAGTTCTGCAGCATTTGGCTGAATGTGAGCAGATAATATTGCCCGAAACACTTCAGAATTCATCCTGCTGCTTTTGTCAGCAGTCACATCATCAATAAATACAAGAGAACCAGTTCCATTGGCAGCCATACATGCCCACGCCATGACACTACCACCACCATGCTTCACTGATGAGGTGGTATGCTTAGGATCATGAGCAGTTCCTTTCCTTCTCCATACTCTTCTCTTCCCATCACTCTGGGACAAGTTGATCTTGGTCTCATCTGTCCATAGGATCTTGTTCCAAAACTGTGAAGGCTTTGCTAGGTGTTGTTTGGCAAACTCTAATCTGGCCTTCCTGTTTTTGAGGCTCACCAATGGTTTACATCTTGTGGTGAACCCTCTGCATTCACTCTGGTGAAGTCTTCTCTTGATTGTTGACTTTGACACACATACACCTACCTTCTGGAGAGTGTTCTTGATCTGGCCAACTGTTGTGAAGGGTGTTTTCTTCACCAGGGAAAGAATTCTTCGGTCATCCACCACAGTTGTTTTCCGTGGTCTCCCGGGACTTTTGGTGTTGCTGAGCTCACCGGTGCGTTCCTTCTTTTTTAGAATGTCCCAAACAGTTGTTTTGGCCACGCCTAATGTTCTTGCTATCTCTCTGATGGGTTTGTTTTGTTTCTTCAGCCTAATGATGGCTTGCTTCACTGATAGTGACAACTCTTTGGATCTTATCTTGAGAGTTGACAGCAAAAGATTCCAAATGCAAATAGCACACTTGAAATGAACTCTGGGCCGTTTTTCTGCACATTGTAATTGGGGTAATGAGGGAATATCACACACCTGGCCATGGAACAGCTGAGAAGCCAATTGTCCCATTACTTTTGGTCCCTTAACAAGTGAGAGGCACATCTGCAAACTGCTGTAAGTCCTACACCGTTCACCTGAGTTGGATGTACATACCCTCAAATTAAAGCTGACAGTCTGCAGTTAAAGCACATTGTGTTTGTTTCATTCCAACTCCATTGTGGTGGTGTATATAGCCAAAGATGTTACAATTGTGTCGATGTCCCAATATTTCTGGACCTGACTGTATATTGTGAGGTCGGCGCATCCATATCATTGGGTGTTTTGTCCAAGGACACTTGCTGGTGGCGTCTTCTGAGTGGGATCGAGTCATCTTTCCATGATTGTAGAGCAGCGACCTGGTGGTTGGGTTGAACCGCTTCTCTTAAAGTTGAGACTTGCTTCTCCACATTGTACTAGATGGATGTGCTGAACGGGATTTGACTTGTTTCTCCACAGTCGAAGGGTAGAGACGTCACCACTAGACTCCACAGACGATTTTGTGAGGTAGGCGCATCCATATCGTTAGGTGTCTTCCCCAAGGACACTCGTTGGTGACGGCTTCTGAGTTGGATCAAGTCGCCTTTCCATGATTGTAGAGCAGGGTCTGGTGGTTAGATTGAACCTGCTTCTCATAAAGTTGATACTTCTCCACAGTTGTATTGGAGGGATGTGCTGAATGGGATTTGACTTGCTTCTCCACGGTCGAAGGGTAGAGACGTTACACTGGACTCCACAGCCGATATTGTGTGGTAGCAAGTATGTACCATTAGGGGTCTTGCCCAAGGACACTTACTGGAGAGGTGCTCTGGCCGGGATTCCAACCTGAGTCGCCATGGTTATTCACCTCTACTCCATCCAGCTGATCTTTATAAAAAAAATTAAAAGATATTCCATTTACTACATTGAATCCTATGGGATTCGCCTCTTTAAACCGGTCGAATTGAAACTCAGGTCATTTCACGCAAATTTCAGTACAATGCGGCATTTTGTGTTCAGACGGATCGATAGTTCTCTAGGGGACAATTTTGGTGGCGTCAAAAGTTGCTGAATCGCAAGGAACTGCAGTGAAACGCGTTGCATTTCGCTGTCAATCCACCTGTGTTTGTCGAATTGACAGCTTTATGAATAGACAAATTGGCCCGAAATTGCAGATACAGTGAAATTCACCAATTCAGTGGCAAATTCAGACCTTAGTGAATAACCCCTTATGTGTCTGTCCTGTGAGAGATCCCATCTTTTGATGACATGTCCAGGGTTTCGATCTGAGCCGTCTCCACCTTTGTTTGGCTTCTTCACCATCAGAAATCAAACATTCGTCCAGGATCAAATACTTAAAAAAAATGTTCAGTGCAAAATAGACGTCCGTTGCGCTACAGGCCGCGGCGCAGATCAAAGGCAGACACATCCTCATCCCCGAATAAACTTCCTCAAGTGTGTGAGTGCATCACGTGGAGTGCTCCCAGCTTTCCTTTCACATTGTGGAGGTGAAGAACCTTCAGCCTCCTCCAGGAATAAACCGATCCAGGACATCCTGTGGGTTTAACCCCTTTGCTGCCAGCTTAGTTTCCTAGGAAATAAGCAGAAGTATTTTTGTATATTAAAAAAAAGTCATGTGTGACCTAGGGCTGCCACATCCTCCATGGTTTCCTGGACACATGTAATGTATTCATGCTCAGGGGCTATGCATGGAAGATCCACCAACCCTGTAGAATGTATAATAATTTGTGCACAGCGGGGGGGTCGTTTCAGAATCTTTCGTCACGTTTTTTTTCCATTTCCGGCGATTTTGGGCCATTTTAAACAGTTTTTTTCATTTTGGGTCGTTCGATATTTCACCGCGATATCGGATCGTCATGTTACAGGGCAGCACCTTCCCTGTGCTCTCCTCATAAATCGTAATATGTGTCCAGAAAACATGGCCGACCTGGCGACTTTACTGCCAACCCTTGCTTTAGACTGAGCTCCTGTGATCTGGCCCTCTGCACCTCTTATCCCCAGTTCCAAAAGCACAATTCACGGCCCCCTGTTTCCACTTGCTCAAGGACACGGAGTAGAACATAAAGCGATCCTTGACGTCTGGACATTGACCCAAGCGCCATCAGAGCCCTTGTCATCCTTTTTATACATATACTCTACATTAAAAATTTGCCACACGGCACTAGGGTGTTCGGTTTGGCTTGGAGGAAAGGTGGCAACCCCCAGCTCCGCATGTCATGTGACCGCAGCAGAGGCTGTGCGCTGCAGCCAATCCAGTGGCTCCCAATGTAGTGAGCATGGAGTTATTTCCCAAGGATCTACTGGTGGAGTGGAGCCGGCATCGCATGACCTTGAAGGACCAGAACTGTCCAGGCAAACACCCCAGGAGACATTCACGGCACACAAGGGATGCACCAATGTATGCACCGCAGCCCAGTGCGTCCATAGGAAGAGGGCTCCCCCTGCAGGTGAGGCGTGATGAGGACTCACAAACAAGACCAGGTCAGGTAAGTCTTTTTGCCCGTCCTGACCTCAGATGGTTGTGAAATCCTCCTGACATGCGAGGTTAATAATGCCTCATCAGCACACGACAGAAATAACAGGAACCGCACAGTAATAGCCGCACCGCGAGTGTGTTTATAGAATCTCCTTAGCATGCATTGTCTGTCCGCAGCATAATACCGCGCTCGGCTTAAGACCTGTAGCGCTCGGCTTGGCCGGTCGCCATCCCAAAATGGAAACGAAGCCTTGAAGACGTTTCTTTATTCTTCCACGGGGATCATTGCAGGAAATAAAAAATATACGGACGCAGCAGCATCTCCACCGCACATTACCGTCACCGTCCGACCATTACGCAAACGGACGCGCGGGGACACAGCGCGGCGATCACTCTCTGTAAGCGCGGAGCTGTCATTCAGCGCAGGGTCATTAAAACCCCCCAAAAAAAGCAATAAAATATCAGCTCTGAAATCTAAACATTTTATCTTACGCTGCAGGATTCCAAATCATTCCTTTCCATTTAATAACCGTAATGGCTCTCCTGGCTTTACATGTTTACCTGCAGGAAGTAGGGTCTCTTCAGGTTTATGTCTGTGCTGTTTTATTGGTTCTCGTTCGTATTTCATTGTAGTATTTCAGTTTAAAATAACATTTATCATTTTTAATAAAGTAAACACAGATAAACACTCTGATGCTCTTTCACTATTTTTAAAGGGATACTATGTAAAAAACAGAATTCCCTTATTTTGCCCTTAAATAATGGGGCAGATCCTGCTGACAGCCTTCAACCAATCACTTTTTTACATTGTTTTTTGGACGATTTTACTCACGTTTTGTCCCGCACCGCGCGCTGCTCCTCCTCTTCGGCTCAGGTGCCTGTAGGGGTACAGGGTGTCTGTGTGTATGTGTTAATATGTTAATATGTTATGTGTTCTAAATACTGACAGAACTGTTACAATGCTCTTTGGAACAAAACCTAAACTACATAAACTGCAAAATCCCCATCTACCTGTCAGGACAAAATCAAATGGCACGCTGACCACAGTCACTTCTCTCAAATATCTAGGTATGTGGTTAGACCCAAATCTATCCTTTGGCCCCACATCGAAAAACTCTCACTAAACTTTACCCCAAACTAGGTGCCTGTACAGAAACAAATCCTGCTTGAGCCCCGCGGTAAGAAAGCAGATTGTACAACAAATGCTTATGCCGGCTATTGAATACGGAGATGTAGTGTATGCAGCCGCCCCGCAAACGCACCTCCAGAAACTTACTACACTGTATAACTCATTCTGCCGCTTTGTGCTACAATGTAACTACATGACCCACCATTGTGACATGTTAAAAGCGCTAAACTGGCCGTCGCTGGAATCTAGACACATCCTTCACCCTTTCCAATCTGGTGTTTAAGAGCTTTTCTGGGAAGCTACCACCCTACCTGAATAGGCTGCTTCCCTCAGCAGTTCCCTCATCCTATAACCTCCGATCCAGGACCAGCACCTTACTTACAATACCACAATACAAAAAGCAAGTGGCTCGGTCCTCATTTTCCTACAGAGCACCGCAGTTATGGAATAACCTTCCAGACGCCATCAAATCTTCCCCCAGTCTTAAGTCACTCAAGAGCTCCTTACTAACATACCTCAATACTGAATGCACCTGTAAACATGTAACATAGTGACTATATACAGAATGCACCTGTAAACATGTAACACAGTGACTATATACAGAATGCGCCTGAAACATGTAACACAGTGACTATATACAGAATGCGCCTGAAACATGTAACACAGTGACTATATACAGAATGCGCCTGAAACATGTAACACAGTGACTATAAACAGAATGCACCTGTAAACATGTAACACAGTGACTATATACAGAATGCACCTGTAAACATGTAACACAGTGACTATATACAGAATGAACCTGTAAACATGTAACACAGTGACTATATACAGAATGCACCTGTAAACATGTAACATAGTGACTATATACAGAATGCACCTGTAAACATGTAACACAGTGACTATATACAGAATGCACCTGTAAACATGTAACACAGTGACTATATACAGAATGCACCTGTAAACATGTAACACAGTGACTATATACAGAATGCACATGTAAACATGTAACACAGTGACTATATACAGAATGCACCTGTAAACATGTAACACAGTGACTATATACAGAATGCACCTGTAAACATGTAACACAGTGACTATATACAGAATGCACCTGTAAACATGTAACACAGTGACTATATACAGAATGCACATGTAAACATGTAACACAGTGACTATATACAGAATGCGCCTGTAAACATGTAACACAGTGACTATATACAGAATGCACCTGTAAACATGTAACACAGTGACTATATACAGAACGCACCTGTAAACATGTAACATAGTGACTATATACAGAATGCGCCTGTAAACATGTAACATAGTGACTATATATAGAATGCACCTGTAAACATGTAACACAGTGACTATATACAGAATGCGCATGTAAACATGTAACACAGTGACTATATACAGAATGCACCTGTAAACATGTAACATAGTGACTATATATAGAATGCACCTGTAAACATGTAACACAGTGACTATATACAGAATGCGCATGTAAACATGTAACATAGTGACTATATACAGAATGCACCTGTAAACATGTAACACAGTGACTATATACAGAATGCACCTGTAAACATGTAACACAGTGACTATATACAGAATGCACCTGTAAACATGTAACACAGTGACTATATACAGAATGCGCCTGTAAACATGTAACATAGTGACTATATATAGAATGCACCTGTAAACATGTAACACAGTGACTATATACAGAATGCGCATGTAAACATGTAACACAGTGACTATATATAGAATGCACCTGTAAACATGTAACACAGTGACTATATACAGAATGCGCATGTAAACATGTAACACAGTGACTATATACAGAATGCACCTGTAAACATGTAACATAGTGACTATATATAGAATGCACCTGTAAACATGTAACACAGTGACTATATACAGAATGCACCTGTAAACATGTAACACAGTGACTATATACAGAATGCGCCTGAAACATGTAACACAGTGACTATATACAGAATGCGCCTGAAACATGTAACACAGTGACTATATACAGAATGCACCTGTAAACATGTAACATAGTGACTATATACAGAATGCACCTGTAAACATGTAACACAGTGACTATATACAGAATGCACCTGTAAACATGTAACACAGTGACTATATACAGAATGCACCTGTAAACATGTAACATAGTGACTATATACAGAATGCACCTGTAAACATGTAACACAGTGACTATATACAGAATGCACCTGTAAACATGTAACACAGTGACTATATACAGAATGCACCTGTAAACATGTAACACAGTGACTATATACAGAATGCACCTGTAAACATGTAACATAGTGACTATATATAGAATGCACCTGTAAACATGTAACACAGTGACTATACAGAATGCGCATGTAAACATGTAACACAGTGACTATATACAGAATGCTGTAAACATGTAACACAGTGACTATATACAGAAAGCGCCTGTAAACATGTAACATAGTGACTATATAGAATGCACCTGTAAACATGTAACACAGTGACTATATACAGAATGCGCCTGTAAACATGTAACATAGTGACTATATATAGAATGCACTGTAAACATGTAACACAGTGACTATATACAGAATGCGCATGTAAACATTGTAACACAGTGACTATATACAGAATGCACCTGTAAACATGTAACATAGTGACTATATATAGAATGCACCTGTAAACATGTAACACAGTGACTATATACAGAATGCACCTGTAAACATGTAACACAGTGACTATATACAGAATGCGCCTGTAAACATGTAACACAGTGACTATATACAGAATGCACCTGTAAACATGTAACACAGTGACTATATACAGAATGCACCTGTAAACATGTAACATAGTGACTATATACAGAATGCACCTGTAAACATGTAACATAGTGACTATATACAGAATGCGCCTGTAAACATGTAACATAGTGACTATATACAGAATGCACCTGTAAACATGTAACACAGTGACTATATTTCCTACATATTTATTTTCTGGGTTAATCTGTATATTTGTGTTCTTAATTTCTTGCATTTATTACTTTGTATTTCTGTAACAATTTAATGCTCTCGAACCCAGGACAACCTTGATAACGAGAGCAATCTCAATGTATCCTTCCTGGTAAAATACTTTGCAAATAAATAAATATTGTTAATGTTAATATGATTATTGTCTATGTTTATATGTTGCTGTTATTATTGCTTATATCTGGTCGCCCCCTCCGTATAGAATGTGTTTTACAGCTGTGAGATGTACAAGTGGTCTTTGTTTGCCAAACATTGCCGCTCTATCTCATATCTACTTTTTTCATGTCTACCTTGTGTTTGCAATCTTCCCTATTGTTTCATGTTTGGAAATTGGATTGGGTTATGGCTGGAGGCTATGGATCACCAGAAGAAGAAGAGGAAGGGGCACCAGGGTGTCATCTTCCACTGTTCTCCAGGTCCGTCCTTGCACTGTATATATTTGTTTCCTATGTTTCATTAAAGTCTGTGGGCACTATCACCTGGCTCTCGCTAAAACCGGGACGCTAAGGGAAAAAAATAGCCATCATATTTTCCCCTTTGCGTCCCGGTTTCACCAGCAGATCGGAGTCCAGCAGCCCACCCCGTAGCTGCTGCAAAGCTCGCGGATGCTGGAGGCAGCACTTACGTGCCATCCCAAGCATTCTTTCCATGGAGTCCTTAGGACTCTCTCAAATTCCTGCTGGACGGCGGAGTGATCGCGGAGTGAGACAGGGGACTTTCTTCCCCAGTCTCCCTCTGCTCCAAGCGGCCAGAAGCACTGGATCGGGCTGCCGTTCTCGCCACGGGATGAGAGGTGAGTATGTAGTTTTTGGGGGGGTTTGATCTGCAGGTAACGGGTTCTGCAGCAGCTCGATCCATTACCTGCACCTCTGAGCTGGGGAAACATTTTTCGTCAGGACCAAGTGATGCTACGCTGGTTACTCTGTGCTTTCACTTTGCGCTCCCCGTGTTAGGTATAGGGAGCGCAAAGTACAGTAAACTTGTGCAAAAAAACTCTACTACCGATTCGCTTTTCAGCATTCACCCCAAGGTCCCCCAGAGTGCAGGGAACGGACTTGAGAATCTGCCGCAATACCTCTGCAAAACAGCCGAAAACCCACCGAAAACAAGCCGAAAAACTGTCGAAAAACGCATCCGATACGATCTAATGTATCGAATCATTCGAACCGCTGCAAAAAACACATCGAACTTGTCCAGAAAATGCAGACAAGTGGCTGAACAGACCTCTGACCTGCCGCCGGAAAAAGCCGACAAGCAGACGAACGAGGCAAAAAAAAAAGTGTCAAAATTGAAACACTGCAAATAAAAACTACTGAACGAAAATGTCTGGAAATTACAATTAAAGATCCAATGAATGATAACAAAAAGACCTGTTACAGAAAAAAGAAAAAACATGAAAAATTACATGAAAAAAATGCCATAAAAATTCTGAAAAATGCTTAAAAGATCCTAAATAATCTATAAATAAAGAGACTTTTTGCTGCAGATTAAAATAATAAACTGTTTATTACATATTGGATAAAAACGGGGAATATTTTTAACATTGAAACCTATGGGATTCGCCTGAATAAAACCTCTGAACATCAGGGCATTTCACTGACATTTCTCTGCTGTTCAATGTGAATAGATTAACCTTTGCTTCTCTATGGGGGATTTCACTGCTGTTCGGTGTCTCTGAATAACCCCTTATATTTTATTTTCTATGTAGTTGAATTATCAAGCTGCCTAAAACAATTTTGCTGCTTGACATGTCAGAGCGACAGACTAACAGGATTTGGTGTGATATTATCTCGCTTCATTAATCGAGGCTGAGCCATGGCTGCCAGCGAGCGCACCTTATGAGCGTTATGTAAAACGCAGCCACTAAATCTCTCGAATGGATTGTTTTATCGGGGGGGGGGATAAAACACGACTGCAACTAATAATGGAAGGTAAAAAAAAAAATCTTATTCTCTTAGAATGAGGTTTATTACTTAGACGGGTAAAGTAAAAAAGAGCGATGACGGATGAAGCGGAGCGAAACAGGACGCATTCTAGCTTCTTGCTCTATATAAGGTGAACGTCTCCTCCAGCTGCCGTGGCGCGCCGCGATGTGGGAAGAGGTTGTTTCCTGTAGCAGATAATGCATTTTATTCAGTTTTGTTGATACATTGTTACACTTTCAGGGTTATTCAAAGAGATACGAATTCTAGCCAAGGTAACAGAACAGTGAAATTCAGCGTTCGGTTACCTTTCCTGGCCATTCGGCTATCCACAGAGCAGGCAGTTCCCCAAATCCTGGCGAATTGCCTGAACATACGGTGCCTGTTCGGTGCCTGTTCGAGGGCAAAGAAATCCCCATAGAGAAGCAATGCTTTATCTATTCAGAGAACACAAACCAGTAGTGAAAAGTTGCCGAAATGCCCTGCTGTTCAGTGGTTTCATTCAACAGGTTTATTCAGGCGAATCCCATAGGCTTCAATGTTAAAAATATTCCCAGTTTATTCAATATCTAATAAACCATTTATTATTTTATTCTGCAGCAAAAAGTCTCTTTATTTATAGATTTTTTTATGATCTTTTAGGCTTTTTCTTTAACCACTTCGCTGCGGTGGACTCGCTCAGCGCGTCTTGCCGCAGGAAGGGTTGACTGCGGAAGACGCGCTGAGCGCGTCCTCTCAAAGCAGCCAGCGATCGGCCGGATTCCTGCCGATCGCTGTGCCCCCCGGTGTGGGCTGACATCTTGGATGTCAGCCCATCACTCCGGGACCGCCGCGGGCACAATAGATGTCATCGTGGCGGCACGTGGCGTGTGCGGAGGAGGCGCCTGAAAGGAAGGGGGGAGGTCCTTCGGACCTCTCTCCCTCCCGATCACCGGGGTCCTGAGCTTAATGCCAGGCACAGTTTGGAAGGGCACAGCCTATCTTCCAAACGGTACCCGGCATTAACCCCATGGGGGCCGGATCACGAATCGGCGCCGAAAAGCGACGATTCGTGATCCTTTCCCGGAGCTGGCTGACATCTTGGATGTCGGCCAAGCCTCCGGGAATGCCCCCTTCAGACTGGCGTCATCGTGCATAGCACGATGACGCCAGTCCTGGAGTTAACCCCTAGCTGCCACCAAACCCCCTATCTCCCGATCCGTGGCAGCTAGGGGTTAATGTTTGATATCGTTGGATCGGCCAGAGCATGGCCTTTTCTACGATATCAAACATGACCATGAAATTTTTTTTTAAATTTTTTTTTAAAAATTAAAAAAAAAAATAATAATAAAAAAAAGGTTTTTTTTTTTTTTTTGTTTTGTTAATGCAGCAATACTGTTCCCATTTCAATTATAATGTGAACAATGATGCTCCACTAACGATTTTTGTATGCGGTGCGTTTGTTAAAAATAGCGAAATTTTCCCCCAAAAAAAAGTAACGAGGCCCAATTTCTAATTTTTTTAACAAGCGCACCCCATAGAAAATATAACCGCAAATGATCGCATGTTAAAATGTGAAAAAAAAAACACTTTACACGTTGTAAATTTTTGAAAATTCAAATTTTATTGCATTTTCTGTTATACTATACAGACAGGACATCACGTATACATATAATAATGATATATTATGAATCTGCCGAGTCTGACGGAAAGAACGATATATAATATGTCTGGGTCATATAATAAAATGTGGCTTCAAAACGCGGTTAAACATGATGAGCGAAAGCGGTAAAAATGACCTCAGCACACAGGTGTGAAATGCCTCAGCAGCGAAAGGGTTAAATAGTTTTTTCTTTTTTTTATAACAGCCCTTTTTATTATCATTCATTGGATTTTATATGTAAATTTCACACATTTTCGCTCAGTAGTTTCTTTGCAAACAGCGTTTCACTTTTCAAACATTCAAGTGTACTGTTTTTTTTGTTCACTCCATTCGTCTGCGGTGTCGGGTTTTTCCGGCGGCTGCTCTGCCCTGTGATCGGCAGCTGCTTGGGTTTCTACGGCGTCTTCGGCGGGGTTAATCCAGATGTTTTTGCGGGTCTCAGTGTGCGTTCGCCGGGTTTTGCGGTGAATGTTCGTCGGATATGCGGCGACTTCTCCCTGCACTACGACGGCCCTGTGGTGCTTGCTGAATACACCGCAGGGTCGCCAAAATTGAATTGAAGAGAACGAAAAGTCACCGAACGTGCAGTGACTTTTCGATTCTCTTTGAATAACCCTGTTCGTTTGCACTGCGAACACGTACAGGGTTATTCAGAGAGAGACGATCTGGCCCCGAAATGTCACCAAACAGTGAGTTGCCCCGTACGGTGACATTTCGGGGCCATTCGGCTATTCAGAGAGCAGGCAGGTCGGCAAATTTTGGCGAACTGCCAGCAAGTATGGTGCCTGTTCGGCGGCAGTGAAATCCCCCATAGAGAAGCAATGGTTAATCTATTCACATTGAACAGCAGAGAAATGTCAGTGAAATGCCCTGATGTTCAGTGGTTTCATTCGGCAGCTTTATTCAGGCGAATCCCATAGGTTTCAATGTTAAAAATATTCCCGTTTTTATTAAATATCTAATAAATCGTTTATTATTTTAATCTGCAGCAAAAAGTCTCTTTATCTATAGATTTTTTAGGATCTTTTAGGCACTTTTCAGATTTTTTTTCTGTATTTTTTAAATAGCGTTTTTTCTTTTTTCTGTAAAAGCCCTTTTTATTATCATTCATTGGATTTTATATGTAAATTTCAGACATTTTTGTTCAGTAGTTTTTTTTGCAAACAGCGTTTCAATTTTAACACTTTCAATCATATTGTGGTTTTTTTGTTACCTGTCCGGCGTCTTGTCGGCTTCGTTCTGCGGCTGGTCAGCGCTGTGTCCAGCAGCTCATCGCCCCCCGTCTGGCAGCCCTCTGGCAGGCTTGCGGCAGATGTCCGGCGGGTTGGCGGCAGCAGCCAGCGGGTTTGCAGCAGCATTTGGCGGCCGATTCCCTGCACTTCGGGAAATTTGATTATTCAAAGTGCAGGAAAAGACAAAGCACTGAAATGTTGGCGACATTTCGGTGCTCTGTGAATAACCCCTATAGCAAATTGTAAATGGTTTAAATTTAGATGTTGCAGTGTGTGATTGCGCACTGTGTCATCTCCCTTTAAGTGAAAAGTGTCAAGGACGAGAGGCAAAGGATCATAAAGAAGTGTATACAGGGAAATGAACGGCGACAGGTAATCGAACATACAAAGCACAAGTACAAGGTGATGGTCAAGGATGACCAACGTCAAGGTCTTGGGGATCTGGGTCAACTGTAGTTTTTTTAAGAGACATTTACCCTCAGTTTATGGTAGGCTTGTGCACCGATTTTTTTTTCGGTTCGATTCGGTTCGGCTCGTTCGGATGCTTAAACTTTTCGATTCGGCTCGTTTCGACCGATTTCTGTTTCGATTCGGTTCGGTTCGACTCGTTTTTCGTGTACTTTTTTTTTTCGGAATATCGACCATTTTTCGTATTTTCGGGTCACTTTTTTGTATCGAATTTTCGAGATTTCGGAAATTTTCGTATTTTTCGGAACCCGAAATCATGAATAGAGTGAAAGTAAATTTCGATTTGACACATTTCAAGTCCATTCGAAAATTCCGAAAATATTTCGTTTCGGCTCGGAAAACTTTTCGGATCTGCCATTTTCGGATCTAAAAATTTTTGGAAAATCGGCCGCATCCGAAAACACGAATCGGGAAATTTCGTGAAAATTCCGAAATTCCGAAACCCGAAACGCACATCCTTAGTTTATGGGCTCGTTGCCAAAAAGTGGCGAACTGTCTGCTCTCTGAATAGCCGAATGGCACCGAAATGTCACCGTTTGGGGAGATTCCCTTTTCGGTGACATTTCCGTGGCCAGATCGGCTCTCTCTGAATAACCCCCTATAATCACTCCTTGTGTCCCAGGTATGAGGGAAAGGTCGGTAAACCAATAAAATACTTCATATATACATATTTTGTTTATCTTTTGGTTTTTCCAATGGATCTCAAGTCAAAGCCACAAAAGAACACAACTGTACAACTTCCAACAATTAAATTTGGGTAAAGAGCCGGCAGCGATGGATTTTGATCCATGGTTGGACTTCATTGTCAACCAGCGTTGGATGTGATTTGGGTTTAAATCTGAGATTTTAGGTTTCATAAATATAGTGATGTTGTCTTTCTGAAGTCAAATATCGTCCAGGTAAATTGTGAAAGACTTTATCGGAGCCTCGACGTTATAATGCAGGAGAGGCTTGACCCGGGGGTTACCACTGCTATTAAAGACTAATATTAGTAGAAGGAGGGAATGTGTCGATGGGAGATTACTCTTCCCTCGGCTTTGAAGTCCGATCCAAGTGCTGTTAGAAGGACAAGCTTGAGCAACATAAGCATCTCTCCAGGTTTCATGGCAAATATCTCA